>OY740775.1:56504938-56959971 GCA_963513935.1 Aphrophora alni | reverse complement strand
TTTCGATAATTATCTCATAATTTTAAGTACGGCGAAATCAAGAAGCACTCCCCTCCACCACTTTCCAAAATTCACACATCCCCTAACATTTTAATTTTATACCGTTAAGTAGGATAGAAAGATAACTCAGCAATTTTAAATGTAAATAAGGGTCTAATGATATCTCATTTAAAAGGCTTGTTTAATGGGTTTCCTTTGAAAGGTCCGATTCCATAACACCGAATCTCATAGCACCGAAAAGTTAGTTAGTTTAACAACTCCCAAAAACAGATGTGTCTTTATAGAACCGAATATTATAATAGTTCTACAGCACCGAATATGATAAAATCTCATAGCTTCGAAAAGGTGTTGTATATGCTAAAGGCACACAAAATCGAACAATTGTAGATGTAATTTCGCATAATTGCAAGAGTCATTTCCACTGTTTTCAAAATCTCAAAGTATAGTATATGCAAAAGGGAAACATAAACTTTTTAATGTAAGTAGACCAACTAGCACATTAAATTTTAAAAAATTTTCTCCGTCCTTCTCGTAGAGCGTTCCCATTGGAAAAAGTCAAAAGTCACTCACTATTCAGAAAAATTGTTCCTTACACCTAGTGTGTGGATTGTCGGAGTTTTACTTATGCAACTCATACCAAGAAAGAAAATTTTCAACAAGCCCAACATTGTAACTTTAAAACGCCGCCATTTTGTATAGGATGAAACTCTTGAGGTTGGATATGCGGCATTGTATTCTTCTAACAGAAACCTTGAATACGATGTAAAACTTCGACCTATGCTCTCATTTAAGATTTACTTCTGACTCTCTGCGGACCGTCCCATAAAGTGATGAACAATTTATAGTTCCTTCAAAATGATGAGCTAAGTTTTATTGCTTAATCTGCAATGGTCCAAAAATACAACGCCGTTTAATACTTTTGGACATCCTGTGTATGTTTTAAAAGTTCTTATTAAGGTAAATAGAATACAGTGATAAGTTTATTGAAATATAGATTTTTGTTTTTATGTTGGTGAGAGTTCTTGGAACGGAATTATTTTGAACAGAAGTTGTGAGAGTCCTGCTTTACTCGTCTTGTGGATATTGTTGATCCTTGACATTCTTGACGGATCCAAATAACTAGGCCTACTGTATTAGCTAGAAGGCAGTTAACTACTAGGTCATGTTCAACCATTGCAATAAGTGGCTATAACATTCGTTGTAAACTGGCTTAGCTCTAATTATATAGAGTGGTAGTTGCAGGCATAATAATTACCCTGGCTATGTGCATTCAGGCTCATTAAAGTGCATTAATTTGCATAAAAGCATCCTTCCCTATATAGGGCATGAGGATTATGCTATACTTAAAAAGTAAACTAATTGTTTTTATAAAGGTAATAGTAAACATTAAATTGAAAAGCAATATAACTGTTTTAAAGGTTATCAATAATATTGTTTAGTGAGTCCGCCTTATGTTGTCGTGTAACATAGAAAAGCGTTCTCACTGAATATTAGCATAATACATGTTACGCGGACAACGATTGGTTATAGAGTGAGAATGTGGTTTGTCTCCGTCTCAACTCTGAGTAGAGCACCGAGTGGCGACTGCTTCGTTAAGTATCGCACCGCGCCGCCCTGTGGAAAGTTCTGCTAGTTCCGTTGGGGGGTAAGCACATTGTAGCGCCGTCTGACGCCACCGCACCGGCCGACACCCACTCTCAGTTGTAATTTAGTTTCATAAAAGGGAGAAATTTAGTCATTTTACGTAATTTAGTTATATAAAAGGGAGAAAGTAAGTGTCAGATTTCTGATACCGTTTATTTTCAATATTGGCATTTGTTTTAATTGTAATACTAGTAAATTAAACCAATATTACGGCTCTTAACTGAAGAAGCTTGTTCTATTTCCTTAGGGTAATTAAGGTGAAATTACTACTACACAAATTAGTTTAAACAAACATTTATTAAATTAATGGAATACTGTAGTAGCCTACAAAATCGTAAAAGACTACAATTATCAAAGGACTTACAATATTGCAATTACTACAATATTGCTTACAATTTAGTTAGACTGTATTCTTGGCAGTGATTGAACATTGAACATAGATTTGATATCAAAAGTTTATTTATTTATTTAGAGCCGCGCCGCGCCGAACCTAGCGGAATTATTCCACTCCGACTTCTCCCCAGAGTTCTCTGCCGGAATTATTCCGCGCGCCTGTGTGTGCGACACCTTTATTTTGAGAGCTGAGCCATACACTCTCGCGTTGTTTAATAGTGTTTGTTATGTCATTAATAAGTCAGTGAAATAGTGATTTGTCCAGTTAAATGTTTATTATACATTATAAATAAGCCTATTTAAGTATAATCGTCCCCTCTATAATTCCTTCATTTCGGCTGTAACCTATATCTTATGAGTTCACAAGTCTCCACTAATATACATTACGTTAAAGTACTGTACGTATAGAGTGTTTATAACTAGAGGGACGATTCATTAACTTTGAACTAATACAGCAGCAACTATTGGTCATTTTCCTCTTTTTTTTACAGCAAAATATTTCCAGACAAAAAGGGACCTCCAAAGGGTGTAAATGAACATTTTAAAATCTAAACATGTATTTTTTTTTTTTTTTAATTACAGGATTCCATATAAAGTAACATTTTAAAATTATTTTATTCCTGGTAATTTTAAAATATATGTAGCCTAACCGTTTAGCTATAGCGAAAGAAGTTTAGAGTGTGATTAAATTATATAAATATCTTTTTAAGATGTATTATTTTTGTAATTATATGTGGGTTAATTCCACGTCAACTGTATACAGGTTGAATGGATGAGTCTTTATTTTGTTACCAAAATAATTTCATCATAATCTGTGATAAAATCACGTGTTAACCTACATTTTTAGCCCTTAGGCCTATATGATGATCTCGCTTTAAAAGCGGACTTTTTCTTTAAAAAATGTTTTGGCGATATGATCTCAATGGGCGATATGTTTTGGCGATCATTGTTTTGGCGATATGATTTCAATGGGAAATTTTACGAGGCACCCAAAATCCGTGGTTGAATTTTTCAACCCGATGCTTCCTTTTGCAAAAATTCTAGATTTCTGAAAAAAAAAAAAGAAAAAAAGTCAATTCAAAAAATCTCCTGATTATATCTTCGTCGAATATTTTCAAGCCAGCCAAAATCTTCATTTGTTTGTGTAGATTTTTTCGTAATATTTTATAAACGAATATCATATTCTTTCAAAACTGCAATTTTTGAAAATTTATTTATTTTTTTGAAAAGTCAGGGTCCAATTTACAAAAACAAAATTATAATTTTCAATTTCCTAACCAGAGGCAGGATTTATGGAGCGATATTAGTTTTATTTTATTCTTTCAAATTTGTACAAATAGAATGAAAGTTATTCAAAATAGAGCTAATTTGAAAGACAGAAAAAAAATCTAATTGCGGTCTTAACTTTTTGTTGTGGCAGAACTCCTAATTATTTCTATTCATCTTTACAGATTAGTTTTGATCAGATTTGGTTCAATAATATCATCCACTAGGGAAGAACACTTTCTTGTACACGCGGGACTTAACTACTTAGGCCTACTACTACTATGTAAAAGTTTAGAACATAAAAACAAGGTTATTGTTTGAATCATAGTGATATTTTGATTCTATGAGAGAGCAATTAAAGTTAATTGTGTATAACAATTCAGTCAGTGCCAGCCAGAAGCGTGGCGTTCATTACATCATAGCTTTCATTTCATGGGTGTCTTTTGTCTTTAAACTGATTTAATGAGTCCTATTAACAACTTAATTAGACCTTATTGTTGGATTTGTGTGGTCATTACATAGAACTCAGTAATTCTAGCTTTCTTGACCAGAATGCGCTACAGTTCCAAAGAAGCTCCTAACTTTCCCTTGGGGATTAGACCCTGAAGCTCTCGCACATTAGTAAGATAACGTTTTTGACTAATGTGGACGATTTGAGTCCCTAGGAAAACATTCAATTATTATTTAGAATTATGTCCTACTGTCTTCGATATTTATTTTAAAATTGGACTAAATTGATTTAATCTTTTGTTTTTGACGTTATCGCGTAAGGTGCACAGTAAGTATTTTTTTTTTTAAAATCGAAATGTATACACACACTCGTGTAAAGAGCGGAAATTTATTCATAAATATCCAAATTATCATTTGTAGAAACCACAAACTTTGATGACTTGGGTCGCTTATGAAACCCTTGAATTGTAGGATTGGACAATCGATGGATTGGAGGCAAAGACTAAAGCCAAGCAAATCTTGAGAACTCGAAAAAGCATGTGCACAGTGTTTTGGTACAAACATGGCATTCTACTAGTGGATTTTTTAAAGCAATTAATGGAAATGATTACCGTGAGACGCCTAGGAAATTGCTTCGTGCAATATAGAATAAACACCGAGGAATGTTCACAAACTGTATAGTTTTGATTTATGACAATACCCGACCTCACACTGCGAACGTGACAAGACAACTCTTACAAGACTTTGGCTGCGACCAGTTCGTCCACCCTCTGTACAGCCCTGACTTCGCCCCCTTCGTTCCTTGGTGGTCAAAACTTCATCAACAATGACGAGCTCAAAGAACATGTTACCACATGGTTGACAACACAGGCGGCAACGTTTTATGAACAAGGCATACAAAAACTTTTACCTCACTATGACAAGTGCATACAAAATGGTGGATAGAAAAATAGTTTAAGGTTTGTAGATTTTTTAGCAATAATTAGTTTATCTGTATCTGTACTTATATTGTTTTTATTAACAAACGGAACATACTTTCTGGACGAATCTCGTATTATAGGATTCTTTTTGCTTTACTGACACGCTTCGAGCTAACCGCCAGTAGGCCTGTCCTAGCCTAATCAAATCTATAACATGTTCACTAAGATTTGTAAACGAAGCTCTTTCACAACTGATAATCTGAATGACGAAATTAGTATAGTCTATCTAAATCGCAATTTCTCTTGGTACAAACACGAACAAGAAAACTGTGTTGAATGGAATATTAAAGGTATTGGCAGTATTCCAGAAGTTGTCTTAATTAATATTATAAGTGTCAAGGACAAGAGAAATCTCTGGTAGACAGCCATATTTATCTGATAACATTTGAAATAATTGACGTCCTGCGGACAAATTGTTTATAATTATCAGAATACAAACGGAAATTGATAACAGTGGGAATTGTTATCATTAAATGTCGGCACCTCATTCTTATCACCAAGCCGCCATTCATTCACTGACCTAAAAATAAATACTCAACATGTCCCTGGTGTGTTGACATGATAGGACTCTTAGTTTAACAATATCGACCTTGGCATTGTAGGTCTTCAGTTAAACAATTACAAGTTCGTGTACGTCCTAGATGAGAAGAATCTACTGAAAATTGATTTTTAAAAATCCGCCATTTAAAAATTTTATAGGCTTAACAATGTTTCATACATATTCAACGAGAACTAAAATAGTTTACATGCCAAATTTTGACTATACAAGTAGTTGAAATTGGACTATGATGTAGGGGCCTACTAGAATTGTTATTGCTGATTCTTTTCTAATTCCTTGGTTATGTTTCTAATGATTTTGAGTTATATCTCCTGTCATGAACGGCCCTCAAAATATGCCTGGGTTCTCAGTTTCAATTAATTATCAACTCAGTGGTTCAGTATACTAATTAATTTTTATTAACAATGACTATCTCCTATCTTATTATAATAATACAATATGTTTATTACTACTATTGATGCAGAATGACTCTAATTATTGTGACTCACAGATCTGATTCTACGTTATATTTTATTATTACTTGTGTCTGAAATAATTACAAGGTTTAGACACGAAGGTTGCTCACTCTGCTTGCCATTCATGGATGCTCATCTGAAGTCTCAATACTCCCAGGATTCTCTGAAACTCGCCAAGTCCATCTGGCTATCTTCAAAAATTCCTGCAGCACTTCCCTCGAATAATCTTGGCCCACTGACCAAGTTTTCTCCCACCCAAGGGTTTATATGTCTTTGTAGCATCAATGACGTCTGCCTTGCTTGCAAGGTAAGCAATTTCATCATTTTTCCAGGTCTGTCACAATAATTGTTGTCATACTGTGTTCCTAAAAAGATAAAAAGAACTTAGACTATATTCCTAACTAAAACTATCCTTATTCCTAACACTCCTTTGTTGAAGAATGTTTGAATATCATTCTATGCTGATTTTTATAACCAAAATTTAAATAACGGACTAAAGTTACGTCATTTAGAGAGTTAACTTGTACGCATAGTATTTATGTAGTCATTGGTATAGGTTTCATAGTATTGGATGTCTCATGTTTCCATGACCTAGAATTTATGTATTAAAATTCACAAATATATTTTTTTAAATACAGAAAGATCTTATCAGAAATATGAACACAATTGTTTGCAAAAATTATCCAGATTAACAGTTAAAAAAAACAATGGACACTGAAAAATGTATTCTGAAAACAGGATAAAACTCTCTCTTGTAAGTTCAAGAAAGGCAGAGTACAGTATGGTTAATGGAAAATCACTTGCATATACAGTAATACAGTGATTATCGAATGGTTATTAAATATTGTAATTGTTATCGATATGTGGACGTATACTATCGATATGTCTACTAAGAGTAAGTTAAGCAGAATAGAGTCTACTAAATCCTATTATGGCCCTTGAGTTAAATTGACTGTAACAATATTCATGAGATCTGACATCATCAAAATGATCTATTTTGTGGAACGACAGCACTAAATGGCTTTATCTTGGGTAATGTGTGATCAACACATCGAGTTCCCTTCTCTGTAATTCTGGGATTCATAAGTTGAATTACAGTAGCCTCTGCCTAGGATTGTCTCTTGTGTAAGGGGTGTGTCTTCCCTTCTAGTTGCTTCTTTAGGCTGACTTGACGGTACACCCCATTCCAAGAAAACTAGGTACACATTACTGCTTAGCTACATTTAATTCCAAAAGTTACAACTTCGTGACAGACTTTCGTAAACGTTTTATTCTTATTTACACCGATAAAAAACGAAAGTAGGGTACGCGTTTACACAGAAGCATTTGAGGTCTATATTATTTTATTGGGGTTGTACCGTTGAAAGTTATCGCAACAAAGTGTGGGGGCACCTCTTTCCCTCTACATCCCAGACACATTCCTACCATGAGGATACTGTAGCTACCAATCGAATCCCCTCCTCCACTGTTACTTCACCATGCTGGATCAACTCTTTTTGAGTTCCTACTGATTCTCTAACGCACAAATGAGAGTGCTAATCACTATACTAACAGAAATTGGAAATAAAGGACGCACAATCATTGCTCAAACAGTTTTAAGATCTTCAGCGAGATACTAAGAGACAGGCTAGGAGCTGAATAATCGAAGTAGTGTAAGTCGAAGCAGCCACTTAACTATCACCGATACTTCAAGACTTGGTTTATCATTTGATAATGTTTTGTGCTTAAAAATTGCATCTCGTTAATGAATACTGTATTTATAATTGATACTATTCCGAAATTACAAATGACGAAGAAAAAAAAAGTGAATGTGGGTTCATTCAATCGTAAAATGCTCGTTGGATAATTAAGACCTCAGTTGAGGGAAGATCGTGATAAATTCTTCAATTAACAAAAAATGACAGAAACCTTTCATGATACATCAATATATGTAATGGTAATGGAAAAAAACTAAAGTATGTTAATTTAATTCCTCAATATTACATTTTTAAGTTAAGTTGTTTTATTATTTTATATTTTCTAATTTAGTTTCTCAAAACTCAATTAACAAGGAGTAAATTCAACAATCGTTAAGTTTGGCGACAGCAACACCGCTCTAATGTCGAACAGAAATGATATATCGAGTTGGTGGCCACAATTTGACTAATTGTAACATTTAATTGATATGTCGACGGCACAAACCGTATTTTCTTTCTCTAACCTTTATACTGAAGTTAAACTCGTATAGCAGAACACGAAACAATCCAACGGCCATTTGTAGCAATAAACTCCTCTTCCTTGAGTCCCATCTCTAAAATTGTGTACAGTCCATTTTCTACAGTTGACCAACTCGTGAATGAAGCGAGCAGAGAAAGTATTGAAACGATTTTAACATATATAGTTGACCGAGCGAAGCGACTATTTGGTATTTCTTCTTAATGTTTGTGTGTTTTTTACTTAGTTATTAATGTTCTTTCTAACTTCTTTTATTTTTTGTTAAAATATTGGTTACACGAAACGGGTGCTCCGACAAGTAATACACCGTACGGTCCAGTATTAAATAAAAATATAGTGTAAACGTGACATAACGTGCAGTCGTACAAAAAACATATCAGATGAAAGTTAAAATATTTAAACTGTATTATCCAAAGTTTATATCTAACTAAAAAAATTCCACACACATTTTAAAAATAATTTGTATTTATACGAATTAAAATATTTTTACGTCTTATTGGGGTACAAATATATCAAATAAATTACTATTTATTGTTTTGCTCCTTGAAATTTTCTTTACAACTTGACATAATTTTCAACACCGAGGCTCCAGGGTTTATACAGGGTGAATGATGAATAATGTGCCAAACAAATTTCTGTGATAGTACACTTTATTTGCAACAAAATTTACCATATCCACTATTGAATGTCAATTAGAGAACAAATATCTAAAATATTTTTTGACTTTCTGGACTCAATAGTTTGATGAACTAAAGCACAATTTAGCTATTCGTTTATACTGTCGGAAAGCTTGTAAAACGAGGTAGTTTTTGTGAAATTTGAACACCTGTAGGTGTAGTTTTTAGTTGGTAAAACAAATTTGAATGTTCACAAAAAAAAAAAATTGTAACTTTTGAGTCAATTTTATTGCAAAATGAAGTGTACAGTACCCTCAAACTAGGAGTGTGTCTGGTGTAATAGGCGTGTCCTCCCTTCTACTTGTTTCCCTAACCTGACCTGATGGTACAACCCATTCCAAGAAAACTAAACTAGGTACTCAAATTACTGCTTAGCTACATTTAATTCTTAAAGTTTAAATACAAGTTAATTCTTAAAAGTTCAATTTTGTAAACGTTTTATTCTTATTTACACCGATAAAAGAAACGAAAGTAGAGTAGGCGTTTACACGGAAGCATTTCAGGTCTATATATTTTTATTAGGGTTGTACCGCTGAAATCAAACGCAACAAACGAAGTGTGGGGGCCCCTCTTTTCTTCTCCCCCCAGATACATTCCTACCTTGAGGATACTGTACTGCCACCCTGATGTTTTTGGCGCATTGTTCACCATTCATTCTGTATACGTCGTTAGTATCGCGTAATGATCTACCATCCCTGTAATACTATTAACGATACACCACAATCACTCATAAAGTAGGCTATTCACTTTTTTTATTATTTCTCGCTGTCGAAGTGCTTTGTTCAAGTGTTACTGTTAGGCCTACTTGTTGGTCTGGGACGGGCAATAGTTAAGTAAGTTTACAACCACGATAACACATCTCAAGAGCGAGGTCAGTCGTCAGTACTATTCACACTTCACAGAACCACTAGCAACACATGAAGTCGATTATCAACGCCAGTAGTGAAGCGAGGTCATTTAGAAGTAGTTTGTGTCTAGACTCAGGAAAGTTGCACAACTTGTAACACTATAGTCTTATCTGTTATCGATATCTAACGTTTATGTAATCTGTTCACCTTCATCTGACATCTACTCTTTTGTTAACCTAGTTTCTTAAAAAAAGACACGTGCTAATGTACAGTCAAGTGTGAAAGATAACTCAATGGCTGTTGGTTGTCCCCTCCCTAGGGTCAACTGTTTATGGTGATAGGATCTACATCCCAAAAGTTATGATGTAATTATTTCTCACAATTTCAAAATGGCGGCCATTTAAATTCTTTAATTTTTAATAGCTCAAAAACCAACAATTTTTATAAAATATAATACTTTTTTTTACTTGTAGATTTTTTTAAAAATTACTGGTTTTTGTGCGGTTTAAAATTTTCAATGGCCGCCATTTTGAAATTGTGAGAAATAATTACATCATAACTTTTGGGATGTAGATCCCAAGTTTGTCTCAAGTTTGATTGAATTAGGTTTAGTACTTTTTTAAATATTTAAATATGAACATTAAAGTAAAAAAACAAATAGACAGAAAGACGGACAAATAAGCACAGGAGACCCATGTTCAAATGGTAAAATGTGTTTGCCTTGAGCTTGACCCAAAAATAATGCAATTGCATTTGGTTAACATTGCAAGGAACAAGCCACCCACCCATAAGCGGGCACTCTCCTACAAGCGGGCACTCTATCATAGTTTGTACAATGATAGCAATCTATTAACTATTAATAATGAATACTTTATTATTTATCATAATTATATCATATGTTTTCCAAATAAAACATCTCTACTCGACTAAACAAGCCCAGAGATTGATTGTCTCAAATTAAATACAAATCCTTAGTTATTAATCTTACATATTTTGTTTAATAATGTGTCAAAGCAATTAAAACATAAATTAACGTATTTTGTATTTGTAAATAAAAAAGTACCAAGGAATAGTTGTACAAAGTTGGGAAAGAGGAGATGAGCAGGCAATTGTGTATAGGTACAGTAGCCTCAGACTAGGATTGTGTCTTGTGTAAGGAGCGTGTCCTCCCTTCTACTTGCTTCCCTAGCCTGACTTGACGGTACAACCTATTCCAAGGATACCAGGTACACAAATTACTGCTTAGCTACATTTTATTCCTAAAGGCCCCCATACACGCACCGGCAAAACTGTCAGTCTTGCCTAAACAGTCCGCCGGAGACCGGGGGCCGGATAGTGTGTGGGGTCCGGCTGGACTGTCAGTTAGGACTGTACCGGCGGCCGGTGATCGAATGAAAACTCATCAGTTCAACCGGCTTGCCGGAAGGTTATGCCAGTCTTTTGGGTTCACCTTTAACTCTTTTAATAAATTTACGTGAGAATACGTGTCCCTCTTCATCAGCCAGTTTTTCGACCAACACTCACGATTTTTTCGCCGTTTTTTGGGAGCCCCTAATGCTAGTAATAAACCTAAAGTAAAGTAATGTTTGTTTGAAGTACTGAATATTAAGGTAAATTTGATGATTATACAGATTTTCTCACGTACAGACTTGTATCAAGCTTGATTTCCTTAATTGTATCAATGTAAAGTGGTTGTATAAGGAAATAAATCAATTGGTTGATTGATAGAGACATGTACAGTAGCTGTTGCATTATTAGCTATTTACACTTGATTGTTGTCACATCGACACCACATTGAATTTATAAGAACGATGTATTGAACGAATTAAAACATCGTAAGAGGAAAGTAGTAGTTTTATGTGGATCATCCTTCAGCAGCGCTCTCACTGGGTGTGTGAGATGTAGTTCATAAGTTATAGTGTAAATCTAGCATCGATAGGTTGTCAAGGCTAGAATAACAAGACGAAAACTTCATGTCACCTAGCGGTCTTAATTTGTATTCCATTTATTCAAATATGGTGTTAAAAATTCATTTTTTGAAACTACATGGGGAAGTTGATTATCCACAAAAAAATCTAGGCTAGTTATTTTTTAACGATTTTAAAGATTTTTGCCCTAGTTGTTTTCTCTTTTTACAAAATTTAGTATACTGGTACATATTGTTTAAAAAGATAATAAAATAAATTGAACAAATATTTAATTAACAAATCTTATTTTGGTTTTTAGCCGAAACTGCAAATTTTCACTCTAGGAGTCATTGTTAGGATTAATTTTCTTATGGATTGAAGTTTAGGCAGACTGTTTACATAAATTAAAATAAATGTATTATAAATAAGGATAGTCGGGGGGTTTTTGATAATTTCATATGCTGAGTGGGGGAGATCTAAATAATTGGAAAAAAATTACAGCTTTCAGGAGGAGAAGTTTGAGGTATTTTTTTTTACAACTTCCTTATGGAGTAAAACAGTCAAATGTATGGATAGTTAGTTTACCCACTAATTTCATTCTCCTATAATTACTGAATATCCAAGAGATTTGAGAGCAACTTGTGACAAGAAGAAGAGTCTAAGGGTTTGCATCAGCTTTCTTGAAGTGCTGTCTTGACTGACTTGCACTTTTATACATTCCATAAGCAACTTGTAAACATGCCTTTTACTTGTCTACACAAATAAATTATTGAAAAACATAGACAAACTTAAGAAACATACATAAATTAATCACCAACTTGTTTAATTATTACAGTAAAGATTCATTTTTATATTTTTAGTGTCGTGAATTGTGTTTTAAGTACTTTGTGTGTTTGTTAGCTTACTTAATCAAATTTTTAATTGGAATTGGAGTCATAAAAGTGGCTCATGATATCTTATTTGTGCTATAATTAAATTCAAATCGTTAAAGCTAAATTTGAAAAATAATTATTTTGGATTTACTATTCTTTTATTTCTAATACATAGTCATGAAAGTAAAACTGTATCATGAATCTGTTGATCCCACAACCTCAACATGTTGAGTAAACAGGGACACATTAACCTAACCATTTTCAGAAAACAATCAAACTATGGTGTTTTTTTTTTTGTTGTGTAATATCTGCTGATCCAATTGGCTCAAATGTTTTTAGTTTGATACTAAATAGGTGTCACAAATAATAAGTAGATTTTTAATAAAACATTTAAAGGGTAATTATATTTATAATTTTCATATGTTCTTGTTGAACCTAATTATATATATTATAAACTTTTTTTTTTTAACGTCGAATTGTAATTTGACATGACCTGATAGCCGGACCTCTTAAAATCCAAAATCCTTTGATAATTTTTAGACTTCAGATTTCAAAATGTTTAATTTATATTGATTATGTTGACATTTGAGGTCAAACTACATAAAAAGCGATGAACAATTTGAACTCAGCACCTTAAAAATAAATATTATGAATTTCATTCAAATCACCCAATAAATAAAAAAAAAATGTCAACATTTGAGATTATTTCAAAAATATATTCTCTAAAAATGGTCTGTATAGAGAGTTATATGATTTCTTTTAATCAATTAACTCTAACCAAATTTACAAATGACAATAAATGCATCTAGCACAAAATTATGAATTTTAATTTGTTTTAAAATCTTGACCCCAATTCACGTCCCTCCCTTTCCTTTCCCTCTCCAGCAAGTATAGTAAGTAATCAAGTGGGCCAGGAAAACTTCTTAAATTACATATATCTTTTCTATAACCCTGATGTCTAACTGAGATTCACTTATCTTAGCTGAGTGGTAATCATTAGACTTACATGAAGTACTTTTAAGATGTTCTGTACAGTTAAATACAATTATATTTTCTTATCAACAAATAATACGCAATACAATTGCGATATAAGTAATGTTTTTAAACATTATCTGTAACACTTTGGCAATTATTGTCTTTAGATAATTCACATACATATCCACACTGTGTATCCTCAAAAGCAGGGACAAGGTCGTTATGATGCTGATTATGGAAATGTGCAAACTTTTCTTTAAAAATACAATCATATTAAATATTAATGCATCATATTCTACATTTTCCCTCTCCTCCCATGATTATGGAGCTGCTACTACTACTTCATATATAAAATACTGAAGCTGAGTTTTAGTCAAGCAAACACTTCAGACTCCCACAGCAGGTATTCTGGCATCCTTCGTCTTTAGGAGCAAAACCGACAGGTGTCTCTGTCTACTGATCTCATTATTTTCAGGATGTATTTCACTGGGCAGTGTACAATTACCTATTACCCACAGTAAAACCTGCCTTCTCAGTAAGAGATATTTTATTACTTTAGACTTGGATAAGAGGAGAAACCTCTTCATCCAATTTAACCCCTGTAGTTCTGTAATTTATCAGTTCACAACTGTAGTACTTTTCTCAAACTGCCGTCCAGAGAAAGGTTCTGGACCATAAAAGGTTTATTTTAAGATGATCAACACCCTTGTTTCCCTCAATATTTTCATAACAATCACCCATTTCAGAATGACCTCATTTTTTGCTGATCTCATAAGTCAGGTCTATAGCAATAGCATTGGTTTGATCCCATCTAAATAGATGGGAGGATCCAAAATCCCTAGTTACTCTAAATACAACTTCGCTAGGCTATCCACCTTCCAGTCATCCATACAGTTGCTCAGTGATATATTAGACCCACTGGACATTCCATACTCGATTTCTGGAGTAAATGGGAGTAAAAATATCAGTTGTGCAGGAACTAGGTAGAAACTTATTGGAATTGGAGGGTGCTTGATTCCCCCCCCCCACACACACAAAACAAAACAAAACAAAGTAAATCAAAAAGTAAACTAATATCAAAACATATATTTCATTATGAATTCTTAATGTTTTGATATTAAAATAAAAATCTTGTTATGCAGTTCAAAGTTTGAAATTTCAATTTTTACTAATAACTTCTTAATTTTTTTGTCATTAAAAAATGGGGTTGATTTGATTAGGTATAAATTCATAATCTGCACATTTTGACATTATAATTAATTAAGATAATTTTAGTGAATTATTTGTAAAATTATGATAAAAATTATTCTGAACAGCTGCAATTTCTAAATGTTTTAGGATTTTACGGTTAATGAACTTGTCCAAATCCAAAGTAATACTAAAAACATTGTGCATACTAAATCAAATTTGTGACCACTAGAGTAACAAGTCATTTATTTATTTTTTTAAATATTAATGAAAAATATATATTTTTTAAAATTCTTACAATACCTAAGATTTATACAACATTTATTATTTTTCTAATTATAAATATTATTATTATTTTTTTTAATGTTTATCATTTGTATGTGGAAAAAATCATCCTGATGGTCAGTTTTCCTTTTGTTTCAGATTGTTCGTGATGCGGAGACATTGGCTATGCGCATGAACCATCGTGGTGCATGCGCATGTGATAATGATACAGGTGATGGAGCTGGTGTACTTACGGCCATCCCTCATGACTTTTACTCACACGAACTTCGGTAAGTTGATTCAAACATTAAAAGAAAAATGTAACTCTTACATCGGAGGTAGTTAAAAACCGGTGTAATTATGTTGTCATACATGGGATCTTTAATGTAAAAAATTCCTAAAAACGTCATAATTTTCAGAAAATAATAAAAGATCAGGTACTTATAAAGTACTAGTTTTATTCAAAAAAATGTTTAGGAAGAACTTTTTTTTTTAGTTTACAGTATACTAATTTATACAAACACGTAAATTGTAAAAATCTAACTAGGATTTCTTATTTGTTTTGTCACCAGAACCTTTCACAGTAATTAGATAAAATTTTGCCATTATGTTTCCTACACCTTAAATTAAAACACCTAAGTAGCCTAATTCTTTTTCAATTTAATATGGTCATCTAGTAGGTGGAATCTCATTTAATCAACTAAATTAAAGTTTACAGCCTGCAATTTTAACTTTAATTCCAAGAAATTGTACACAACTTGAAGGTGCTTTAACACTATGTAGTAGTCATTATTTTGTCAGATTTTTTATAATTGTAATGATAATTAATCAGATGAGTCTTTTCTCATTCAAAAGAAGACCATTTGCATCAAAACCACTTAATCGCGGGATCAAGATCATGTTCTTGATCCAATTTTAAATTTTCCCTGCATGAATTTGTTATAAACTGGAGTTGTATCATCAGTGAAAAGAATCAATTTCGAGTGCTCTACACTTAGGGGCAAGTCATTAATATAGATGATAAAAAGTAGTGCCCCCAAAATTGAACCCTGAGGTACACCAGTATTGACGTTTTAAAACCGCACTCTCTATTTTATTCATCCCAATAATTACTCTTCGGTATCGGTCTACATGATATGAAGAGTATTACTCAAGTACCTTACTATTATCTATCCCTATAATAGGACAGTTTTCTAAGTAGTATATTGTGATCAACAGAGTCAAATGCTTTCAGTAGATCAAGAAATGCACCAACAGCAAATATTAAATCATGAATTTACATAGGGTGTTTTTGTATCTCAAATATGTCATTTGAAAGAGTAAATTATTAGTTTTCAGATTAATCAAACTATAGTGTCTTTAATTGTTTTTTTTTTTTTTTTTTTTTTTTTTTTTTGTAGCTGTGCTTCAGTTTAGGAAATAATGTTTCAGCCTAGTAAAATAATAATTACCAATTCTCTTTACAACAGCTGTTTCATCAGCTGATTTAACTTGTCACAAACAAAACTTGTCAGTTTTAGAATATGGAACAAATAGCTGAGATTAAGGGCAGGTTTTACAAACTTGTGATTTATACAAACTGTATTTTTAATAAAATTGAACACTCTTTATAAACAGAAAATAATTTAATCAATAATTAATTGTTACATTTCAAGATATACATATATTTTAAGTTTTGGGCTGAATTGTTACAATCTATTACCATGTAGAAATATATTATCGAAGCCCATCAGGGGTACAATACTGATATAAAGTGTACAGATTTAAAGATAGTTATCAATGTGGGTGAAGAGAATGGAGACATTTTTTAAGTAGCAACATTACAAGAGACTTCATGGTGGAGTCACCAACAGTAGTAATGATTGAAAGTTAAATACCAGATAAACATATTTAGAAATATTTGTATTTTTTATACAATGGTTGCTGCATTACCTCACTTACTTTTAATTTGATGGTCTAAAGTATTATTTTAAGTAGTATAGTGAATTTATAAAAATAATATTGTCACTAATTTGTATTAAAAATTTACACTCTCTGATAACTGGTTGTTAAAAGGGTGTATTTATATATATTACTTACATCTTCATTTTGTTGGATTTTTCAAAGAACGGTCCTTACAATAAATATACAAAACAACTATAAATGCAAATACAAAACAATAATTTAAGGGGAAAAAAAATACAATGAAATAATAATTTAAATTCAAATACAGCAGTCCTCAAAATAGTTTTCAGTTGAATAACAGTTAATGAAAAACAAACACAATATTTAGTAAATTCTACAATTTATTTGAGTCTTGCCGACCATGGTTTCGCCAACAACGGCATTTACAAGGCAGCTTAACAAAGTCTTTGTTAAGCTGCCTTGTAAATGCCGTTGTTGGCGAAACCATGGTCGGCAAGACTCAAATAAATTGTAGAATTTACTAAATATTGTGTTTGTTTTTCATTAAAATGGAGTTCTACCAAGTACCATCCGTCAATAGTGTAAATCGTATAGAATAACAGTTATTTTGTAGGAACATTTTCTTAATTTTGAACGTTAATAGAATGATATCACTTTTCATATTGTTGATTTGCAGTAAATTGTTTAAAATGTGAGCAACATATAATCAAGCCAATTTTATAGTTTCAAGTGAAAATAAGTGTGATCGGAAACCATTTATTAATCTAGTTGTGCTTAAAAGAAGATCCAAACTCTTCTGAAAAAGATTTCCTTTCAATAACAAAATAAAGATACTATTCTATTGTTTTAACTATTCTAAAAATAATGACATCAGTTCCACCCCTCTGAGACTATAAATAATGCCAGTGAAGAGATAAATGGAGTCACAGTGTGGAACACCAAATGGCACAAGCTATGCCTAAATATCTGACTTTATATAACACTTAACTTTTGAATTTATGGGTTCAGGTTTCTAAGGACACACGCTTTACACACTTTGGGAACACTTCAAACTAATCATCAAGATAATTTAACTTAGGTTAACAAATTATTTATTTTAGAACCAAATATTTTAGAGTAATATTTTAGGCTCATTTTAGAGTAATATTAAAATATTCCTATTATAATTTTCAGGGAGGAGCAATGTGTGGAGTTGCCTCCATTTGGTAAATATGCGACTGGTATCTTTTACCTGGACAAGATCCATCACTTAGAGTGTGAAGAAGCATTTTCTAAATTGGCTGATGAGTGTGATTTGAAGGTAAGGTCATACATAATTGATTGTTCTAAAATACTGATATTTTGTCAGAATTAGCCCAGGTCATTATACAATATCTGTTCAAAAATTATTTACCCATTTAATATTAACAAATATATATACTGTATCTTTCTAGTTTAATATATTTGTTAATATGGTGCCTTCGTTCCCTTTCAACCTGACACACTTATTCCAGCAACCATTTTATAAAACAGTCTGCAAAGTTCTCTTGGAATCTCCGTCACTTGCCTCGTTGTGTTCTTTTTAATTGTGTCTGAAGTCTCTTTTCTTTCAAAGGTGATGTTAGTTTTGGGGAAAGTCAAAAGTCGCAGAGAGCCATGTGTCAGAAGCCATGGAATGAATTTTTCCATCATAAGATTCATACTGAGAACCTTCATTAAATTTTTTGAAACAGTAATTTCTTAAATCCCATATTATCTTTTAAGCCTTGCATTTGTCAGTTTTGATTTTTGTAGATTATAATACACTTGTTCAAACTCTCAGGTGTTCTACATATGATGCATACCAACCATGTAGATTGGTTTCAATAGATTCCCGGTCATCTTTAAATGTCTGTATCAAAATTTTACCTTTGGTTCACTCAACTAAGATTCTCTGAAAGCCTTCTAAATCACCCAAATATATTTTCCCACATTATTGTAAACTTTTTAGTCAAAATTTAATGGAGATTCGCTGATTTTCTCATTTGCTCATTACGAATGTACATGCTCACTATATCTATTAGCCAACTGAATATTTCAATGGGTTTGTGACTGTTCATGCATGCACAGAAAGACCGCCTGTGATTGGTCGCCAAGTTACGTCGAGCCTGTACAAACCATTCTTGAGATATTCAAAATGGTTAGATACTTTCTGGTTAGATTTATCTGACTTTCACAAGAAAGGTGAATATAGTGGTTTATTTCTATCTATCTGACCACCTGGTCTAAATACCTGGTGCAATCACTACAATGTAAAGCTTTGTCTATAGGGACAACTTTGCAAGGAGGATGGAATGGCTGTTTATGAGTTTTGGTTTTACAAAATTGATATTGACCTTGTAGACAATAATATCCATTACCTTATCCATTATTACCAAATGAAAGAAAACACTTTTTTTCCACAATATCTACTTTATTTTTTCAAGACGACATTTTTTTTTCTATTTCTAGTTTGTAATGAAGAGGTAATAATAATAATAATAATAGTTTTATTTTTGGAGACATTTTTATAAATATGTGACTATGTCAAGTAAAGTGTAGTAAAAAGTCTATCAGTATCAATAATAGCCTACCATATTGAATAAACATTCAAGTAATATATTATATACATTCAGATAATTTAATAATTCTATGAATAAATGTTATAAGACAAACATTGTAATGATATATATTTACTTTAAAGAGCATAACACTATTAAATAAATAAAACAACAAGCCAAATACCAATTATTATGTAATGATGACTATATATTGTATGTATTTAAAAAATGTTGATTTTGTGCAACTAATGTTTTTTAATCAAGCTACAACAAAGTTCAACACACTCTACTACACATTGTTTAATTGAAGGATATTATTTCATTGTCCCACTGTATACATTCAGCACAATGCCAACTCAAGAAACAATGTTTAAAGCCAGCCAAAAGTCATTAATAAAGGCTAAGAGTTGTTTGCTTTACTAGGTCAAGTTCATTGTCAAAGTCATTCTTTTTTTATAATACAGGTTTTTGCACCTATATTTATAGAGGTTTCCTTGCATTAAAAAAAATCAACAAAGAGGTGACTTGTTTTAATTCAACCTGACTTATACATTTAAACTAACACTAATAATTCTTGTAACTGTATGATATTTCTGAAATCTCTCCAGACGTTACACTCTTATTACCAAGCCACCCTTATATCTGTGTACTATATAATATGGCAACCATCCATTACAAATATATTTACCAAATTGGTCTTAACCAATCTTATACCCAAAATAATAAGATTGAAAAAATCCACAAACAAAATTTATTTAATAAATTTAATTTATTAATTTTCCCTTACATACGTAAGGGCTGATAAATGAGTAAAAATTAATTTCAATGTCGCATATGCAAGGTAATTAGTTTAGAAACTCAAAATTGCAGCAATAAACGTAAAAAGTCAAGTGAGAAATCTACGCCCTTTGCTGGGAAGCGACTAGGATAGCTCAGTTGGTAGAGCATTGGTCCTGGGTTCGATTCCCAGTCTAGGTCGTATATTTTTCACTTGAAATATTATTGAAAATTTATTTATTTTGTATTAATATAAATATCTCCCTCCCCCTTCTCCCATTAACTTCATACTTTATACCAGTTAGATTAATGAGGACAGGAAATCATTATAACCGAAAGAAAAAAAGCATGGTTAACCATACACACTGTCACCTCGGGTAGAATTTAGATTAACAGGCTTCCACTTACAGGCTTACTTACGTAATATGGGCTTAGTCCAGAATTTACTACCAATCTTTGTTTCCTACTTTTACGCACTATAATAATATAAATAATAAATCTTTATTTACTATAATGTAATATAATATATTATAAAATAATATATTCTTTCAAGTTATTTTATTTTATTATTATTATTTTTTTTAAACTTCTTAAATTTTAATTAACTTTCTAAATGAAACAGAATTACCTCTTGGCTCTACTCAATTCAAGCTAATTGGTTAATTTGGAATATGGATGGTTATTAAAAATAAATAAATAAAGACTAAATTCAGTTTCTTACTTTTTAGGTTCAAACATTAATAAATAATAGGATATGATGTTCTATTAACATAATAACATTAATTTTATTAGAATTTAACATACAATATTAAATCATAATTTGTTAAGATTTAACTCTCTTTTAGAGTTCATGAAATTTGTAGTAAAGTTTGTAGTATAATTAAATAGGCCTCTAGGCTTAGCTCAATTTAACAGAACACTTAGACTCAAATAATACAATATTAATTAGGCTAGATCTCGGGGTAGGCACTCGGCTGGCATGGTTGTGTTATACAACTATAACGCATAAATAAATTGAAATGATTTTAAATAAAGATATGTGATGTTATGATTGTGTAGTGGTGTGGTTAATTTGTGTGTCAGCGTCTAAATTTCGAATGTTTACAATTTAGAGATCTTACGTCTGCTTTAGGAATGATTTGTTTTGTAATTGAATGAATATAGGTGGTTTATTAATAATAGGTTGTATATAAATGTCTGTTATTAATACTTATGAATGTAGATCGTTCTATTCTAACCTTAATTATCCAAATCGTATATTTTTCATTTGACTTAGGTTATGTTGTTATTGGTTAATTTAGGCTAACTATCCTAACCTGTTGCATAAGTTATTGATGTGATTTGTGCTGTTATAGCACAATGAAGGGTTAACACTGTATCTTTTTGAGTCGTCATAGCGATTGAACCCAAGCAATAGTACAAGTTAGGTTCGGTTATTTGTTGTCAGCATTACTTGAAAAATTAAGATCTATAAAATTATAATATATATTGTTTTATTTCTCAGTACATTGCAATTGTATTACCCTGTACAATACAATATTTTTTTGGTATGTAAAATTTATATAAACAAATTATATTTTCAAAATTTGTTGTCTCTTTATTTTCTGACCCTTTAAATATTATTATTTTTGTCTTTTTTACAAAATTTAAATGGTAAATGTAACAAAACTACATAGATAAACTTGGTGATAGACAAGGATGGTGATTTATAAAACATAATATAGATTTGAATGAAAGACAAACACAATATTTTGTTAAATCTACAATTTTATTATTAAGTCTTGCTGATAAAAATTTTGTCCGTTATGGCATTTACGAGGCAGCTTAACACAGGCTAAAGTCATTATATTAAAACAAACAGTTTATCCATATTTAGAAGAATACGCCATTACTTGTCATACAAAATAACTTAGAAGGTTGAGGAAGAAGTGTGGAGAAGACTATGGCCCTAGACAAAGGTTGAAGCAGTGAAGAATTTGTGAAAAATTCTACCTGATCATTTAAAACTAAATTAGCATCTTTACAAAATAATCTCTTTATTTCTAAAATTTCCAAAGCATTAATTTCATAATTTTAGCATTGGCCTGGATAATCTTAAACTAAGATTAGAATAAAAATCTGACACTAACTGATTTTTTTTAATGGTTAGAAAACTTATAGTCATCATAATCTGAACACAGACATTTTTCCTGTTCTCTTAACCTTCAGTTGAAATTATGGCCAGTTTGTCCTACCATATTACATATTCATATTACAAATATTATAGGATAAAATAAAGCAAAAGCTTAAAGTTTCAAATATTTTAATAGTATAATATATTTATATACTATTATAATATATATACTAATAATATAATATTAGTATTAAAATATTAATTATTAAAAATTAAATATTACTATTAAAATATTTGAAACTTTAAGCTTTTGCTTTATTTTATCCTTGAATATGGAGTTTCAACAAGAAATATCTGCTATTACATTAAAGTTTACAAATATTATACTTCAGTTTATGAACATCTATTTTGAATTTTATCAATTTTATCCTTAGATTTTCCTAAATTGTTTTTATATAAAAAGCTCGCTTGTAGTGATTTTTTTTCTTCTAATATACAATATTCCCAACTAGATGGCTAGCCTAACTAAAATTATCAATTCTACACCATTTTCCTGTGGATTTATTAGAATCAAATTTACAAAATATAGTGTTTGTGTTTATTTTAACATGTTCTACTGACCACTTTCGGTCATTATGTTTAGCCTATTTCCATAAAACACAAAATAGATCGATATTGCCCATTTTCCACATCAAGGAAATGGTAAAACTCAGGTTAAATTTACTCTTTGAGCAATGGTAAAATTAAAATATTGTTTGATGGAAAATACTTCTTTTCAGTATATGTTGATCATCCATCATTTTTGATGGAGGCTGATGGAAAACATACACAATCTATCTTTCTTTCTGCCCACACATATTTAGCATCCATAGCTAGTGTAATGACCTATGAAGCCAAAGAGCAAGATAATATTGTATATTTATTTTAAAACCCTAAAAGGTTGACTACAAACTGTTATACAATGTATTATTCAGTTATAACCAATATATTATATTACTATATATTAATTCTATGATTTTTCATATCAGTCTTCAATTTAGAGGGATATTTGTTTTGTACCTCTCTAACACACCATGCATACACTGTTGGGGTATTCTTAGTAAATTTGCAATATAAAACATAAAAACAGAATTTGCTCATGAACAAGAGTATAAAAAAATAATTGCCCAATTTTAATATTATTTTGAGAAAACAACTAAAATCAAAATATACCTTAGTTATGGGTTTTTACATTCTAATTATCTGTTAGAATTTATATAGTGTGAAGAAAGTATAATGACTGTGTAATTAGTTTGGAAATTTAATTATTGCATTTTTTTATTACTTTGGTGTTTTGAGCTCTTAAGAACACAATCAGGTCATTTTTTGAAACTATGTGTTTGTCTCTCTTAATCTGTCTGTGGAACTACCTCATGCACAATCTCAAGAACAGGTGATCTAATTAATTATATAGGATGAGAATCAGATAGTAAGATTACATTTTGGACTAAACGGTCCAAGCGTTGCGATGGAATTGATTTTTAATGAAAAGCCATATTTGTGTTAGTTTTTTAATGGAACAAAAACGTCCACGTGGGTTGCAGTACTAGAGGAAAAAACTGTATTTCAAACACCATTATAGTTATAACTACTGAAGTTGATATAGTATATTCAAAATTGACATTGTGTTTTACTTAACAATATGAATAAATTATCGAGTCATTTAATTTTAATGAGAAAAATATGAAAGTGTCTTTTTAATCACTTTCTAAGAAGTCACTTTTCAAGCATCATACCTATGTAAATTTTTTTGAAATCCATGGCACAACAGTCTGTTGTGGCTTAGGTGTGCTAGACAACTTTTCATTGGGTGATTTATAGTCAGTATGTTGATTTACCATCGTCTTAAATGTAGCTTTCATGACCAGGATTCAGTATTAGACATAGCTCCCCACTTAGCTCACGATGTTGGGTCAACACCATAACTCTTTTAAGCCTTTATAGTGATGAAACTAAGAACCTCTTGCACACAAGTCTAGCCCTTAGATCAAGTGGGAGTTCATTATACCTCATGCGAATTGTTTTATTTAATATATTTTTAGAATAAATAGATTCACCATTTTATAGTTGATTCCACCAACTGTTCAACTAGATTACTCAATATTTTACAAAGACTAGTTTAATTGAACGTACAGTTTTATAAGAATGTTTGAACTTATTTCAGGTGCTGTGTTGGCGTACTGTACCCACTACCAATGCTGGTATAGGAGAAGTGGCTCGTAACAGCGAGCCATTTATGCGTCAAGTATTTTTAATTGGGAACAAAGATTTTCAAGAAGATGAATTTAAAAGACAGGTAAGTTCTTAGTTTTCATTCATGCTCTTACTAATGGTGTGAATATATTTGAAAAAAGTTATGATAACTAACAAAATATGCAAGCATGATAAGTTTATTTCCTTGCAAACAAGTGTGTGAAAATAAATTAAACTGGTTGTCTTCATGTATTTAGCTATTATGATCATTCAAAAAGTAATTGGATGTTTTATTGTACCAGTAATTCATGTTGGGCACTTAATTTTTTTCATTTGTGTGGATTAGGCTAAGTGAAATCAATATGAGAAAAAATTGTAAGAACATATTTAGTTTAATAATACAAATAATACATTTATTTTCTCAAACACTTTTCAATGACAATGGGGATATCAGTGATGCATAAGCTACAAACCAAATTATAATTTTGTTAAATGGTCAGTTATAATTTGGTTATTGTAGTTGAAACATGTTTAAGTATATAAACATAACATATTATTTGTGTTATTAAATATATGTTTTGACAGTTCAAGTTGCTAAATAAATATTTTTTAATAATATATTTAACAATCATTTTTTGGGGCACATATCTTAGATTCTGTTGGTTTCTTTGTGGCTAGTAAACTATTTTAATGATATCTTCAGAAAGCATGTTTTGGTTAGAAATGTCTGAATGTATTGTGAATTAAATTGAGGAGTAAGACAGTCAGTTTTGTATGTAGCACTTCATCGCGGCTTACAGCTGTTTAAGGCTCTCATTGTAATTTGGATTACATTCTATATATCTGACATCTTTTCTAAAAACAAAATACTAAACCGATTTTGACGTATGTTGTTTTTGTAATATTTGTTATGGTGTGGTATTGTTTAGGTGTTGATCAAAAACTTATTTTCAAACTGGTTGTAGTTTGTGTTTGTTTAAGACAGATTTAAAATGACATATGGGATCAGACAAATCAATTATGCTGTTTGTGCTGAAGGCAATTGTAAAAATGATTTCCTTCCATTTTAATAACATAAAATATAAACTATTCAATTACAGTTTATTGAAACTATAAATATTTTATTGAAACACAAACACAATATTTTGTATAATTTTACAAATGATTGAATCTTGCCGATTGTTGTTTATCAAGTTACTGCGTTTATTTAACTCAATCTGTGTTAACCTGCCTGGTACCCAAGGTGCTTACAAAACTGACCTATTTGGCTGTGCAAGTAAGTACAGAAATAGTCAGGAACATGTGGGTTAGTTCAGGTGTTATGTTTAAAGTTGGATGAACTCACATTCTTTAAAGTTACTGTACCTGCTTGTAAAAGTTCATATGTAAACAAAGTTGTCACTTTCTCTTCTAAACTTGTGCCATCATTTCTCTGGTCTTTGATCATTCTTTTCATTTAAAAAAAAATTTTCATTAAGCTTTGGTACTGTGATAAAAAAATTCTTGCAGCTGCTTCTTAGATGGTAGATATTTAACTATTGGGTAAGAAATTCAGTGCCATATATGGTTTAAATAAAACAAGAATTAACTAGGCCTACAACATACATTTTATACTAGAGTGTAATACTAAAATGAATAGCCTATATTTTATAATAAACATGACTGCTAGTACAATTTCAGATTTTATGGTTTCTTAGGAGATTATTTTAAAACACAGTCTCCAACATGTTTTATGTCACTTTGTAAAAATTTTACAATACATATTGTCTAATATTAATACAAAGAATGAATCATATATATATATAGATGGAGTCATGGTGCTAGGACAAAGAAAAGGAATAGAGAAACCACTTTTGTATGTATTAGTTATTTAACTAATGAAGCATTGTGTCAGCTTATGGCACTTGTATAATAAATAAGATTTCATGTTTGACATTTTATTTATCTTTGATATCTCCTATTATTAAAAAAAAAATAAAAAAATCATTTCCAGAACAATACAACTTGAGGTCAGAACAATTTAATATAATAAGATGAAATTTTGTATTATATAACACACAGTGGCAAATAACATTGAAGTATCATGTTGAATATTATTTTTTTTAACACTTTTTCTAATGGTTGTATCAAATTTAAAATAGGCTAAATGGTGGAAAATCATTGCACAAATATTTTTATATCACCGTCCTCAAAACCAAATAAAAGCGAACCATAACTAATAATCACAAACAAATTTAGTTCAGTTGTTAATAAAAAAGTGAAAATGAACTATTGACGGCATCTTGTAAAATATTTATATATTTAAATAAGAGTTTAAACTTTCTTTGCTTTTGCCATAAACACATCCTCAGTGTAATTAGTATTTGATTAAAATTGAGCTTTTAATTACAAGGATCAATTTAATTTGTTTTCTTTATCATGTTCCTGAAGTGTATAATTTTTTTATTTACAATTTTGCACATGGCTTTGAGTCATTAATCTTTATATTTCACTAAAATTTTAACAACATCGGTAGAGCAAATTTTGAGAAATTATATATTTTAAAACAGCTGTATGATAGATGTTTTGGTATTTCATGGACAAGGATTGTTTGAGAAATGGTGACAAATTCATTATGTTTAGGTCATTAGAAGCTTATGTCTAAGCAAAATTTGATTAAAACTGTTAGAGCTTTTTTTGAGAAAATCCAAAGTTTGAATTTTTTCCTCATGGCAACTCCGTCCAAACTTTGTGTTATCAACATATTATATAATTTGCCATCTAGAGATATGGCCAAAATATGCCCACATACCAAATTTTATTAAAATTAGTTTACTGTAGAGCTTTTTGGCTGTAGAGCTCTCCACCTATGACTGTCTGACTGACTGACTGACATCATTCCTTTTTTGGCCTCATGGAACTTCAAAAGTGAGATTTTTTTTTTTTGATAAAAACGGTTTTTTTTAACACATCACATAATTTTCTGTATAATAATGTATTTCTAAGAAAGTAAAATCACTAATGCTCTGTTTGAAATTAGCATGTATGGGAAAAGTAAGCTCAATATCTTACTATAAAATACAGTTTTGTTAGCTAACATGTAATAGTAAAATAAAGTGTTTATATCAAAAATTAGATTTTTAAAAACAACTGTCAGATTTGACAAACAAACTCAAAACTACAAATTTCATAAATATTATGTACAATGAGTACTCGAGTACTGGTACAAAAGTTATTGTATTAATGAACACATATACACAGTGTTTTATTAAGGTGGGCCCCACATTGCTATCTCTACAACTGTTAATAATACAAAATACTTCAAATGGGAAACATGCCTTTCTTTTTGTTAGAGATAAAATTATGGTATAAAATTTACAATATAAATTAATTTTTATATCAAAACTGTGAATTGAAAATTTGTTTAAATGGTAATTAATGTTTTTAATGATGGAACGATTTAGGTGGTCTAAATAAATCAAAAGTTGTCTGGAAATGCAGCATTTGGTATCTGTCTGTTCATTTGTGTATACACTTGTAAACAAAACCTATAACTAAGGAACAGATTTAGATATTAATTCCAAATTTTATATAGATCAAATAATGTGCTGTGCAGAGATGAGGTAAATGCCACTACTGGGAAGATTTGCCTCCATTTCTCTATTTTTCCATGGTAATCATTCTACCATCCACTGCGGCAGCATTTCCCCTTCAATAGACTCATGTCTGAAGTGATCCAATAGAATTACACATTTCTTATGCTTTGCATTTAAATTATCTCCCCAAAGCATTTATATATTATATTTTAATAATATGGATGTATGTATTTTGTTAATATGTGTGTAGTAAACAATGTTATTTTAATTATATATACTTATTCAAAATGGGGTCAGTTTAAAATATATCATCCTGGATTTCTCAAAAACAGTTAACTTATTTAAAAATGTAGATATATAATATTTTGCTCTTTTAACAAACAAACAAATTTTTCAATTTTTTTTTAGTTACAATATATGTTACATCAACTAATCCTTTTGAATCTTATCCTTATTCATCATTAATACTGGGTGAATAAGGTAAGAAACAAAAGGATTAGTTGATGTATCTCAAATTTCTCTAATCCATGAGCAAACAAAAATGGAATTAATACATTTTTTATTGTAGGTTATAGTAGATCTGAGTTTTCAATACAATATCATTTCTTTGCAACTTACTATAACATCTTTAAGTGTCCCAATGCTTCTAATGTCTGAGATTTTGGTATTAGAAGGTCCCTTGCGGTTTTTGGTTGATTTTTACAAACAATTCCAAACTTTAGGAACATTTGTTGGGACACTTAGATGTATTGTAATCAATTACAAAGCAATTATTTTTTTATTGCTAATGGTGCTATCATAGGTATTGTAGTCAATTACAAAGCAATTATTTTTTATCAGTAACTGTGCTGTTCTACGATGTACAATAAAAATCATTTTGTTTTTTGTTAAAGAGTATCTTGTATTTGAACATATTTTGTTATGTTAACTGTTATAGAGAATTTTGATATCAAATATTTCAAAAGAACGCCATTTTGAAATGTATCATTAAATTATAATATTTTACACTTATGTTTAAAAATAATATCTAAACATGTAGGCCTAATCCAAATTTAAACTCTATAAATCCGTTCTATGGATATAGGATTTTTTTAGTCAATACACAAACTGAGAGGCAGACATCAAACAAAGCAATTCTGGACCTTTGACTTATTTAGACTACCTAAATTGATCTATATCATCAAAAATATATGTATACCATTTAAAAAAATTGTTGATTCTCGGTTTTGAAATAAAAATAATTTTCACTATAGGCCTAATTTTATTTAGAACAAAAATGTAAGACATGTCCTAGTTTAAAGTATTTTGTTGTTGTAGAGGTTGCAGAGTTGGTGGCTCACTTAAAAATAACACTCTGTATTGAAGTGAAAACTTCTTTAGTCGCGTTGGGCACTTTTTGGTAGGGGAAAATCTTATGGGTTCTTGTCACTGACATGCTCATGACTGGCGCATGCGCAGTGGCCGTTTGCTGTGCGCGTTAGACACTTTTTGGATGGGTGAAATCTCGTGTGTTCGCGTCACCGACATTTGTAACCATAGTAACCATTTGCATGAAATAACAGTAAAACAGCTGATTGAGTTCATCATTATCATCAATAATTTAATTATTCTGATAATTTAGGTTATACCAAGCCTGGACTAATTCAATTTTGTTCAAGATTTCTTTCAAACGTTTCGATTTCGTTATAAAGTTCTTTCATAAGGAAAAAAAAATTATATATTTAAATTATAAATATGGCTATTGATTATTCATAATTCCAATTATTGGGGAAGGGTGTTGTCATATTTGTTACATGATTGTATTACATGTAATAGAAAACTGGGATAGATTTTCTGCGTTTTCTGAAAATAATAACGGTGATAATTATTCCAACTCCAATAGTTATTTACACTGACATGTCTCGGCATTCAACTTATAATTAGGTTCATCAGGTTTGTGTAATTAGTTCAACACAAAGATAGGTTAGACCTAGCCTAGACCAGTGTGACACATAGCAACCAGTATAATAATACACACTTAGAACAGACGATTAGATGATCAGGCTTTAATAGTTCAACACAAAGCTAGGTTAGGCCTAGCCTACGATCAACGAGTAACATTTTAAAAACAGCCTCCATAAGACAAGCAGTTGTCATCTTACTCTGTTGAAGGATTACAGTACTTGAACCACCTTCCCAGGAGTTGAGACCATTCTGAGGTCTGCTTTAGAAAGGCTCAGATGCACACTGTAGCCCAGTGCCTGAAGTGACTTCAGTGAGACATTGTCAATCACAACCATCAGAGTCTGACCATGCTCCTCCAGTTTTCTGTCGACAACCCTCCAGCGCTATGTCTTCATTATCCGCAGAAATTGTTCTGGTGGTAATTTACCCAGACCAAAACATCTTTGTTCTTAGCACCAACCTAGCCAAATCCATCTTCAACTGTAGTCCCTCTTCCAGATTAATCTTAGAGACGTTGTATTCCAGCCACTTCTTGCCCATATCATCCACGCATGTGATAAGGAGAGCTCCTTTCTCCAAATAGTAGTTGTGGAATTTTGGTGTTGTATATTCCTCGTTGAAGGACATTATTTGCCCCACAACAATCTCCTGAATTGCATTTGCTTGTTTTTCTGTGAGAATTTTCTCCAGAAAGTTTTATTACACTATTGCCATCTTAAAAGCTTTCAGGACTTCTTTGGTTGACAAGTCTCTGATCTTGCAATCCATCTTCATGTCCATCTTGCCTTCATAGTGAGGTCTTTTTTATTTCCTCAGCCTTTGGTGAATTCCCATCGGATCTTATCTTCTTTGGATTATGCTGACTTGTGAGCTTTCTTCTTCAGAGGTAGAGCATCATTCCACATAGGGTCTGTTCTATGTGGCTTCCTATCTTTGGGTTTTATAGCTAACCCGTGAGCTACTGCCTTTGCTCTTCTCAACTTCCGTCTGTGCCCTCCTTTTGCCTATGTTAAGATGTTTGACTCCATCTCTAACTTATTCTACAGCAAATTGGTCTTGTCCTCCTTGTGTCTTAACATCCTGCTGCATATATAGAAAAGCAGGTTCCACAGGGGTGTTTTCAACCCTCATATCCTCCATCTCCATCTAGTTTTCACTCCTTGACTTGTCTCTTGCAAGTTCCCCAAGGTCATCAATGTTTAACAGTATTTTAGTTTCCATTAAAGTCCCATGAATAGCTAGGGAAAACTCCACCCATACTGAACCCCCTTGTGCATCGGTAAAGTTAATTAAACTGGAGGTAGCCCGGTATTCAGAGTTTTCATATTCAAGACTAAGTCCCCATTAGCCACACAACCATCGGCATATGTTGTTCCGCCTTGGCTTGGGATTGATAATGTCTTACACTTCCGCTGCATTGGTGCCATATCCCAATACGTATTCCAAAGTTCAGCCATACCAATATGTTGCGCATTCTGTAACACGCAGAGGCGTGTAAGTCCACACTTGAAAACGCACACCTATTCCCCACACCCCTCACCCCAGAGGGAATGGAGGATGAAGCGGGTGCATATAAAAGAGGACATCCAAGAAAATCTAATTGATGTGGGGGTTAGTTTTAGTAGTACCCCGTTGTATTACTTCAGAGCATAAACAACATCGGATGGAAGTATGTTGTGCTCTGAAAGAAGAATTCCAAAATGATCCAAACTTTTTTTCCATGATCAAGCAACAATTAAGCCAGTGGAAGACTCTAAGTTTGCCTTGAACAAATAAAAATCGTCAAATGAAATCAAATGTCAAAACAATGCTGATTTGTATCTTCGATTGAAAGGAGTCGTCCATTCAGAGTTTGTTCTGCAGGGTCAGACAGTTAAGTAGGTTTTCTACCTGGAAGTTTTGAAAATATTGCTGCGAAAGAGGTCTGATTTTCGGCCGTGCTCACACAGCTCGTACGAAAAATGGCCCAATGCATTTTTAAAAAATTTTCCCGAATGAAAAGAGGTGGAAAGGAAAGCGTTTTGCCGAAGTGGCTAAGGTGAAGGAAAAGCTATAGAGGCGCTGTCTGGTGTCTGGCATCATAGAGAACAACTTTAAAAATGTTTTGAACAATGTAATAAAAGATTGGACAAGTTTATTAGTCCCAGTGGAGAGTACTCGGAAGGAAATTGAAGGTTTTTTGTTTAAAAATTTAATAAAATTTTTTTGTTTAAATAATTTTGGTAAGTATACCCTCTCGGATGCTCTCTTTGCAGAACATGTTTAATTATTACACAACATTCTTAACCACAGATTTAATTATGTAGAGTCTATGCTTTAAATAGTATTACATTCTTAATACATGATTTCATCATTGGTATTTGCTTTGTCAATAATTATCAGTTGATAATGCAGAGTAACCAATATCTAACTGGTTGTATAATTCTGGAATGTTAATGTTTATATTTTAAGTTTGTATGGTTTTTAAGTCAGCTGTTTATTTATATATCTGTTATTTCCGTGAAATTTGACTATTATTTCTGTATATCTGACTGACCTATTTGTTAGACAATTGAATTTTGGTATATAGGTGAAGATCCACGTCTCTTATGCTAATAGTCCTGTGACACAATGGCCTGTTAAAAGTCTAGGCCAGCTAGAAAAATTTTTTAGTCATGAAATGTGTGATAAATCAATTTTCTGTTGCCATAATTATATCTCATACGAAATTGTCAATCATAGTTCCTCATTTTAACTGTGACTAATTTTTTGAACCCCTATGGGGATTAAACTCAAACTTTGTTATATGCTTAAAAAAGAGAGCACTAACCACTAAACCAACCTATGTCTGTCTTACAAGAAAAATAATATAATTTGTTTTCTAATAAATTGTAGAATCTAGATATATTTCTAAAAAGTAAAAATGCAAACTTTCCAACAAGAGTTTGGTATACCATCGTATTGATAAATATTTGCAAGTATAAAAAAATCCGTAGTTGTAAGGAATTAAATTATATAGATTAATTAAAAAATGTATAATTTGTACGTTACAATAACTGAAAAATTATATATAAAAATAAAACCTGTAACATAATATATTTACTAAATTTTTATTTATAAAACGGAGAAAAATAAACCAAATTTATGTTGTAAATCACTATTTTTGTAAACGATAAAACACATAAACAAGATCATAAAGTTATAACAATCGAATAGTAGCTGTAACATGATAGAAAAAATGCCAGCTGAACGAACACCATGCCCCTTTAAATTTCAGTTACTTTGCAGGCCAAATCGGTAATTTTGTATTAAAATTGTCGAATTTTAACTTTTTATTAGAATTTAACTATGCCTAAGTTCATCAAGATTGAACAATATTTAATCATAATAACATTGTTCGGCATGATCGATGTTTTATTATTGTTAACAAAGCATACTAAAATAAAATCAAAGTTATATTATTAATATCAGTAGTAAAAACTAACAGTGGGGAAACAGTGAGCTTATTAACAGTAGTTTTTTTTTATTACAGAGAAAGCTGATATCTATCGTACCATTTATAGCCAGGATTCTATTTTTCCACCTACATAGGTACAACTTTCTAATAGAGAATAAGCAATTACCACACCCCTGTGACCATGTAAAGTACTTAGATTTTTTAAAGTCTTATTCCTTCACAGCCTAAAAAATCATTTTTGTTTGCAACTATGCATTTTAGTATATATATATGTGGTTAATTACTGTTCTCCTCTATTTTCTCTAAACATTTTATAATCTCCAAATTTTGTGGAAACATCTCATGACTTTGGTGAAACGATGTTATAGAGCAATTTTTGTGGCAGCTGTTTAAAATTATACAATAAAAGTAATAATAATTATCGATGTTTTAAGTTGAAAATATATTTGATTTTAGGGTCATTGAAAACCTGTCGGTCAATATTATTGTTTTTTGGTTTATTAAACAAGGGTATAGAATTTTTTGTTTCTCTTGACCGTAACTTGATTTTTAGATTTTTTTCTTTTTCAGAGATTTAAAAAAAACCCTGTAAATTAATTATACATTTTTGAAGTTTGCAAAAAAATTGAGATAGCTGAATATAATTTAACTTTTTATAATGCCATTATAAATCTTCACCTGAATGATGGTGTGCGTTATTAAAATATTTATTTTGTAAATTTGTTTCCAATCACATTGCATAAATTGTTAAATTTGGATATTTCATAAGTGTTATTTATTTTAACATAATCTACCCTGAAAAAAAAAAAAAAAAAGATGTACTGTGACATATACTTATGTTACATTTAAATGCCTGCCATTGGAAGCAATACAGAGATATGAAATTATTACTAAAATCTGCTAATTTTCATAAATTAAAAATATTGATTATTTCTTTAGTTTTGTGAGAAATAAAACAGGATTGAAATTTAAGAATTATTTGTGTTATAGCTAGTTTTATGAATATAAACAAAAATGTTATCATTACTGAGTTTTTATCATTTATTTCATATTTATGTAATCTAAAAGTACAGTATAGAAGAAAAAGCATCTCACTTATGAAGTTTTTCTGAAAATTGTCGAAAATCTTTTTTATTTTCCCGGATTACATAATTTTTTTTTAAAATCAGGTTGTCTTAATTCACAACTAGACCACTTATCAAATAGATTAGTAAAAACAGCATACAAATTGGTTCAGTTTAGTCTATGGAATGTAATACGCAACTAGACATCTTTATATGGACTTTGTTTTCAGATAGGTTTGAAACTTTTTCTTTGTTTCAAAACTTTAAATGACATGTAAAAATATGGTAAGATAAGGACCATAATATAGTGTTATTTTACTATGCAAATGGTACATCTAAAACATAATATTATTCATTTTTGTATAATTGTTAAATACATTTATGTATCATGCTCAGGAAATTACCCCAGTTATTGCTGGAAAAATGAATGTAGGTCTCTATGTGATATGTTAATCTTTTTTATGGATTTTAAATTGGTAGATCTTCTAAGAATATTAAAACATATACAAAAATACTATAGGGATTTATTTTCTTAGAGTTTTTTAAAAAAACGATATAACCAGTGCAAGAATTCTTGAACCAGCATTTTGGGCAGATGGATTTGGTACCAAATTTGAAAAATATCAGTCCATTTTTTTTTTTTTGCTGTAGAGCACTGCACAGTCAACAGAGAAATAAATGTTCATTTCAAAATTATATTTATGGGCTCAGGGGACCTCAAAATGGATATTTCCATGAAAAACTTAATATCAATTGTATTGACTGAAATTTCTCTAGGCTTTATATATGTGAGAAATTAAAAAAGTAGGAAAATCATTTAAAATTTGTCAATCAAAGAAAATTAGTTTCTATAATGATGAACGATTTGCAGGGGATTATATGTCTAGCGTTTAATAAAAACAGAAAAACTATGTAAAACTACTACTATAGGATTATATAAGATTAATATAATAAAGTGATAGTACTAGTTGTTATAGTCAGGTCAAGTGTGTACATTGCTCCACATAGACTATGTGAAGGTTGGCTGGATAATTGTGTGAAAGTATGTAGATGGAATAGCTTGCTTTACTTTGTAAATGTCTTTATAATCATATAATTAACTTTAATAATAATAATCATTTCATGTGATTGCCCATTAGGGGTCTAGGTCAGCATATTGAGTTCTTATTCACTGTTTGCAATCACGATTTAGTACCAATCACAACAATACAGTTTACGAGTAAATAATGTATCTTTTTGAGCTAACATGAAGATTGAACTGAGTATCTTAGTACCTAAGTTAGACAAAGAGAAAAACAGTGATCGAAATTTTGCTTATAATGAGTTGGTCTCTTTTCTCCTTACCAACTCTTTGAACAATTTTTTTGTGAGTTTCAAAATAGAAATGTATTTTTTAGTGAAAATTGTTCCACCCATGTAAAGGCCATAAAAATTATACATTTGGATATCCAGACATTCTATTATACACTAAACATATATTAATCCAAATTTCGTTTAATGCAGACAACACTTGTTCTAATAATAACAATCTGAAATATGGCTAAGATCTAGGTCATTTACTAAGAGACATTGAATGCCGCAATCATTTCAAACTACATTCATGGACACTTTTCAATCTGAAGTTAGTTAATATCTTAAACCACATATTGTTCCTATGTTAATGTACTCAGTTTTTTAGTGATACTGTTTGTGCATTAAATATATTTTTACAGCTTCATTAAATTAACCTAATAAAACAACGAAAACATAAGTTGCTTTCTCTTCAGGATAATAGTCAGTAATAAAACATCTGAAAAGGGGTCATTGCTAGTGAGTGTCTGTGCCTGTACCAAATAACAAAACAAACTGTGTCACATATAAAAATGACAAAAGATTACTTTTTCTGCAGTAGTCTATAGGCGGATTAACAAATTTAAATTCAATTAATTTTTTGAAGTTTTACAGATAATATTTTGTTGGTCCCTGTATCCAGATATTTTGTTTAATTTGGACAATTTTGAAACTTATTCTGACCAAATTAACAAGGTTTACAGTATTGTGGATTTGAATTTACGTTAAATGAAAAATTATCATATTATGAAACTTTGAAAAGCAGGAACATAATATGTTAATATTTTATTTTGCAAATGCTGCATCTAAACATAACAATATTTCACTTTATACAATCATACAAAATATGTTTTTGGAGATGAATGATCACTAGTTCTATATTAAATTAATTTTACTCAAATAATATAAATGGTTCACACAAGAGTGTCAGCTTGAGCCGCAAGTTATCTTCTATAACTTTCAAAATTATTATCAAATTATTTTAGTAAACCTGTATATTTATTTATTTTGAAGATTTGAGTTAGAATTTGTGCATAACTATATCCTTAAAAAAATGAAAAATTTTTGAGCATATTTGTATCTGATTACCTATTTCTATGAAATTTATAATATTTATCTTTATTAAGGTATCGAATTGAAATTAGTCATCTTTTTTATGTAGTTGAGATGTCAAATTGTAATCAAAAAAATTAATTTTTATTTTGAATTTCAACTATAAAAAGTTATGGTTTTCAAGAATTACATTTTGCTACGTAATAACTAAATATTTAATATTTTGTCTGACATATGTGTAATTTTAGGTAGATGGTAAAATGGTAAAAAATTGAGAATAGAAAATATCGATTTAATTTACAAATTCTCGTGGGATTAATATAATATGTAATATATATACACACTAAATTGAGTCATACAATTTTATTAACATTAATTTTTCATCCTGTTATTACTAAAATTCCAATGGATTTGGGCATAATGTATTACTTCGATTTTTGGGGTTCACATATGTACATATGAGTATAACTAGCTTTTACGTGCGTCTTTATTCTAAGTTAATCTATTATATTAGGTTTTATTTTGTATTATAAACAAAGAAACATGTTTCAACTACATATAAAATTTACTTCAACAGTTCGATGTAAATAACTGGTCACTATTGAGATCTCTCTCTCTCTGCCTGTCTGTCTGCCTGTCTGTCTGTCTGTCTGTCTGTCTGTCTGTCTGTCTGTCTCTGTGTGTCTGTCTGTCTCTGTGTGTCTGTCTGTCTGTCTGTCTGTCTGTCTGTCTGTCTGTCTGTCTGTCTGTCTGTCTATCTCTGTGTGTTCTTTCATTTATATACTTAAATAATGTACAATAATCATCTATGAGTATAAAATGTACAGTTTTAATAGAACCATAAAGTAATACTACTTACTAAGTAACCTGTTCAAATTTAACAAAAATGTTAAATTTCTACCTGTCAAGTGTTAAGGCCTACACTGGTAATTAAAAGTAAAAGTTGTTTACATATATTGTATTTGTAGAAAAAGTTTGAAATAGGCTTTTCTAATTTTTTAAAAATATTTTAGTCCCATAAAGATATATATGTCTCTATCTTTAAAAAAATCTCTTCCTGTAATACCATAGATAGGCCAATAATAGTTTTATAATGGGTTAACGGGAATTTGTCTTTGGCCTTTGGCACCAAACTTCAATTTGGCAACATTTATTTTGAGGGGAAAAAACTGTTTAACCAGTGTTTTTCTGGCAATGGTCACATGTTTTCATGTTCACAGTCTATTTATGCAAGTGAAATAAATAAATATACAGATTTACTTTTGTAGATCGTGTTTGTCTCTTTTTACTGTTTATTTTTTAAATATAGCTGTTATTTCTTTAATAGAGAATTCCTCTGGAATTCCGTAATAGTTCATAGATGTCCCATTGGGGTTGTAGAAATATGATTTTAATCATTTAATTTATTTTATTAAAATTGTTTATGTAAAATTTACGGGAAAATTGTTTAATAAAGTATACAAAATTAAAAGTAAATGTTAAAAAGAGTTTACAGTATATTCCTGTGTATAAAAATAAAACTTCCAAAGGTTTGAATAAAAGTTTAATCATTTCTTTAAAATATTTTACAATAAATTCACAAATTAACAAGCAAAACAATTCAAACAGAATACAATTTAAAAATAATTTTATATAAAATTCAATGAAATCCAAATATATAAAATAACAAAAAGAACTGAACAGTAGGGAATATAAGAGCTTTTTCAAGCCCAATACATGTGTCTCACTCTTCTTATCTTACCAGATATCAACCTTAAAATTTAAAATGCCCCCTGAAGTACTTTGTTTTTAACCCTTTTATCAATAATAAACAAAATATATGTTTATAACATTATTATACAAAAGTGGGACTGCAAGTGTTAACTATAAACACAGTACTATATTATAGTAGTAACTGATTACTCACACAATAGATGTTTAAGGAAAAGACTTCGATTTTGTAAACATTATAATTGGATTTAATAGCTGATAATTACGTTCAGCATTGCCAACATAGTATTCAAAACAATTGTAATATTTGTATCGACAATGTGGCTAAGAAGAAAATGATTGTACAGTACTGAGTTTTACATAAACGTCACCTGTTCGTTTTAATTTCGTCATAACGTAATAAGACATCGCCAATGTTCAAACTTTTTAATGGTACAAAAATTTTCGTAATAAATTGAGTAGTTGCTGAAATTTTTTTAATTTTTTTAAACAATATTAGTGTACAGTACAATTGTGTATGACCATTATAATTTTTCGGGTTCACAATAAATTTTGTTATATTTCGTTTATTAAAATTATAATGTTTGAAATCTGAAAAGATTTGAAAATTATAGCATAAGGCATTATAGCATTACGTAATATATAAATTAAAAATTTTACATATGAGGTACAATTTATAGGGACACGCAATTTTTAACACTGTCCTCAAGAGTTTTGTTTTGCTGTTTAATCTTTATCCGTACTGATTAATTTGTGAGAAAGTAATGGGGGGGGGGGGTTCGCGTCATTTGCAAATTAATGTAACTAATTATAATTGTATTGAAATAAGTACTTGAACGTTTTGTTACGTAAATTGGTCCAATTAATAACCAGATAATTGAAACATTGTTTAAAATTATAACCACTTCTTTGGAGTGAAGTAGTTTCGGTCGAAGGAATGGGGGCAGGTCAAAAAGTGGTCCGTCTTGTTCCGCTATTGGAACGGTGCTACTAAGTAGCTGGCCGGCCAACAATCACAATGTTGGTGCGTCGACATCAGAGCATCATGTTTGTTATATTGTGCGTATCTGTGTTCGGTTGTGTTATGTGCGAACAAAATGTTGTAGCAAGAAAACTTTACTCTTCCAAATTTAACGAGAATAATTTACAAAACAGTGTTGCAAATGAAATGAAATTAACTTTAAATAATACAAGCAGTGTTCTGAACAATTACCAAGGATTGAACGTAGGCCTAAAACAGCAATCGAAGAACAGCACAGTTACGTGGGAATCGATGGTGTACAGGATACAGCAGTACTTAAAATCTTTCAAATCCAACACTACTATACTTGAACAGCTGATTAAGGAATTTCCGCTAGATTTAACCGGAAATGTTACGGATACAGGAAAAGGAATGAAACTGAAAATATCGCCTTATATGTTTATCCCGCAGTTGATTATGCTAGGTTTTGCTCCGTTTATACTGGCTAATTTGAAAATGTTGATAATGAAAGCGCTCATGTTGAACAGTATGGCGTTGAACATGGCGATTTTCATGACTTTAAGGACTATGGTGTTTGGACCGAGAATTCATGGTGTTGTTAAATATCATAATTATGGATACGGGGGCGATGAGAACCATGTGAAGTATACTGTAGGACTACCGAACCATTACCATCATTATCATCGTAGAGAAGATTGACTACGTGTGTTATGTTATAAACAGGACGGTATTTACAGTGAAACGGTTTCTTCTGTTGCTGATTATTTAATTTTATAAATTAATGTTTTCTTATCGTACTGAAGTGATTCTTTTCTTACCTATTCAATAAATTATATTTATACAGTTGCCTGACCTTACTTATTTATGAGTAATATACAAGTTTATGTGCGATTTGTTTATGAAAGAAATGTGTGCACCCTCCAATTTTTATTTTCTCATATATGTAATATAAAATTTTGTAATAGGGTAAAATAAACGTTTTTTTTTTGTTTATCATGAAATAGCTAGTTTAAAAAAGTGGTTTAATGATGATTGTCTTTCGTCGTACTTGTATACAGCGCTCTGGTTTTTATCAACTATTTTAGCCTTATCTCGTTTCTTTAAAACTAATTTTTAATAATCGGCTCCAACAATTTTGCGCGAAAATGAAGCTTCTAAGGACCTATATATATATAAAAAAAAAAAATATGAAGAGATTTTTGTCATTTCTTCAAAAATACCGGTTCGGGAGTTGTCTGTAAAAAACAACCAAATCGTCATTGAAGAGTTATAAAAAAAAACATAATTTATGAAAATTGGCCCTACCCATATTTTAATGAAACATGAATATATTATTATATTACAGTTAAAATCGCACAGAACAGGATTTTTTGTTTAATCGTCAAGAAAAAGACCTTAACATTGAATACGAAACTTTTTTTGGCCCTCAAAAGAGCCGGTTGTTTAAAGTATTCATGGTTATTTAACCCCTACTTGAGTTATCCCAAAGTCAGGCCTTAATTTAATCACTTAATCACACGCGCTCGTAAAAAGTAGATTCATCAAACTCCTTCGCCTCGTTATCAAAATAAAATTTACAAATATACAAGAATTTGTCATTTAAATACACTGTAGATTTATTTTAGTAGTGCCTATCCCACAGTAGCCTACATCATATTCGTTATAAAATCCACGAGTCTAATCTATAAACAAAGAAGATTGTATTTGTAAACAAAATTGTTTTATCTATTGATGCATATCAAGGTCAAGGTAGGTCTCAGGGGGGGAGGGGGGTCTTCCATATCAAGGTCAAGGCAGGCCGCAGGGGGTTTCAATAAACGACCTTGTAGTCTGTGACCCCCCCTCTTTCCCCACACACGGTATAGTAGCCTAGTCTACATAGGAACAATAGGAGACTCAATGCTTGGTTCCACTACTCCACTTTCTGCGGGAATATATAGTACATCATTCAACTTTCAACGTGTTTATGCTTTTCAGAAACTAATCTGATGTATAGACGTTGTGAAATATTTGGAATCTGCAGTATAATTAGTGATTTGGACTGTACTCTAGTTTACAAGTTATTAAGTTTCAAGCATAGTCCTATATAGTGATTTATACCTCCTTTTCAAAAAGTTTTTTTTATAATCGGGACCACACAAATATAATGTGCGTGTTATCATTGATTTTATACACTAAATAGATTAGTGAAAGTTATAGATGTCGCAATTTAAATTAGATTTTGTTCATTGTGTAGACCTGATTCTATAGCATCCCACAATATATGCTTCAAATGATCTTCAAACGTGTTTTATACTATAAAAACATTAATAAGAGTAAGAGAGCTTTACCTAAAAACAAAACTGTTAAAAATATAACCTCAAAATTTCAAAGAAATCATATTTACTGAATTATTTTTTTTAGTATCCAAATTAATAATTGAATATAACAAAGTATCTTACCTTTTAATTTGTCACGCGACCTCTTTTGTTCTTGTATGATGCATTTCGAGAATTCTCTACCATCATCAGATAAATACAGAATCACTCAAATGAGGTCGTCAACACATTAAAATAAATTATATAAAAATACCTCTAATTTATTTTTGGTACATAGGCAACTTTTTGTACTCTGTTCCGAAAAATAAATGTTGTGTTTTTATGTCACTAATTTTAATGTGTTGGCGGTCTCATTTGAGTGATTCGGTATTTATCTGATGATGGAAGAGAAGTCACCGAAACGTGTCATATTTAAAAGAATGAAGGAAGTGACTGGACGGGTTTAAAAGGTGTGTTATTTTATTCTGTTCAAGTCAAATTTGCTAAAATTTAATTGCACTTAATTACTTATATTTTATAATATAGATTACGTCAAAATAAAACAACATGGGGCGCCATTTTTGTGTCTATAATTGTTTAAAAAAACTTTATCTATGTAGAAAACTGCATTAAATAGTTTGAGTAACATGCTAATTTTAAGACAATTTTAAACAAATAGCTTGATCGAGCTACATTCCATTTAAAAGTAAATAAATTATAATTTACGTTTCAATAATTGGTCTTTTTTTTTCGTATATAAGTATGTTCCACCAGTTAGGCTACTAGGTTTGCCACCTTATCATATATTTGAGAACGCGTTTTACAAATAACTACTACAGTAGACTACTTTGAAAGCGTTTTCACTTCAAACGTTATTTGGACTGGAATAACAGGTTATATTCCAATTCAAATATTAATATTTTCAATAATTATTTTGAGTGGTCTTTACGGTTATAAATAAATTTTATAACGGTTGTTACACATGTTTTGGCCCTAGTAGATTAATAAACATACAGACAAAATGACAAATGATCAAGTTTAAACCGGACCTCGCATGAAATAACATTTAATATTAAAGCTCTCAAAATATTAATCTTTATACACAAACTAAAACATTTCTGATGGCGTTCATGGAAGATTAGGAGTAGTGGAACCAAGACTACTCTGTGGATTAGTGCTAAAGCGTGGAGAAGTAAACTATCTTCTACATGGTGGTCTTAAGTTAGAATTAGAATAATATTATCAAAAATAAATTATGACTGGCTGACACGTGCAGATATTCTACGCACTACTTTTAAAGCAGTGATGAAACAACCTCAAAATAAAGTTAATTTGAGAGCCGCTATTCTGAAAATCAAGCGATAATTTTACATTGTGCTATAAATAACTAAGGTAAAATGAAATTTTCGTTTTCATGTTCTCGCATAAATATGCTTAGTATATTAAATAAATTATATTGAATTCCCCCACCTTTTTTCTTTTTGAAAATATCCGTTTTGAGGGGACTGGATATCAAATTTACGTTTGAAATAATGTCAGTGCAGTGTTCTACAGCCCAAACGAGATGGCCGATTCTAATGAATTTTGGTGTGAAAATAAAATTTACCAAGAGAAGCTGTCATAAGTCCAAAACTCAAAATTCTAAACTATGATACTTTGTATCAATGAGTAATAATGATAGCGTCATGGTCTAGGAACACTATAATACGTCATGGTCGAAGTGCTATAGTAAGACTATAGGCTACGCCCTTGCTTCATAGTTGGGATCCTTCAGGACTTGTAGTACAAGTATTCTTTGGAAATCCTTCAAAAATAGAAAAGGATTTTAAGAAACCTATAGCTTTAAAATTATGTTCTTTGGGTTGGTTATCTTTCAAAAAACCGAAAAGGATTTTAAGAAAGAAATAGCTTTAAAAATTATGTTCTTTGGAACGTCCTTTAAAAATTGAAAAAGATTGTGAGAAATCTATAGTTTTAAAAATTATGTTCTTTGAAACATCCTTTAAAAATAAAATTAAAAAAATAGGAAATCTATAGCTTTAAAAATTATTTTCTTTGAAACATCCTTTAAAAATAAAATAAAAAAATTAGGAAATCTATAGCTTTAAAAATTATATAATTAAAGTTATTTGTCATAAAATTATCTGAACATAAATTTTATATTTTTAAACCGATCTTCTTTTGAACAATCTTTGACCCATTTTGCCCTGGTGTTGGCAGATGTGTGTAAAAATGTTATTTTCCTACGTACATATAGCGTAGGCTAATATTTATGATTAAACAAATTTGACGTCGCTTTCTTCCCTCTATCTGTGTTTCTTGTTCAAAAACTTATACCGGATTTTTGTCTGCGTACAATTCTCCAGTTACTTTCTCTACATTAATAGTGAATCAAAATAGTGTATGATTATTTTCTAAATAGTGAAAACATGGACACAAAACAAGAACCATTTGATAGATGGTTTAATCGTAACGTCACATGCCTTATTTTTTTAGGAAATTTCATATCGAACTACTTTACATTTGGTTTTAAACATTTAATAATAAAAAAAAGAAATTCCATTTTTGCTATTTTTACTAGTTTAAAGGTGGTGCCCCATAAACCAGGTTGCTGGATAATCGATGCATATATGTTTACATATTATTCCAAAAACGTGTTAAAAAAAAAGAAAGATTCTCTACAATTTCATCAAAATACGATTTTCCCTTACAAGGTCATATAATTGTTTATTAATTAAGATAAATCAGCGCCTTAATCCCAAGCACACATATGAATATCCAGAAGACTGGTTCTGGGGGCCAAAGTATGTGACAGTTATATCATAATCTTCAATTAATAAAACTGGCAAAACTACCTTCGTTTTTCAAAATATAATTTCTATTTTATAAATATAAAAACTCCTACATCACCAAAATGATTGCACCATATTGTAATACAGTACTAAAATTGAAATGACCAAATACACAAAAATAAACCACTTCATTGATTGACAATACTTCTACAAGTGTAGCTCGATTCTGTTGTGGTTATATCGTGTACAAAATCATGACGGTAATATCTCCTTTTAAGAGATTAAACCAAATTTGTTCTCTTGAAGAGCAGATTTCATGCCGGTAAGAACTGAACGATAAACGGAGCCTCAAAATAGTCGCACTGTTGTGAAGAAGGAAAGCATTATAATTCAAAATCTCTTCTCTGTCTTTGCCATATTTGATTGATTACCCGTAAGATTAATGTTAAACTTGAAAAGTTGTACTGATATTATTTTTACTTTCTCATATATAGAGAAAGTTTTTGGGTCAAAAAATTCATGTCTTTTTTGTGGATTTATATATTTTGAGGTTCCTTGAGTTCTAAAAAGTGTTTTTGGAATGACGTCTGTCTGTCGTAGTATGTGTAATGCTATGCAGCTCAAACGTGTGGACCGATTTTAATCAAATTTGTCATGTGGGCATATTTTGACCATATCTCAAGACTATTTTTCATTTATCAAAATTTGGCAATTTTCTCAAAATTTGCTTTTACGTTTTGATCAAGTATAGTCTATAAGGATTCAAACAAAACCTATTGGTCTTCATCTCTTCAAAAATGTAGGTTCATATCTAATCGGTAAAAAAGAAGGAAAATCTGCTATTGGAATATTATAAAAGACAATTTCTCAAAATCGATTCTTTGTGTTTCGTCCAAATTGTAGTGTAATATGAATATTAATAACTCGAACACGTGTACAAAATTTCAAGTAAAAAATTTTGTGGCACAAGACAGAAATGAATTTGTCGACCGCCGTCTTTAATCAATACAATTTTAATCAAATACAATTTACGATATATTACTCATGCGAAGCAAGCTTAAGCTCTATTTCAATATATACATATTTTTTTCAAAGTTGACGCCCAAAGGTCATTTTCATTTTTTTATTGATAACTAGCGAACTAACATTTTTCTAACGAATAGTTTTGTTTGATTAGTATTTTGATTATGAATGGATGTGAGATAAAGTTTGTGCAATGTTTTTGTACCATTTATTCTTCTCAAAATTAAGATAGCAACACGACATTATTTGGTATATACAACCCTATTGAATTTCAGACAAAATCGAATTGAAAATGTCAAAATGGTTTGCATTTTAAGCTAATTTTTGTTCATATCTCGTGTGTTAATCAACTTATAAACACGCTAAATTAGATTAAAGTGTGCAGATTTCAATGGTGCCAACCCCACAACTTTACGTCTACAAATAGCGAAGTTATTGTCATAAATGTAATTCCGAAACAACCTCACAAGAAATGTTATATTCGTAGGTACAGTTACAAGATCCGGCAAGGCCGAGTCGCTAACAGGAACGTAGCGAGAGGAGGCTCTATCGCATATATACAGGGTGAGGCAGTATTTATAGCTGTCTTACTAACTTACTTAACACTTTTTCTTTCTCATTTCCCCATAATTTGGCCTCACAGAATCCAATAAAATTATTTTCAATTTGGAAAAATGCCCCAAAAGGGCTCAATTTGGAGGGTAGGGGTGCTTTTTGAGGAATTTTCAAATGTAAGCATGGGCTGTGTGATACATCAATTTAAAGGTCTAATTACCCTGACCATTTTGGCGCAAAAAAGTAAATTATCTTTAACCGTATGTACAGGTTGTACCAAAACGTTTTGAAATAAGACTTTAAAATAAAGTACCTACAATACGGAAGAGCACCAGATTTTTTTTTCCAAGCTTATTATTAAAACTTGTCTAACTGTTTTAAACAAACTTACCTTACTAGATAAGATAACAATATCCTACACTGTCCAAGAAAACAACTTTTACGTATTATATGTATAGGTTATGCTTGTACAGCCTGGACTTTCATAATGCGCGTTAGAGGAGTTGGTGGTGGTAGGAGAAGTCATGTTATAACTACTAGAGACATTGACTCAGCTCCATTCTGCTGTCATGTTGTCGCCTCGTCTTATCATCCGTTTGTCGTCTTTGTTTTGTTTACAAACAATTGGACAAACTTTCTAATCAGAAAAATCGTTATGTAAATTTCAATATTACTGACTAATTTTCAAAAAATGAATAGTTTTTCAATTTTATTTAAATTTACTATTTAGGCTAAGATTTACAAACAATTAGATTCCCTTGTTAACCAGAAAAATCATTATGTAAATTTCAAAATTGCGCCAAATTTCCCACAAAGTTTAGTTTATTAAAAGTTTTTAGTAGTTGGTTTGATTTTTATTAAATTTTGTATTCAAGCTCATATTGGTCAATTAATAGCTCCTCAGTTCCGGATTATTGTCTAATAAAACTATAGACATTTCATATATTTTGTGAGATTGACTTTGGAGGACTTTACTCCCACCAACTTTCTTCCACCTTCCATCAGAACACAACAAATCAATATTTTTGAAATCCACATATTCACGGTACAAAACTTACTGCAAGACTGAGCTCAGTGTTTCCCCCACTACATCAACCGGCTCAGAGATGACTGCGCATCTCAATGAAAGAGACTAAATCGTACGATCAGTACTTTTTATGATGCTTGCCATCAACTTATTAGAATTATTGGCAACTTGTTATTAAAGTCACAACACCAAAATTGATGTTATATTAAATTTTATTTAAAATATGGTTCCTTGCAACTTTCAAACTACAAAAGAAAATCATATTCTTCTTTATCCCGCAAAAAAATGTAGATATACATTATTAATGTTTTGTTAATAATAAGTACAAATTTGTCTATGTTACTGATTTTTTGTTGCATTATTATGTCTTCTGGGAGATAGGTTCTAAAGTTAAATGGAGCTTAAGCTTGCTTTACTGTGTCCTTAATGCATCCCTACGGGTAAATCCTATTTGATTAAAATAGAATTTTTAATAATGACAACAGTTACGATTAATTTTAGTTTTGCACGCTGGATTAGCTTATTAATTAATATATTTAACCAAAATTTTGAACGATTTTTTTTTTACCTATAACTCACAAACCGAAATTTTTATGAGATGGGGACCATTTGTTAGGGTCTTAGGCGCTCATTAAAAAATATATTAAATTCGTTTTGGCTTGATAGGACTATCCCAAAAAAATTGTATCAAATTTTTGTGAAGAACAACTTAAACCAATGCACTAATTTGCCAGTAAAAGCAACTTGCGGTCGAGCTAAGCAAGTCTTGTTTAAAGTACGCTGTCCACATAAACAGGTTTACTGACCTGACTATTCCTGTACATGGAGCAGACAACCTGTTTTACCCTCTCCGAGTTCCTACTGACCTACTCACCAGAAAACATGCCAACTTTCATTGTTTCACGAGAGAACATTTTTACGTCCTCACATACTCGTCTGTGAGTTATAGAGAAAGTTATGTAATGGGTCAGACAAAGATTTCTTGGAAGTCGTTTCGGAATAGTGTCTACTGTTTGTGAGTGCTCTGCACTCCAGATCAACGAATGGACCAGTTTTCGGATTTTTTTTTTCTTTTCGACAATTCGACATTTGGTACTAACATAAGATTTAAACTTTAAAAGCAGATCTCGAAATTAGGTTATCATCTAATTTTGCTAAAATGTAACCTCCAAGGACCCAAACAAGAAGTATTAGTTCCAACAAATCATCCATCGAGTTACTGTACATATAAATAACGTAATATCTCAAAAGTGCCTCTATGGATTTTGATCAAATTTTAATGAAATGGGAAATCTCAAGTAGAAGAATAAATTACGGTTCAGGAATAATGGACAAAAAACAAAATGGACAATTACTAACGTCAATCAAGTACGATTTACGATTTGAGCTAATTGTTTATAACTCAAAGGAAGTAGTTTAATTAAGATAGTCCGAAAATATGGACTGGCTATTCATTTTCTGATTATATACATCAAAACGACTAGAAAATGTCAAATATCACATAGTCGAATTCCGCTTCATTATCTGTCTATCCGCCATTTTGTTCTTTTACTAAAAGCATTATAAACTATAGAAGTACTTAGATAAGACATTGAGTTCAAATTCGGTATAAGGACTTTGTATATTAATTAACTTACGTTTTATAAGAGTACCAAATACAAAGACTTTATTTTTATAATTTTTTAAAATGGCGGCCGTTTAAAGTTTTTAACGTCAGATATCTCGAAAACCGTTAACTTTAAAAAACGTTGCAAGAGAGAAAATATTTTTTCGTCATACAGCTGTTTTCAATACATGCATTGAGATGATAAAGTTGTTCTTTTTAGTCCTAGGACCTTAAAAACACCAGCTGAGGTCGAGGTCATCAGCTGTTACTTCGTTTATACGAATTAATTAACGATTGTAAAGCATCTATAAAAACAACCGATACTCTCGATTGTAAATAACCGTTAAAACAGCTGTTACCATGAATTTGAAGGTAAATAGGTTGTTACATTTTAGTTTTTGTGAAATTGTTTTCTTATATTATTTGCAGTATAACGAAAAATATATTACATCACTTGGACCAAAAGAAGCTTTTCGATTATCGTTCATTAAACTTGAGTTTGTATCGAAAAGCTAGACTTTTGGTTCTAGTGATGAAATATACTTTTATTAACGACGAAGAAATTTTTTATTTATTTTGTAGATCAAGGGATAATCGATTTGTTGACGAGAAGTTATAAATACAATTTCTTGGTAATTGTCTACAACATACAAACTAGCATAACACCCAAAAATTATTGAATTATGGTCATTTTTAATAATGGAAATCCCAAAATATATTATTATTATTATTTATTAAAAAATATATATAATTTTAGCTACACACTCCATATGCTAAAATAAAAAGAAAGCTTTTTGTTAATAAATCTATTAACAAATAGATTTATTTGACCTCCAGAAGCAAATAAAATTTATTTTTTTGTTTTTAGTTATAAAAGTAAAATATTTTATCTGTTGCAACTTTTGTTTTTTAAAGGTAACAGTTTTCTAGGTTCTGAACTCAATATCTTATCTACTTCTGAAATTGTAATGGTTATTTGTAAAAGAACAAAATGGCGGATAGACGGATAAAGAAGCGGAATTCGACTATATGTTTTTTGTCATTTTTTGTTCGTTTTGATGTATATAATTCGTAAATGAATAGCCAGTTCACCTTTTTCGGGACACTGTATAAATAGCTCAATTATTGTAATTCTCAAAAAGGCAACCTTATTCTATCCTACTAGAAATTCCATAAGAAATGTATTAAAGAAAACTCAGTAATACAACAACCAAAATTACGGGTTATTCTCTCTCGTCGGCTAAAACTATTATAAACACATTTTGGAGAGATGACGATGATAATTACTTTATGTCTTGTGGAGGATTGGTGTGTGATAAAGTTAGTGCAAAGATTTCTCCCAACACTTGTCAAAAGATTGGGACTATTATTAGAATTAATAAGATATAGAATTCGGCCAAACAAAATATTTCCGATTATTCTCGGAATCATTTAAAATAAAAGGAACACCAACATTGAACTAATCTTGTCACATACTTAAACACAAAACTAAAGCCCAGCCCAAATCATAAAGTATCTACTATAAACTATAAAAAAAAAAAAAAAAACTAGTTTAGAAGTGAAAACAGAGCGTGTAGACATACACTGCCTTTGAAGTCCGAATATCGCTAAACGTGGTTTCGCACATGTTTTTGGATAATAATAATAAACCTTCGCATTTCACGAAAACGTATAGAAATCATTTCAACGCCAACGGTATTAACTTGATAACCCCTTCAACCGTGACGACGCAACCCGTGCGATTGAATGGCTATAAAACGGTGTTATTACTCTTAATGGGTTTGTATGTTTACTGTATTGTCAACACTGTACTAATGCTCATGTAACATTAGTGAAATATTGTGCAATTGTCGGCTTATTTCTGAACGTGGCTTGGCAAGTAATCTTGTTAGATTGTAATTCATTATCCAATCTGTGCAACTTCCCGCCAGACTAGGCGCCATAACTAAATCAATACAAGTGTGTTACGTCTTGTCGTAAATGCATTAGGACGACTTTTGATGTGCTGGCCGCAACTGAGGATGACTTCGTAATCGTCGAAACGTCTTATTGTGAGAGGTTATAATTATTTATAATGTTCAAGAATTTCTATTATAGAAATTTTACTATTGCAAACTCCTACATGGACACTCAATACATTATGAAATATCCACAGAGATCCATCTATTGCCACCATATTTGGCTCATAATAAATATATATGGAAGCCCCAGTTGGTCTAATGATTAGTGTTCTCGCTTCAATAGTGAGAGGTTCCAGGTTCAATCCCCTGGGTTCGAAAAATACGATGTTGACCCACCATTGTGAGGAAATTGGTAGCGAACTATGGTTGATAATTCTAGAATAATGGCAGCCACACATTATATCACAGAATAACCATTTAGCAGGCCTAGGTTAAGTCGTAGAATGATGTGTTGTGTATGCTAGTAGGTCCTCGATGCTCTAGAGGTCGCAATACTTGTACGATTTTCCTCAAATTTCTTTCATTAGCTCCTTTTTACAATTTTGATAACTAAAAAAATAGTTTTCCTTTCGTAGCTTTTTATGTGTAGGTTGTATTACGCCCCACAATAGATTAATTTGTGCAGGTTTAGAATCTGCATCCATTGGAACTCCAAACATATTTTTATGTTAAAAAACAATAAATTTACCACTAAAAAACAAACTCATTAAAAACGTAACTTCAAATTTATAAAAAAAGAGAGCAGTTAGAATTTTGCTTGAATTTCTGTCGAAATTAGCCATTAAAATGGTTAGAAAATTACAAAATGGTAACTATTAGAACCATTTTTTATTGGTCCTATGTGTCCTTGTAATAGCTCATTTTATACAACATTGAGCTAATAAGTTGAAAGTAATAGATATACAAAAAGGAAAACAAAAATACACATTTATCTGAGCGAAGTGAGGTTCTGTTTTAATTCTATCATTTGTCATTTTGTCTGTATGTTTTTTCCCGCAATACTGTCAAACAGTTAGTTCTACTAGTTGTTATGCAATTTAGGAATACTGTTCTTTACAACTAAGCCAAATGATGTTTGTACAAGGTTTTTCTGTTAAGCCAATGGGCATTTCACAGTCTACTTACATTGATGATTACAGCTTAATATTTACTACCTCTTTGATCCGAATGAATCATTAATATCACAATCACAATGCAACCAGCAAGCCAGCCATAGATTATTTAACTTTTATTATTTCTACCTGTTATTGGTGTTTTGTTCACAGTAGCTGTGGTATTATGAACTGTTGCTGGTGTAGCCTATATTGCAGTTTTAACATTAAATGCAAGGTGGTAGCCACAATTGGTCTACAAGAATGAATTATTGTATTGAATGTATTAACTTGAAAGCAACTATATTTACCATTTACAGAACCCTAGTATCATCACTTAAGACAATTATTTGTTTTGTTTTTTGTCAATTACTTACAAACCACAGTTGGTTCTTGAAAAGTTTCACAGTTACATAGAAATTGGTAGAACTGAATTTTATTAATTGTGCTGTAAACTCCTATAGGTTTTGTGTAATTTTCAAGATAGTGAAAACTGATTGGTTGGAATAATATCAAGCAGTTTATCGCAGAAACTTGACATTTGGCATGCGTGTACAATGTGATTTAATTTGGCTCTCATTCAGAAATCTTTGTAAGAATTTGTTAATTTCCGTTGTTAGGCAATGGCAATCAATCTTGTAGACAGAACCAAAAAATGTGCATTAATCCTGACTTCTCACTGCATGCATCCATCTGTACAATAATTTTCTAACGAATTATCAGATTTTAATGAAATTAGGTGTACAGGTTTGTTATTGTAATATCTTGAACTAGTTCGTTAACACCATTTTTGATCAAATCGTTTCAAAATGGTGCCCAATTACCACCAAAATGATGGTCGTTTTATTTTTACCTCTAGTGGTTACATGTTTGTCCGATTTTCATCAAAGTTTGTATAAATATTAGGATTTACTGTCTTTCTTATGCTTGTTTGCATGCTACACTTTAGAATTTCAATTTTAATGGAAAAGGGTGGTTTAAGTAATAAATATGGATTGTTTAAAAAAATTTTGATTCCAACTACTGAAAGAGCATCAAAAACAAGTCAATTCCTAATGAATATTCCCTCAGATATAACATAGTTAATTTATTTCCAACATCAATAATATTGTTCCAAAACATTTTGTTACTTTTGATGCAACTTATATGTAACTGTGTAAAATTATTCTTAACATGCAATATTGATACACTGTTAGATGCAAAATTATTCTGAACATACACTGGTAGATGTGATTGTCCGTAAATGTATATCAGACATACAGACAAATTTTTTAATGATCGAGTTAAAACAGTATTCACTCTTTGCTGGCTCAATTGAAGCAATAAAGAATTCATTATTTTCTAATCATAATTTAAATTCAATTACCTCATTTATTTACTAAAAACTTCACCCTTGAAATATTTTGTTTGCATCCAAATGAAACATGTTACGTATTAGCGTTACTGACATTAAAAATGTGCCAAGAGAGTATTAAACATGTCAACAATGTGATGTGCTTCCACAATTTCAATGTCGTATTTAATTTCCATTTGAAAAGCGTTCACTGTAAAACTTATTAACTGAATACAACATTGTAGAAGCACAAATTATTTATTTAAAATGTATAATTTATCCCCTAGATAAATAATAATTACAAAATGACAAATTCGAATAATGGATCCAATTGTAAATGCTAATGTGAAATATATAGCTTATATTAATTGTTTCTTATCTAATATTCATAAAAACAAAGTTTGATTTAATTTATCAAAAGCTGTTCAACCGATTTCTAACAATGTTTTTGAATAATGAAGATTAATAACCCAGATCAATTTGCTAAATTATAAATAATAGAGAATTATAGTTAGGCATATGGGGAAAAAAACAAATTAACCTTGACTGGTGCCATTATTTAAAAAAAAAATTAATTTCAATCAATTACGATTTACTCCTTTTATGGCACATTTAAAGCAAGCCAATACACTATATAAATGTCTTTTAAGAATTCAAAAAAGTTTATTAAGCTAACTGAGTACAATAGTATAGAAGTATCACCATAACTGAGTAGAAAGTCTTTGACTTCTGAATGACTGCAGGCACACTGCAGCTATTATAGCATGAAACAAAGAGTGGCCATGATTGAGTACCATGAAATCAGCTGACTGTCGGTTTTTTTTTTAACTCTTATCATACACATAGGAAAAATGAAATTTGCAGTGATATTGTACAACTTTCACACAAAATCAAGGTCAAAGAAAACAAAAATATTTGTTTATCGCTTCGATAAAGTGAAAATGAATGATGAACACCATTGGAAAAGTTTTGATTATATTACAAGTCACATGAGTAAGAAAATCATTTTTCGTAAGTAATTTGAGAGATATTGAAATGAACTTGACAGTACAGTAGTCAGAATTAATTTTAAAATTTATCCAATTTACTTTTAAACTGTAATTATATTTTTATGCAGTCTTTATATTCTACCAAAATTAAATTTGAAATTAATGAACCGATTTTACGGTGTGGTTTATTTTTGCTTTTTGTCTGATAACTCGTAAACCAGTATCATTTTGGGATACCTGTATTTCAGAATTTTTTAATCAAGATTTTTGAAGAATACGGCATTTATAGTTTGTCTTTCTTAAAGCTATAAAAAAATATGTTCATAATCAAAATTGAGCAACTTTTTCAATAATAATTGACCGACAACAGACTTCATTGTAAAAACTACTTTTTAGGAGTCAAGTACCCCGAAAAGGGCTATACATTTGTGACAATGTTGAACTCTTTTTATTATTTTTTATTTAATACTATATCTACAAAAATTAATTAAAGCCATTTATAAAGCATTTTAAATTATATCAACATCTTTTGTTTCAAGATTTTATAAAACGTTATTCAACTTAATTAGACGGAATTCTCCATTCTATTTTGTGTAATCCAGATACATATTTGAACGACAGTTCATGAACTGTATTTGTTTTATTTTTCTAAATTGATCAATTGTGAACTATTAAGCTTAAAAGTAAATTATTGTGTTATCCAAATAGCATAAATGTTTAAAAGAGATTTTGAACTACAGAATCTGAATGTTGTCCTTCATCTTATCTGTGTAAGAATTTAATCTTATCACATACAATTTAGTTTCAGGTCAAGAAATATACACATAAATGTCATGTTTTATACGCAATAAATTGAAAGACATTATATTATGTAATTGTCTCTTAAATGTATCAAAACCATTGACCTTAATCTTTGACCCAATGTTGTCAAATTATGAGCTTTGTGCAGATTGTTTTTAAGTTATTCATTTTAGTAATGTTTTATGCATGTTTTTGCAAGTCATGTAGGATAAGAACATGTATTCTAGTAATGATATCCTTTTAAAAGACTGTACAAGGTTTTCTGCTTATAATAGGAAAATCAATGAATAAATTGAATCGTAAGAAATAAATTTATGATCAGAATTTTTATTTTTGTTTTTTAATGATACTTGTATTTTTTCTAGTTGTCATAGTTCTTGTATATTGTTTTAAAATAATTTGTTATATACTTTCTGATTATATACCAACTAATTCCCTAAAATGGACCAAATTTGTAATTTTATTATGTCAGTACACATTTTGTGTGTTTAAATTTTGAAGTAAGTTGTGAACCCGTTAAATATCATCTTGATGATGGTGGCTTAAGTACACTTTTGAATATATTGTACATCTTCAACAAAGTTATTATCATTAAACTGCTAAGTAGTACAGTTTATAGCCTATATTCTTCAGTGGTGGCATATACATTTCAAAGCATTTAAATACCCTAACTGTTTTTAAAAATGACAGATATGAATGAAAAGCAGTTCAAATTAAATCAAAATTGAAGTTTAAATATGTGATTTAAGCTGAATTTTTATTGATACCCTATTTAGTTTTTCAATTATTGGTAAACAATTTGTTATACTGAGTCAGTGATGCATAATTGTTCAGGAAAATAAAATCTTACTTATCATCATATCTCTCAATATACCATTTTTGACATTTATACATAACATTGTATATTTAGATTCAGCACTAGATTCAGAAACTAGTTAAGTATAATATATTGTTACTAAATTTATATAAAAAATAGATTTCTAGTTTTAAAGTTATTATATAATGATGGGGTGTTCATATTATTAATTGGGCACTTGCCATCATATATATATATATATATATATATATATATATATATATATATATATATATATATATATATATATATATATAAACTAATACATGACGTTTATAGAATATAAATCAACTCTCGTTATCAAGTTTAAAGCTAGAATATAAAAGAGAAAAACACCAACATAGCCTAGTAGCCTAGGGCCATTTGGAAACTAAAACTAAACCTATAATCTAAGAAAAGAAGTCAAGCCTAAAACTAGGCCTGAGCAGTCAAAGCTAAAACTAAATACAAACATGATCAGATAAAACCACAATACACAGGCCTACACATGGGCGTACCCAGCGAGGGGCAGGGGGGCAGCTGCCCCCCCTGGAAGCAAAAAAATAAATCTTTATTATACATTTTGTTGCTGGAATTTAATACAATTCTTGAAATAACTATTTTAATAATCAATTGTATATTGAATGACCATGGCTTGCCCCCCTTGCCCCCCCTAGTTTTGATCCTGGATATGCCCTTGGGCCTACACTACACAAAGGATGGCAAGCAACTGATTTGATAAATTGATGGAGCCAAGAGAAAGTTCTCCTCACTGTTTATCGGAGTAAACAACCTTTTGCTCCTTCTTACAAGAGTTTAGTCCTCGAATGTGTCATGATGTCCATTTGTGGAATACACTTGAGAAATTTCAGTCTTATTTAAAGAAAAAATTTTCTCCAATTTTTATTTACGGAAGCCATAAAGGCAGTATGGTTTGGCTGATAGGATTGTCCAATAGCTTTATATAAGAGGCTTCAATTAGTTTTCGTTAATATAAGTTTTCTTAGGCTTGTTTTCTTTTCTTAGGATATAGATTTAGTTTTCGTTTCCAACATGACCCATGGCTATTAGGCTATGTTGGTGTTTTTCTCTTGTTTTTACACTAGCTAACAAAAGTTGATTTATCCTCTTGTGAAACGTTGTATATTAGTTTTTATAAACAGAAATGATGGGAAATGTCCGATTAAAGTATATTAATAGAATAGATTTGCATTAGAAATGTAATTTTCATGAATTTTTGAATAATGACAGCATGATGATAAATTTTTCATTTTGACATTCTCCCATTTTCTGCCCTATATTAAATTTTTTTTCTAAAACAAAATCTACAAAATTATACATTTTTATAGACACCATAAAAATACAACTTTTTACATTTGGTTTTACTTAATTAAGTATTTTAACAAAATATTTATAAACTTCAAGTTTTCATCAGAATTTGTAATAATAAATTTCTCAAATCTATACCTCAAAATGATGTACAAATGAGTTGTTTGTCATAAGTATAAAATCCAAATTCAAATAATATAAATACAGATTATGATGAAAATTCAAATTCGAAAAATTTTATTTTCTCATAAATATAGACCTACTATTTACAAATTTTTGTGAAATTGATGTTGATTTTTAAAATTTTTAAATAGATATATCCGTTTTAAGGTTCCCTGAGTCCAAAAATTGGGTTTTACAATCCTTACAGTCCAAATGGGTTAACTGATTTGATGAAAATTGATTTATCAAGATATTGTAACCCAATCTCAAAAGTTATTAATTTTTTTTCTTCATAACTTAGAATTTTTAGGGTTTACTTGACCATAATATAACAAAATCAGCTTGAAATATTTTGATGAAATGTAGGCCTTATAAATCCAAATGAAACATAATGAATCATCATCTCTCTGAAAAAGGTGGTTCAAAAATCATCATGGATATTTACACCTTAGAATGTTGAATATGTGTGAATTGTAAAGGTTTATGACTCAAAATAGTGTATCAAGCTGAATGTAAAGGAAAATTGTTGTTCACAAGTAAATTTGAAACAGAGCCAAACCTGACCATCCATCATCATTCACTAACCATGTAACTAAAGATTTGCATTTGGTTGTAAGTACATTAGATCAAAGAGACATCTTATCACCACCCTTGTCATTACATCTAATCATCTTGTTATTGTGTCCCTTAGTTGAGGTCTTTGTGGAATGTCAGTTTATATTGTGCATTGAGGCACATAGCTATAATATCACTGATTTTAATCAAAAGTTGTACTCTAGGCATATCTTTAGCAACAATCGGATGATTTAATGGCATAGATAATTTGTTATGTGATAACTTGTTGATTAATGTTTTGTTTTGCCTACAGAGTTTACCAACAAATATTTATATTGTTTTATATTAAGCCTATAATATTTTTGTAGTCAGATTTCGAGGGTTCAAATTTTTTTTTTATTGTGGTTATTTTAAACTTTAGAAATATGGGTTAGTACAGCATTAAATGAAGAATCACCATTTATGTAAAATTCTGTAATAAAAATACAAAACATTTTGGGGCACAACAGTCTACGAAGAGCCTAGTGATCTGCTAAATGGCTTTTAGTTGGATGATATGTAGTTAGCACTTCGAGGTCTTTTTGCCTTAATTTTCACATTCATCTGTCAATTAAATAGTGTCCAAAATAATCAAATATGACAAACAAAGAACTTCATTTTATATACAGTATTTGTTCCAAGGGTTTGTATTATAAATTATGCATAAATGAATCAAATGACAAAGAAAAAATCTAATCCTCATAATTGTTTCATGGTCTTCAGAAATGGCTTGTATTTTTACTTCTGATTGCATATGCTTTCAGATTTAAAAGTTCTAATTTTAGATTATTATTTTTGGCATCCTTCCAGATATAATTGTTGGAATGGGAGTGAAAGCACTTTGTAATTACATCATTGAATACACCAACAGGACCCAATGACCATTTTTGTATTTGGACAGAAAATGAATAGATTAAGAAAATGTCACAATTTTAAGTACCGGTACTGAACATATTGTTTTGGACATTATTGTACTTTGAGATTTAAGGTATGTCCATTGGAAATGTTGATCTGAAAAAAATAATAAATTGATTCACATAGATCAAATCTTGAAAAACCAAATGAGAGTGCTTCATCAAATAGGATTAGGTCTCATCCTATTACACACTGATATTCATTTTCGCAATAATTGATTTGATTTTACCTCATGGTACTCAAAACATGTTACCCATCAGTATATTAATGCCTTATAATAATATAACAACAACAACAATAATAATAATATTAATAACATTATGCTTTATTTGTAATATTAACAAAGAAATGTTCCAACACCATATTAATTTGTTTTAATATTGAATTATAAACTTTACCTCACTATACATTTTAATTGGTCAATACAGCACTCTCTCTGTAAGCTGTTTCTTACGTACATAACTAAAAGGTACAGTTACTAAATATAAATGTAAGGTTTCAATAAAACCACAAGTCCACAAATTTTCTTAAAGTAAACTTCATTAAATATTGACATTCCTTTTGCCCACAACTTTGTCCCCATGTAACTTATAAATTATTGGAACCCACAGTCCTAGAATTGATTATCATATGATAGGATATCATAGGATTATCACAGGATTAGGATTAGGATTAGGATTAGGATTATCGTAGGATATATTATATTCGTACCATTTATCCATCAGGATGAAATATGGTTATTAATGTAATGACAAAACAATTTTACAAATCTGTCGAGAGTTTCTGAGATTACCTTTTAAACATACAAACTTTCATGGTTTTCCTCTTTATAATATTAACTGAATTATTATTCAAAGGTATTTTACAAAGCTCCAATGCAGTATTCATATTACTTTTCCTGTTATGTTAAACAGGAAACTTTGTTTTAGCGTTGTGTTAAATAAAGTACATCTCTAAAAAGGGGTAGCTGTCCAATTGTAGAAGAAACAGTATTTCCCCTCCTTTTTATAAATAAATAGTATGAGGTAATATTGATAATTTAAAATTTATGTTTCTTTAGATGGAGTATTTTTTAATTTTTATGAATAAATCCCCACTTATATTACATCAAATTACATTAAAAAGAAATCGGATAGAATTCCAGGCAGCTCAATATTACTAAGCATCCTTGTAATCGATAATTAAACTAAATATGACAGCCTTCCATTTTATCATTAAAATGAAGTATAATTTATTTAGGTCTGTAATGAAAATGTAAAGACAGAATTCCTATGTTACATTTACTATTTTGAGGTTGTTTGATATATTAACGATGAAGCTATATAGTTTTAAAGATCAATTAACAAATATTAATGGAAGCCACGGGTTGTTTTGATCTATTTAAGACATTCTAATCTATAGTAGTTAATAATCAACTAATTTGAGTTTGGATGTACTCAGAGTAGAAAACATAAGAAGTGGATTGACGTCAACACTTACTGTCACATCGTTGATTGAATCTCTGGTTTCACGACCTCATTTAATGACAGTAAATAATTAAAAGCATTTCTGATTTAATTTAAAAGTTAGTTCTAGTGGTAGCAGCAATTCTACATCTATTGGATTATTTGTAGTTGTGTTTTTTCATTTCAATAAATCCTTTTTCAATTGATTTATGCTTAAATCACTATATATTTGTTTTACTCCAGAACATTTCAATATTTTTGTTTCATAAATAAATGAATTTATATTAATGTAGAAGAAAAGACGTCCACAGAATGGACAAGGACAGACTAGCCAACACAATCCAACTCTACCAAGATAACATAAAGTACAGATCCAAAAATCAAAGAAGTACAAAAATACCTAGACAGAACAGGAATAGAAGAGATGGAAATAGGAGATCACAAGTGGTTTAGTGCGAAAATTTTGCGATGAAGGATCATATGACAGAAAAAAACAGTTCAGAGAGAAATCATGCAAGAAGAAAGAACCAAGAGAAGTGAGAGATGAAATAATACTGTTGTGTCAGGAAATTGTAGTTTTGTAAATGTAGCTAGTAGGATGAAATGAGCTAAAAAAAAAAAAAATGTTGTAGTTGTTGTTCCTTATGGTGAGACCAAATTCCAATCCAATAGCTCTCTGACATCTCAATACACTTGTGGGACGCTTTTGGGATTTATCTTGTTTCCCTCGACATGGAGTGCATTCATTAGAGGAGGAAACTTCTATTCGGCAGAGATGAAAAGGAGCAAGGCACAGTAGTATCCAATAGTCAGTCGGAGCAAGGTTGTAGACTCTCTTCTGGATATGGTTTTGTTTTCCTTCCACTATCTATCTATATTTTCCCAAATTTTCTTACCTGCCATATTTATGTACATGCCATATAATAAATATATTAAAACACTTTTTTATTGTTTGGGTTTATAGAGTTTCATTGGACCTTTTTCATGATTTTACATTTCAGAAATACTTTAAATAAATAAAGGGTTACAAAACCAGTGCCGAATTTTTTATAGAATATCCATTTTGAGGTCATCTAAATCCCAAATGAGTGGACTGATTTTAATCAATTTGATGTATAGGCCATATCTTGGGATTAAAAAAAAAAAAAAAAATTGGGGTTCTTGCCCTTGCCATAAGATAAAACACAAAATTCCTATTATCTCTAAATTGACTTTACCGATTTTGATCAAATTTCTCTAAAATGTACTAAGTACCCAGATGAAATGTATTGGTCGCCATTTATCTAAAAATACTGGTTCATGAATTATCGTTAAAAACCAAAAAAATCGGCCAAAGAGTTGATATAGAACACATATGTTTTCAAAATGTCTCAACCAATGTCTTTCAAATTTTAGCGAAATTGATCAATAATAACCCAAACCAGTATACAAAATCGCAAGTAAAATAAAATTATCATTCAAAAGTAATTGACATAAAACAAAGATGAACCTCAAACGCAGCAATTTAAAACGGATTTCAATAAAATATTATTTCACCTTAAATGTAGTTTATGTATATGTGTCTTTAATTAAACACAAAATGTCTTTCACACTACATTAATTTTTTTTTTTCATATTAAAAATAATAATAATACAAATTCTCAAATCTCCCTTAAGAAATACAGATTAAACTCTGTAATAAAGAAAATTTAATTTTAAAATTTGGCTCGAAAGTGGCTTCTACCGTAAAATTACTCAAAAAAATTTGTTTTCTAATTTGGGAGGTGGGCACTATGAAGGGAGAGGTAAAATGTAGTTAAAAGCCGTGAAAGAAATACACGGGACAATAAAATACTGGTTTAGGATCTAAAACTTTTTGTTTTGCTTCAGAATAATATGCAGTTCAAGGGTAATGTTCAAATTACCATTATTCCCTAAATAATTACAATAATTTCCTTCATTAGAAATAACACTGGGAAATTAACACAGCTTTAAGGAAACTTAGGTGGCATGAGTATGACAGTTAATAAATTGTATGTCCACCATAATCAGAGTTGTCAGGACTGAGTCTCAACATGAACTAAACTAATTTACATTATTTTTTAAGAACTTATAGAACAAAGCAGGAAAAGTAGATGGATTTATTTTGTAATGTGTAATAATTATGTAATGTTTCCTATAAAGGAACATTAATTTTTAATTATTTCTCAGTATTCATTGAGCTGATTGGAAGTCAGTGTAAATGAGTAATTAGACTTTGTAATAGCTTTATTAATTATAGATTTAAACTGCATCTCCTTGTCGATTTAATTATAACATACAGTCTTCTCCATGGAAAGTCAATGTGGTTATATTTATTTAATTCTATGATTAAATTACAGGAGTTAACTTTTGTTCTGTAATAAATTACTCATCATGAAAACAATATATCATTTTTCTTAAACCACTAACACTAATTTTATAATTTAGGCCTACATCCAAAAATTCAATTGGAACTCTTTCATAAATAATGACGTTGTTGACACTATGTTACTGTTAAAAAGCAAGGCAATTGTGATGACCTTGTTTCAGTTGCCAAGGGGCAATAATTACCTTAATTACTTCAGCAGTAACAAGGCTGTAAAATTGTTTCTTACAGAGTTTGTTCATTTTATAAATGAAACATAAATGTTCATACTACAGTTCTCATAACATAACATTTCTCGTCAAAAAATGATTTATAAAGTTTTAGTGTGTTCATTTTATAAGTAGAACATGGAAATATGTTGTAAAGATCTAAAAAATTAATAAAAAACATTATTTATATAAACTATTGTTTGCGCATAGTTTTCTATCAGAATTACAATAGCATCAACCCAATTTCCTGTGGCTTTTCTCATATTTGAATTTTTAGCCAAAATCGTCACTGAGTTGCCGGCTATATTTTAATAAGAAGAGCAGAGTTATGTTGAAACAGAAAATTATTATGCTGGTCACTAATGTAGTATACACACACGTCTCCAATTTAGCAAAAAAAAAGAAAAAGTAATTGAAAGCAGACTCTAACTACTAATTATGTCTTTGTAAGACCTGTAACACTATAGAGCTAATCAGGGCATGAAGCTAATTAGCATGTTCCAAATGATGTTTATTATAATGACCTTGCTAGAGAAACACTAATGATTGTTAAGTCTAAAATAGAGTTACGATATGGCAAAGTATTTTGAAAGAAGAGACAAAAACTTAAACTTATTATAATGACAAAAATAAATAAAAAATACTACAACATTATGTAAACTTTCTCATTCATCTTATACAAAAGAAAACCCTTAACTTTGAAAAAAAAGTACAGACTACTAAAAAATATAAATATATTTATACTAAAAAATTTCAATTGGGAAATTATTAAACAAAAAGTGAAAAATCCATGGCATTTCTCAAAAATAAAGTTTTAGCTACTTTAATTAAATTTTGTTAACCGGTCAAGTTTTATAGAATCCACAACTGGTGTAATGGCTAGAACTCTCGCCTTGTGTGCGAGAGGTTTTGTGTTTAATCCCAGAGGAGGTTTCAAAAAGTTTTACTATTGTCCTATCATTGTGAGAAAAAGTTGGAAGTTACTATTATTAAAAAATTCTGGTCACGAAAGCTAGAATTTCAGCGAAGAGAACTCAATGTGTTGACCACACATCACCTGATAGAAAGCTCGCAATAGGTGTTGCACTAAGGATTCATTTATTACATTTTGTTGTTTTTTTCCTGCAAAGTCTTATCAGAAAAAAGTGATTTATTTTTATTGAAGCATTCCAGCTATAAAATAATCTTTCTTCTCAAAGTTTAGTTCATACAATTTCTTGCTGTAATACTGAAATTGGCTATTGACTACGAAATAGTTTGTTTAGGAAATGTTAAAATTCTCAGTCTTGTTTGATATCCTATAATTTATGTCCACGGTTGTCCATAATTTCAATCTTGTGATCATGTGTACTTAATAAAGTAAATAATATTAATTTAAAATTAATTTTCTCAAGAAATACTACTGTACACATTGTTATGAAATTAAATCTTACGCTCTTTGTCACCAATAGCCATTCATGAATTTTAAAACAAAAGATGGTGGCTACAGTACTCTCTGAAGAAAAATTATAGAAACAACTAAAATATATTAATAATGAATACTATATAATAAATAAATCTAAATATTGGTAAAATATGTACTAATTGTAATAATTACAAAGAAGATTTATGAGCTTCCAAAGTCATTTAACTAAGCTTACAATCACTATTACCCTAACTTGTAATTAACATATATGACAAAATGTCATTAAACAATTAAAGAAACTATTAAATGACACAAAAATGTATGACTTGGGTACCAAAATAATGAACTAATAGCACTGAGAATTTAGATGATGATTGAAAACCATATCCTCATTAGTACATGTAAATGTCAGTCTGTAATCAATAAAAACTATTAATGTTGCATATACAACTAGTAATATGTCATCATGATTTAGCTTTGATGTCTTTTGATGTCCTACAGTACTTGACACCATGATGCATAAACATCTGAATTCAATGTTCACATAATTTTGTAGTACTTCCTTTGTAAAAGTTATATATAATATTCATAAATAATATATAATATCCTGTCATCTAATGTGAAAGAAACACCACTTTTAGCATATCTCAAACAATCATACAAAATTTTGTTGGAATCTTTTAGATAGGAATCTGTTAGATAGGTCAAGCCCTCCTGACCTCGTCAATAAATTTCAATCTGGTAGAGTATTAATACATTGGCAGATTGACACAACATCCTATTTGAGTCTATTAGTTTATTTACAACGTTTAAGTGACGTCTAAAACAAGCCCTCTTTTTAAATTGGTTTTCTCCCCACTACTTTCACTCTACACATTGACTATGTAATCAGAATTGTTTTGCATCATATTCCTACTATGAGTAAATTGTTATAAAATTGTAAAGTAAATAATTATTTTTCAACTATGGAAAATCTTGTGGTTGTGGTAAAATTTGAATATTTTTGTTTTTAATATCAGGAGTTCTTCACTAACATGTTTGTCCAGGCCATCAAGGGAAGCCAGATTAGCTATGATGTTATTTTCCAAACCATTATGGCTTTAATGGACGCCTGGTTATTAGAACATTTAGCAATGACTTTGTTGTATTATAGGAGTTCAAATTAATGAGCATAAATTATGAATATTTTTCTAGAGACCATGAGAAAAATTTAGTGTATTTAAAAACAACTATGATATGAATTATTTAAATCTAAAAAATGATTTATATTTGTGTCAGAAATTTAAAAAGGAATTTGTTTCTTTTGTTTACAGGTGTTTTTCGTACGGAAGAGAGCAACACACACGATACCAAAGCCTGGAGTTAGGTTCTATATTTGCTCTTTATCTTTGTCTATCATTGTGTACAAGGGTCAGTTTACTTCTGATCAGCTGTGGAAATACTTCTGTGACTTAAAGGTATTACAAACAGATTTCTTAGTTTACAGAAATTATTTCTCAGGTTTTTGTGTCTGATTGAAGTTTACAACTAAAGGAAATTGTATATACCTAGTATTATTTACCAAAATCACAATTAGAACAAATAATACCTATAATTGTTCACATTAGTGAGGAAAACACTTAAATTAATTAAAATTATTCACTCATTCACTTTTTAAATTCCTTTCTATAAATTATAAACTATAATATCCTTTGTAAAAATAACCTGAATATGTTGTAATATAGCCTGTAAAAGATAAGCTAAATATACAGGTTGCTGGAAATGGCTTGATATTAAAAAATTTTAAAACAATTATAACAAAAAGGTTATTTTACAGAAAGTTTGAAATTTCTTTTCACCATCTTGAATCTAACTTTAATTAAACTATAGATGAAAAGAAATATTTAATATCTCCTAAAATGAAGTTTTTTGAAATTGCGAAATTGTCATGTGACAAATTATTTTACGAAAAATCGATGGTGAAACCCGTTTTTCAATAACCACTCTTTTGTTTTAAATATCAGGAAGTAACAATGGAAAAGTATAAAAACCTTCAAGAAACGAAACTACAGAGAGGACATGATATATATATATATATATATATATATATAATATTGTTTATGGGTTTCATCTTTAGAAAACAACATATATCTTCATTATTTAGGATATAATTTTTCAGTTTTTAGTATTCCTATGGTATAACAAAACAAAAAATACTGTAATAGTAATTACAACTCCGTTGAACTGAGTGACCAACATTTTACAAGATTAATGAACTCACATTAGATTGCAAAACCCACAGAACATTTCAATTGTTTCATTGGATAGGTGACACATTCCACTATCTTGTAGAAATCAACAATAATTTCATTATCATCAAGGATTCCTTACAAATTGATTAGTAATGCATGCATAACATTTTCAAAGAATGTCTGTAGCTGTGTTATAAAAAAAAAATTGTCCTAAAATTTGTTTTCTACACATGGCATGCAACACTATAATTTTCACTGAGGAATTGTGACTGTATACAATACATGAGAGTGAAAAATACCCTATATTTGCATGTTTTGGATGCAGAACTTACCTTTTGTTTAAATGGAACCAAGCCTCATCACCTAAGAAAGTCAGGATAAGTTATTGATAACATTTTAAATTATTCATTATAGTTGACACAATTTTCTGAATTGAGCATAGCTCTTGCGCTACTCAAACTTGGTACACTAGTAGTTTAAGATGTTTAGTAGCTGTTTGGCAGGATGATAAATGTTTTAACCTGTTGACAATCAGCGAAATGACTCACTGGGAAAGAGCTGCGAGGTCTCTTTAATATGCTCTGTAAACTCAATCACTAACAAGACAGCGGGTCGCTTCTAGTCATATCCATAACACTAACACTGTTATGGGAACATGTCATGAGATCAGATATAGTCATTTTCTATAGAATAGAAGCAATAGGGAACTTTTCTGTAAACAATTGTATGAAACTACGTACAATTTTTTTGCAATATAAGATTTTAGCAATGTTACCTTCTGGTCTTGCATGAGACATTTTTAATTAACATTACTGGTCAGCTAGTTTGCATGTTTTCTTCTTCTTTTAAATAAACAATTAAAAAAAAATTTTCTTGGAATCATTCTCCCTATATTTGTAAGACAACCCCTGAGACATGATATGAATATCCTAGAAAAGCAATTAAACTCTTTTTAAAGGTTGAATGGTCATTCTGATTTTACCTCAGGCCTGGGTAGCAAATTGATTACACATTTAATAAATAATGATTCAAAAAGTGAATAGAATGTGATAACAGTAAAGTTAGCACACAATTTGGAACTGGTAAATAATGTATACAACAGAAAGGTTAAACACAACCATAAATTCAATATTAATTAAATACCCATTACATATTAAATACTCATTGTCACTATCTTGAAAAATTATGAAATCCTAAATTCTCTATACTTATTTTCCAAATAACATTTCATTTATTACAGCTGTCCACAAGTTACATTGTATGGCCAGCCATAACATTCTTAAACATTTCAAAAGTAGTTTCTATCAGTTACATTTTCTTAAAAGCATATTCATTACAAAACAAACAATAAAATCAACAATAATAAATAAATAAAATTACAAATCAAATATTTATACAATCCAAACATTATAAAACAATAATATATTTTCATTTTTGAAAATTTGACTTTACAATATAACCAAAACACCCCCCAAAAAATCAACTTAAATGTATGGTGGATGAACTCGCTTACGAGTAAAAGGACTTTGATGACAGAAGTCATCTTTAGTTATTTTTAAATTTTATGAAATTTTCTTCAAGTCGTAAATAATCTGGAAGTTTGCTAATAAATTCAACACCTGCATGAGAAGGAAGTGTTTTTCAAAACATTAATAAGTTCACTAACAACTTCAAATCACAAAACAGAATTCATCTGTTTCATTACCAGTAGATTATCCTCTTTGTAAATATGTTTCTGCAGTGACTTCATAGAATAAATTAACCACTTATTACCATTAGCGTTAAAAGTATTTTTATAAGTTTCAATGCGTAATCTCACTCTCTACACTTATTATTGAACAACTCTTCTACAATATTTTGTATAAAGAAAATACTATTCTGGAGATTGAGGTTATCTATCATCCATGCTGTACACAAGTCCAAACAGGTAGATAAATTTTGATCGAATTTGGTATATCGGTTAATTTTGGTCATAACTCGAACTATGATTTTCAATTTTTCAATAACATAAAATTTCAGTTTCATCCAAATCAACTCAATAAATATTATCAAATTTTGCTCAAATATATAAAATTTTAAATAAATAAGACAAAAAAAATAATAATAAAAATATCTAATTGATCCCTATTTTAATGAAAATGTTTGTTCGGGAAGAGTTATTTATCATAAAGTAAAAATTAAACAATGGACTACTTCTTACAATGCCTAATAATTCAACATCCATCATACCTATCAATCAAACTTTGTAAAGGCTTATAACTAAAATCAATATATCAAGCTACAGGTAAAACTTTTTTTTTGGATCTTGAGTAAATTTCAAAATATGGTTTCTGACCATCAATTGAACAGTAAAAACTAATGAAATCATGTAAATTATCATTATTTAACAAAATCTCTTTCACTTCATGTAAATAATTTTTTTATTAACAAATATGTTGTCACAGTACTTGTAAACATTCGTTATGGAGGAACTTTTTGCACACATTGTAGTTGAGATTAACAGAAGTCAATTGCTATCTAATGTATGAAACTATGTATTTTGTAAATATTTTGTAGTTTGTTCTGTCAATTTGATGTAAATAATAGATACACAAGAAAGCGTAATTTATTGTAAATAATTAATTTAATTTTAATAGTTATTTATTTTAAACAGTTTTAATAATCGCCATTGTAATTATTTTTGTTTTGTTAAATAGTTATTAGAAACATGACATCGTTAATTTATTTATTTTTGAAGTGAAAACTCTTTAACTGTATTTTGTAATTTTGTGGTAGTCAGTCATATATCCAAGTTACATGTTTTATTTATGGAGTATTTGTAGAATAACTACACAATAGCACATCTTACCTCTCTTCTCTTGGGTTCTACAAGATGGCAAATATGGATTAGTTACTATAGTTATTGATAAAAATAAGATAACAATAGAGTGCGAGTTGTGAGTATTTATAAAAATGTTTGTTTATTAGGCTACTGTCACAGATTTCCACCACTTTCGTGATCAGTGATATGTATGCTGTTCGTTGTACTAATAAAAATAATGACCCTTTAATCCTTGTTATCATGAACTACCGATGATTCTTGCCAGAGATTTTAAAGTATATTTTAGTTTTGAGTCACAAACAATGATTGATTATTTTTTAACAATGAATTTAATTTTAAAATAAATAATTCTCATATTGAATTGTTAATGAAGTATGACTACAATTGATACCATTTAAAAAAAAAACTAGATCAGATACAAAGTATAATTTATGTATCTTATTTTAGTTATTTGTGTCATTTAAAATAATGGAAAGACTATGTATTTAAAAATAATTTATTAACTACTACCCCTTGTTTTTCATTTGAATCTAATGAAGTCAATGTAATAAAGAAAAATTAGCCACCACCAATTTTATTGTCATTATACTGGAAATATCGTAGAGTTTTTAATATATGTCATTAAAACTCATTCCTCCTTCTACATTTCTTGAATTATATTGCTAAAACAGGAAATAAATTTCACTTCAATCATAATTTCACATTTTTTCATGAAATACCCTCCTCCCTCAAGATCCTTTTAGTTTTAGATTCATTTCAAAATACTCTTAATTAGGCAATGATGATCAAAGCAATTTTTTATCTTTTTTAAAACATCTTAAAATACCTTTTATGACATTTAGGATCAATAATAATAATTTACACTTTTTATTACAATACTAATTATAATTGATATTTAAAGTGGATTCTGAATCAACCACGGTTAGGATTAATATTCACAATCCATTAGGCTTACTAAGTTTACATTATAGAATTAATTAGTTCAACTGCCATGATGACGGGAGATAATATAGTAATTACAAAGTTTAAAACTAATTGTGTTTTTGAACCACGTCACATACATGAATATAATTTAATCTTTATCTGTTATTTTACTTTGTTTATGTATGTTAACACTGAGATGATTTGGTATGTTGCATCTTCAGAAATAGATCAATGGTAGGGTGTGGTTGGTACATTGTTTACAGTAACACAAGATATATAAGTGTATACTGGTAACCAGCTAATACTACTGGTTTTGTACTTCCAGGGAGATTCACAAAGTTTTACCTGTGCTAACAGAACCTGTAAGACAGAGTAATGCTGTCTAAATCTATTTTTAAAGCTATTGAGGAGTTAATGATCTATGTAGTTTAAAATTGTTACACTACAACCTGTAGATACTGTAAGGAGGATGAGGAACCCCTCATCACCTACTAAAGCGAGATCGTAACTATTAAAAGAGCAAGAATCTAGGGAAGATACTAACTAGAAGTGGTAGATCTACTCTCTTTAAATCCCCTTCAAATCGGGCAGTTTATGGTGGCTATGGGATTGAAAAGGATGGTAACTGAGTATATCAATAATAGTGAAAGGGGGTACAATAGCTGTATAAAGGTCACAGTGAAGTGGTCACCTTTATATATAATTACAATATATTACTGCTTCATAAATAGCTTTTTTTTTTAAGCTGTAATGTTTCTATGAAATTAATTTTTATAATTAGTAGATTATTAGTTCATAGAAGCCAATCTGGTTATTTAATCTCTGAATGAGTTTTTCCCAAAGTCAAGGTCTAGCTACATAGGTTTCTTGCATTAAAAAATTGTAAATTCCACCCCTTTCAACAAAATCCTTAGACCCATTTTTAAGATAAAATTTACAAATATATAAGAATTTTAATTTTAAATCGAAGCAACATACAGTTGAGAGAAGAAAATGATCATGACATCAAAATAATTGAGTATGAAACATTTTGTTGGCTAACATAATGGAAGATTTTTATATTTTAGATTTAACTGAATCACTTTCTCACATCTGAAAACTATGGTTTTACTTCATTTCAACACAATTTTTAGGAATGTTTTCAAGATAAAATTTACAAACCTGCAATGATTGTTTGTTTAATAGTATTCGATGTGTATGCATTTGAAATCTGTGTAATTATGAATTGTGTTTACTAAATGGTGTGCAGAGTTGGATTTGGTTTTATGTATTTTCATATTAGATAAACCATTATATAAGTGGTATCCCTGTTTAGCCTAAATAATCCGTTCAACTTTCTGTCAAACTCGCTGTATTACATTTTTGTTGTCAAATCTATTTCTATACAAATACAAGTTAACGAGGGATCATATTATATAGCAGATATAAAAAGTGCAAGTACAAAACCAGTAGTAGTTGGTTGTGTTTTTGTAAATAAGGTGTTACTAAATATTTATAAGTGTAAATTTTACCTTAATGTATTGACAATTTTGTATGAGTAATCATAATCTGAAGGTGGAACATATGCTTCGAAACATATCTTAGTTTATGTAGGTAAAACAAGTCACATGGTGGATAAAAGATATTCTATCTGTATAATAATTACAATTTAAAGTTGCAAAATGAACATACTAAAAATACAAGTTTTGCTGACTTCATTATTACACCAACACATGGTGATTAAGTGAAACTCTACTGATATTGTCATTGCGACAATAATATCACATATTTATATAACTGCACCACAAATTAGTAGTTGTGAAGAGATAGTATTGTACCTGAATTTGAAGCTCCAATTAACACTCATAGTAATAACAATATGAGCATGTGACCCCTAATTAAAAAAAGGACAAAAGTAGTTGTATGAAACTTCAAAATAATTAAATGAGGAGTAATTATTGAATTATGATTGTTGATTGTTTATCACAAAACTTAATTTTATATATAGTGGAAGAGGGTAATACTCCCTGGATGTGAATCAGGGAAAGTAGTTGAAAGGTATAGAACAGGGGTGTCCAACTTACAAAGCCTCAAGGGCCAAAATTAAACATTGAAAGTGTTTGCGGGCCACATATAGGGTTCTTAGACTAATTAAATAAATTTTTCTACAAATTTTTATTATTAATATTGATATTATTTCTATTAATATTAATTTTTATTAATTTCTTAATTAAATTACTAACCTGCTTATTTGGTATAAGTTTGTTTATATTACATTATAAAATCTCCTTCAAAAGGAAGACGTTTCAAAGTAGTTTTTGATTTTTTTTTATCTAATAAGCTCTCGCGGACCGCCAGTTGGACAACCCTGGTAAAGAAGGAGGAGTGGAAGAACTTGTTTCCAAACACAATAATGTGTTCCACGGAGCACTCAATATATTTGCACCCAAGTTAATCGTAGGCCGTGTTATTCTTTGATGCATCGTCATTTTAAATTATACATTGTACGATTAGTTACTATTATCGTTAAGTTCAGTTCAAGTTATTCTTATTTTTAAAAGCGGAACAAATTTTACTTTTCTAAAAGATTTGAGATATGACAGATGTTAAAGAAAAGACATTTTCTCTAACATAAAAGTCTTGTCAGCCTGTTCATCATCGTAACTCTACTGTTTAAGCCACTAGGTGCTATTTTGATAAACACACCCATCAATAAGTTCACAGAAGGCAATGTTATAAGGTGAAATGTAAATGATCCACAATCCATTCAAGTGACGTAAACTGAATCAAAATATTTTAAATTATTTATGGTTTAATTTTGAGACTAAGCTTAAAAACTGATCCACAACACTTAAAATTACAATCTATAATTGAAACACAACAGTTTAATCTAAATTTAGCCATATCCTTGTAAGATAATCAGATGTAATTAGGTGCAGAATAAGATATCATAGGCTTATAACCAATTGGCTATATAAATAAAAAAACTTAACACTTTCAAAGATGTTCTGAATACATTCCAATCTGAATTATCTGTCCGTGCTGAAAGTGTGACATTATAATATAATTATAATTAAAAGCAGTGACAATTATATATGCACCGAGTTAGTTGATTAGCTGTGTTATTGTCTATCATGCTATAATTTTGCATCAGTTATGCTTACAGTGGAAATATTCTCAATTTTTAAAAATAAATCTAAATTATTCTAGAACAACGGTAATTATTTTTATCATTTTATTTTAATATTAATTCAAATAATTCTTATTCACTAAGTTGAATAAAAATATATATTTTTTTAAAGTTGCAGTTACGATATATGTCATGATGAAAATAAGACATTATCTCCGTCGTAAAAGCTCTTGTAACCCTAGTTTTCCAAATGTTGCCAATGTGACATCTATTTTCACAACATTTATGATTTGTAAAAAAAAAAGAAAGAAAAAAACAGACCAATAATTTTTCATAATTTTGTAAAAAATAAGATTCAATATCATATTTTTTGCTTTTGTTTTTTACATCTGAAAAAGATGATAGGCCTATACCAAAACATACAATATCTTTCTTTCCGTATTATTTCTTTATTCTGCAATTCCTATCTAATAAATATAAATATGAGCTGGTTGATAAATCAGATAATCTAAATATACATAGTGTTTTAAAACTCTATGCCAAAGTAGTGATAAGATAAGATCAGTGCACACCAGGTTTAGGCTTGATCATGAAACCAAGAATGTGGTTGCAATAGCTTATAGTTGTCTAATAAATATGAAACATTATCACAGAAAGTCAGAGATTGAAACAATCTTGTTTATGTTAAGAATAGGTTGTGTTATGAATGTGGGCAATAATTGTATTTGTGTGAGTCTAAGAATGTTGTGCAAGTGTTAAATTTGTACTTCTGTTTGTGTTATGCTGATGTAAATGGAGTAAAACTTATCACACACTGTCAGATTTATATAACAACTATTTTACCGTATGTCCCATAGAGTATGTCATAATTACAGAATCATGATATTTTAATTTTTTATTTATTCTTTCCTTTTTTTCATTTCAACCATCTATGGGCTTTGTTCACAATTAAATTTTTTCAGGCCAGTATTCTTTCATCCTCTCCTTTTACCTTTCCTTTTCTGGTTCTGTTATTTTTTCCATTTAATTTTCTTAACTGTTAGATTCCTTACCTCAGAAGTTTCTGGGCTATTATTTTTCTGTACATTCTTTTTACATACCATTTAACCATTGATTTAAAATTTTTCATAGAGGTCCTTATTTGTTCCTAAATGGTATATAAAGTTATCTACTACCTTTGTTCTCTTGGGCCCATTTTTTTTTTTTTTTTTTTTTTTGAAGAATCTTCTCTCCTTCTTTTAAATACCTTTCATTTCTTTCCATCATATAAAAACATTCCTGATGACTGCTATAATGTTTAAATTTTGCTTGATATGAAAGCGAACTTGTTCTACATATATATATATATATATATATATATATTTTTTGGCAAAGCCTGAAAGCATTTCCATTTTTCTTGCTCATTTTTCTAAATTGTCCCCATTATTCCTTTTTATTACAAACTAAAATATTGAGAACATGGAACCTGTGTCCAGCACGTGGACACACAAAAACACACAAATTTTGATTAGACCCGATGACAATAAAGCTAGAAAGATTAAGTTCTTCAATTAGTTTACTTTCTTAGCCATCCGCCAATAACAGAAGTCTATAGATTTGATGTCAGATCAGGTAAACATGACGGAAAAACAAATTCAAGAGGAGTCCCAATTTCTTGAGTAAAACACTTTAGCAAAATCAGCTCTGTTTTGATATTTATTGCCACTAACAGAAGTATAGAAAAAAAACAGGACCATTTCAGTTTATTTAATGCCTGTATTTTCATTTTGCCAACAATACATAATGTTGGATTTATAAAAGAACAGATTTCACAATGCAAGTTATAAAACAGTCATACAATGGACAATAATAATTAACTAAAACAACAATACAATGAAACAATAATTTAACTTTAAGTACAGGAGTTCTCTAAATACTCCATTGTTGAATGTTAAGGTTAATTCTTTTGGAGGAAAAATGTTTTATCCTTGGACTTATGTAACATTCCATTTTGATGACTTGTAATGGTTTAGTTTTATTCCAGAAACACAATAAATTTTCATACTATACATGCAAGCACCTTAGATTAATAATTTTTTTAAATAATGGGCATAACAGATAAGGTAAATTACTTTTATTGACATCTTAAAAACAGAATCAACTTTTGTAAGTTTTTTCAACAATATTAGCACACAAATATATACACAATATATATTGTACACAAATATTAGCACAGGATAATTAATACTCTTTAGATTTTCATTTCATTTTATTTCTTTATTTAGTCCTTTAGACGATACACTGCATTGCATAAGACAAGTCAACATTATCTATATACAAGTTATTAAGAACAATACATATAACACATAGCACAATTCAATTCTATTAATCTTAATTGCTGTGTCATTGATACAATAATGTATAGGAAGGGTAATTTTTTTTCAACAGTCAAACATCTATCATGTCCTATTAAAAACATGTAACATAACCAAAATTCAAATAAGACCAACAAAAAAGGAAAAGAAAGACAGATGACATTATAAACAAATAATTCAACAAAACATAAACATGAGGTTACAAACAACATGTGACATCTACTTGTACCTCAATCCTGCCAGTTGTGGCCGAGAAACTCCTCTATTGAGTAGAAAGTAATAACCTTCTCAGACTATAAATCTGAATTTTATGTCTTAAATTTGTTTGAAAGTTTGTTAGAGGATATGCAATTTGACTATACAATTTTTTTCAAGTTATGCCCTCTCAGTTGGAAGTCATTTCTTTTCTTGGTGTTATACCTATGCACTTGTCATTTAACAGTCTGCATGTATTTTTAGTACATAATGACTTCCAAGTTGTGCATACATAGGGAGGTTTGTATTAATAGATTCTTAAAAGCCTGTCTGCAATATTTCATTTGTCTCAAGCCAGCTACAAGTCTCACCCTCTTTTTTGTAATGTGTACAATATTATGTTTAATTACTTTACATAATGTCCACAACAGATCACATTCATTGCTCAGCTTTATACTCATAGACTCGTTTACTTCCTCCAATTCAGATGTTCAATTTATTCAAAACTGAATGAAATTTACTTATTTGACGATTCCAGATAGCAATGTGGCTATTGTTCTCTCATAATTGGAATCTAGCCAGGTTTGGAATCTTATGCAATGAGTTTTCTTAGTTAACAATGTCATTAATTTTGTTAAAAGTCCATGTAGCTACTTCAAAGTTCTCTTCACACCTTGATATTTGTCTAATTTATTTCAGCTGTGATAGTCATGTGAGGATTTTACACTATTATCTCCAAAACACACAACACAGCATTTAATTATGTGACCTGACAATTTGCTATGTAAACAAATGATTTTATCAAAACAGTCTGGTTGTTTAGAAATTTGATTATGAATATTCTTACTAATTCAAATTGTAAGAGGATTGCATAAATAGTTCTAAATTGTCTTAGAAAATTCCTTGGACTGTACGACTTCTAAGCACTTCATAGATGGGTGTATGTGTACTTTTTAACTGTTCATGAATGTCAGGGTGACGTAATAAGTTGGTGAAGTAATATCTCTTGCCACACTTTGTATAACTTCTCAGCATTTTCAGTCTTTTAGTACTGTTTTAGAACCACTGTTTCACTCAGATTCCCTTCCATTCTCGATACCTGAATAATACAATGCAATTCATAATTCCTTCCGGTATTTCAACATTCAACCCGCACCAACTAAAACACATTTAGTGCCCAAATCCTGTATCAATAGCCAAGGAAAATGTTCAAGTTTTTTGTATTTGTCATCGTTATGATAAGTTGTGGGTTTTACCGCTAGGAGGCAGTAGTTTACAAACATGGTGTTTCCAAGTGAGGAAAAAGTATTTTGTGTCTTATTTCTGTTATAACTGTTCAACGTGCATTTCGTGGCGATCATCACAGAGATTCACATCAGACAAAACAATACGAGAGTGTAATAAGAAATTCGAAAAAACTGGTTGATTATGTGTCGCAAAGCGGACAGGTTGGCTGGGGCCATTGCCTGAGACTGTGAACCGTATGCAAGAATCGTTCAGCAGGAGTCCTTAAGAATCAATGTATAGCGCAATGTCAAAAACTTCAAATGGTTTAATCAACTGTTTGGTTTATATTATGCAAAAGACGGATTTGCCTATAAACTTGATTTTAGTGACAAGACATCATTTCATATTTGTGGTAGGGTCAAATCTTCACGAAGTGCATATATGGGACATGGAAAATCCTCACACAATGGTGGAACAATCAGTGACTCCTCAAAGGTCACTGTGTTGTGTGCAGTATCAGCTCGAAAGTGTATGGACCATTTTTCTTTGGTGAGAGAACTGTTACCGGTATTATTTTCCTTGGCTGGAACAATGGCTAATACCACAATTACATGAAGATAACGACGGCTTCATTTTGCAACAGGATAGCACTCTGCCACAGTTTCATTTAGAAGTATACACTTACCTTAACACTACTCTTCCTAATCACTGGATTGGACGCATGTTAAACGAAGATTTAGCTCTAATCCCCCTTGCCCTCAAGGTCGCCCAATCTCACTCTTTCTAATTTCTTCCTCTGGGAAACACATGTTGAACCATTATAACAGACTCAGTTTCAACTAATTGTATGAGACTTAATATAATGGTAACGATTAGTACTGTATTATATACTTATTTTTTCCCATCCAGTATTTATTTATTTTTTTTTGCCAGTAGACAAATACATTTGCAAACATTTAGTCATTATAAGGTAAAAACATTGTGAAGCTAATTTTTAATATATATTTTGATTCAAAATAATACCAGTAATTGCGGTAAAGTTTAATACTTTTGTTATTTTGTGCACCCCGTTTATTAAACGTTATTACGCTTTTCTCCAAATTTATGAAACAGATGATCCGTCTAAAACTTTTTATTTCATTTTCCAATTAAGATCCAAATAACTTAGTTAGGGTTGGGAGCAAAGAGGGTCTGTACCAAAGAGGTTTGTTAAAGATAAACTGATTTAACATTCTAGTCAAATGCATTTAAAAAAAATAATAAAACCTAGATGTGTATAAAGTTAACTAATTGTGTATGTTTATGTGTTGAGCACCCTGCATATGACACTTACTTGGCACTGGTGCACACACGTTTCTCCACCAATACCTTTCCTAGTTGGGAGCGTGCACATCCTTTAAGGTAAGTTGCTTTTTTAAAAAATATTTTATGTATTTAAAACAGTTTGTAGATATATTCAGTTGAGTATTTGTTTTAAATATTAAGCTTTATGTTATGGCACAGTCACACTAGATTGCTTTACTTTAATATGAAGCCACATTATTGATTGATTGATAACAAAGAAAGGATAAAATAATAGCATTTATGAGATACCAATATAGCTGTTGCTTAAGAAGCTCTGATTATAGTTAGTAGTATAATCTTTTATCTTTCACTGATAATAATAGCTGGTTAAGAGGAAAGAATTTTTGAGTTTTCTATTGTTTATCTAAATCATATGAATGATGTTTGGGATATTTTTTATTTATTTTTATGCTATTTAATTTTCCAAATTAGATAGATTATGCAATTATCATGAGCATACTATTGTGGACGATGTAAGGATGAAACAAATAATATGATTTTGGGCATGTTCAATGAATATAAACTGATAAAAAGTGTTGTTCTAGAAGCCATCAGGTAGGAGGAAATATGATAGGCTCAAATTGAATAGGAAGGAAGGAAGAAATTGATCAAGAGTTAATAAAAGTCTTGTGGAAAGAGAGGATTGATGATGTAGTCTGATTCTACTACTTTGTGACTTATGAGAATGGAAAACCACCATAGTTAGAAAAAGTGAACCTAGATTTTGAGACATCATTCAGAGGAACAGAGAATGCACACTTTAGACTTCTAAATTAATATTATGAAGATGCATATAGAGAATGTTTCTCACATTTCTATTCAACCCATACTCTCTTACAGTTATTTTATTTACAAATTGGAATTTTAGGGAATTTGTCTTAGTGTACAGTTTGTGAGAACAATTTTTCTAAAATTGATCTTAAAGATTAATAAAGTAATTAAAAAATATTTTCTATGTCATTATGATTAGCAAAGTTGTCTTAAATAAACAAACACTGTTGATTGCTTATTGTTGTTTCACTTTATATTAAAAAAAAAAAAAAAATCATTCTTGAAATTGCAAATTATATGAAAGTTTTTTTAAAGAATACATTTTTCTTTTAAGCTGTAATTAATTTGTTTTTATAGTAAAATATTTTTTAAAGTTGGTAAGATACATGTTGCTACATAATAAACAATATAATTCTATTTTTTATTTTTTTTTGGAGTTCAAAAACAAACATAGATTTTTCATTTAATAGAATTTCAATTTGTAAACAAATTACAAACAGTTTATGGAAAGTTGTTGGTAGAAATGAGGTCTAAGACAAAACCAAGGGCATTGATACATAACCTAGTATGGCTTATAGCAAATGAAAAATAATGAATTAATACAATTCAATTATAATGTGTTATAGTGTTTATCCTACATGTGGTTATAATATTATTTAAGTTTCCATTTTGTTTGTTTCTAGGGTTTTAGCACACAATGGTGAGATTAACACTCTTCGAGGGAATGTTAATTTGATGAAAGCTCGTGAAGGTGTGATGAAGAGTTCTTACATTAAGGATTTGAAGAAACTTTACCCAGTTGTCGAACCTAACCTCTCAGACTCTGGATCTTTGGATTGTGTGCTGGAATTCCTTACCATGGCTGGAGAGAGGGATTTACCAGAAGTGAGTACAATTGGATTCTATCAGAACTTGTCTTTTTCTTAAAGTGTTTTAAAGTAAATTGGAATCTCTATATGTTTTATTTCGTCTGTAGGAGAGGAAATACAGCATACTGTTTGATTTAGGGATTTGAAATTTGATGTGAAATTGTAGTTTCATGGTCCACTTTTAAGGGGAAAAAACAACTAATAATTTAAACAAGAATATCTTTAATATATAGTATAATAATTAACAACCTTTAAATATAATATTTTTACTAAATTATTTTTTATTTCATGAATAATAATGCAGAGAAATTAGTTCACAGTACATTTGTTTTATAAATATTTTGTATTGTTGAGTGTTGTCACTTTTCACTGAAGAAGCTGTAGTAGAAAAATTTGTGGAAAAGATAAATATTTACACTGTTAAACTCAACCCAAAAGTATGAGTATTTGGATGGATATATATCATCAGCAGTACTGTATTGATACAATGACTGGTGCTACAGCAATCATTGTGATTAAATTTACATCAACCATACTCAGTTAATACAGAGCCGGTATTATTTTACCTTTTTTTGCATACATGAAAAAAAATTTTAAGTTAATTTTTAGGTTATATCAAATTATTATGACATAACCAATAAGTAAAAGAAAATAGTTATTCAACGCCTTCCCAGTCTACGATGTATATATCTGACAGTAAGAAAAATAGCAAAAAAAGAGCCACTGAAAAATTAATCCGCCATCAACTTTTGTCCAATTTTATTTCATTGTGTGCTGTATTATGGAGGAGTTCTTTTTCATAATAGAGTTCGTGTACCTATCATATTTTAATTTATTGATAATGTAATCAATACCTGCTACCGTTTCGGTCTACTTATTTCTGATACTGTATATTATATGTGTTTCACGTACCAATATGTATATGTATTAGTTTTGCGTTTATATGTTTTTATTTTCAGAAGATTTTGTTTAAGCGTACGAGTTTGTGTAGTGAATATTTTATGCAAATGATACATTTTTCTATAATTTATTTGCTAACCTTAATGCTATGTCGCAGCTCAAGTCGTTCTGTCATTTTGTATAAAAGGCTCTGTGAATAATCTTTTACTCACAGGTTAACAGTCAGCAACTGAAGCTCTCTGTGGGTGGGAAATAATTTTCATACATGTGAGAAAGTAGTTGCCACTTCCCACCGGAGATCATCTCCTATGTTTCATTTATTTCATCAAGAAAAACCCCAGTTTGGGTACTATTTGGACAAACCTCGTGCTGTGGGTATGTCTTTATATAGCAACTGTTACATTAAAAACAATGGAAAGCATTTTTTATTGTATTGTTACTATACCGTAATTATATTTTGACTGTAGCGCTGATGTAAAGAACCCACAGAGTGTTCTAATTTGTATTCTATGTATTGTAGGCTGTGATGACAATGGTACCAGAAGCCTGGCAGAATGATAAAACCATGCCTGAAGACAAGCGAGACTTTTATCATTGGTCTGCATGTGCCATGGAACCTTGGGATGGTCCTGCTCTTCTTACGTTTACTGATGGAAGATATGTAGGAGCTATTCTTGATAGGTAAAATTAATCATTTACTTTACTTTATATTAAATTGTTTTATGAAGTAAGATAATTTAAATATGGAATTGTTATGCAGGAATGGACTGCGACCTTCTCGCTTTTATGTGATGAAGGACAACATAATGGTAATGGCATCAGAAGTTGGGGTTTTTGATACTGATCCAGCTAATGTTCAACTAAAGGTAATTTTTTTTTCCAATCTTTTAAACAGTTTTAGTTTATTCAAAATAATTTTTAAGTCATTTAAGCTTTATCTAGTTGACAAGTTTAAATCTTCAATAATTCAGTAAATTTCTGTAATTTATCACATAAAAACTAACTAAAATTAACAAATAATTTTGCATCACCCTTGACTTGTACAAAACAATTTAGCATGTAATTTGACATTTTACAGTTTTGTTTATAAATATTTGTACTGTAAAAGCAATATTTAAAGGGATATTTATTTTTTTAAACTGTTGCAATTTTGGCCAATATTTAGAAACAAATTGAATTTAGTTTTGGATATTTCGGATGAATTGGTGTTTATAAATTGATACCAAATTCAAACTCAAAGCTCCAAACTTTAGTTTCTTAGTTTCTTCAAAATCAAAATATAATGAAAACGAGACAATTTGTCACTTTTCACTTTGACACTATTTTCACACATCTCTCCCCCCCCCCCACCTTGATCAAAAATATTTCATAGTACACTCATTCCATATCAAACTTAAAAATTTGTTACCGATAGCCTATAAAATTAAAAATAATATATGTTTTTAAGATAATATATGACAAGAATACCAGAGTTACAAGATGTACTGACAGTCATTATGTCCATGGGAAAAGTTAGAGCCGACAGCTAGGGAGAGCATGGAGAGGGAGAATATGTCTACCTGGTATCAGAAACTTGGATAAAAACAGGCCTACTGTTGTCAATTTTGTCCTTCTAATTATATATTACTGATTTAAGCCTACATATAAATTATAGAAATTAAATTATTAAATAAATTCATATCAGACGATGTTTTTCATTTTGAGTATCATAGTATAATCGAAGTATGTACAGCATGACAAGATGTTAGTGACATACCCGTATTCAATGTCACATATTACATAATAATATTGTTGCCATTGGATAATTTACTTTTTCCTTGGGACTTGGAACGTTTATTTATTTCATATTAAATAAACATCAACTAACTATTGTTAGTGCCTAACTATTGTAAATATTGTGCCTATAAAGTTTGAAAGTTACATTATAAAACTTAGGAAATGAATACTACCGTTTGATTACTTTTTAAAAACAAATATTATAATGTTAATCATAAACTGTACAGTTTTGAACTATTTCATTTCAGCATTAGCATAATAGTTACTTTTCTTATATTATGTAGTACTTGTCTAATAATTGTCAGCATATATTAGCTTAAATTATATTATGATTAAAATGGAAACAATTAATTATTTAGTCTCTTTTATATTTTAACAATGTAATTTAGACTATGAAATAAGCTAAATGACTACAAAAAGACACTGGACTAATATAACATTTTTCAATGTTTTAGGCATAATTGTCAGTTAAGGTATCAAAGTCTAAACATTTAACAATCTCTAATTCTGAAAATAAAATCATAAAATTACAAAATCCTCCTTGGTTCATTTTGCTTCTATACCAGTTGTTAATATGCTACATAGTCGAGAAAGACCTTTCACAGTAGCAGTGTTAGAAAGCAAAGTTAAACAAATTTTAAATAGAGTACTTACATTTGGAAAAATGTCAGTGTTCTTCTTCAAAAATTTTCTTTCGTATATTTGACAATACTTTTAAGAGTACTGTCCTTTAACCTGAACTAACTTGAACTTTCTATTACTTTTCTTAATACAGATATTGAAGTTTTAATAAAAAACTTTGGATCTTCCTCATTCAAACAAAGGAACTTTACACTGGATGTAGCGACTTCAAGCGTGTCACCAATAAATCTTCTTATGATTTTTCAAGAAAAATATCCAGCAATGTGAAAAATAAATCTCACTTGTATTTTCTTCTCAATTCATCTAACTTTTTTAGAATCATCCAAGGACCTTTTGGTTGTAAAACCTCCAGAACTTCTTTTTCTGTGTTACAATTAGTATGTATTATGTTGAGGCCACAATCTTTGTGAAACGTTTTACTTCAACCCATTTTTGTTCCAAGCTACATCCTTCCTTTTTGAGTCAAATTGATTTATTATTCCACCAGCTCTTTGGGTAGATTGAGCAATGCAAGAAGTATAACGGGTTGGAACTCAGAAAAAACTATTAAACGAATTATAAAGTCAATAGATTTTATGGATATTAGAAGCGTCCAACGATTTGAGTCATATCTTCCGATACATTGCTTAATGCAGCCATAGTCGTTATGTAGTTTCGCTTTATAGATAGCACATCTTTAACACAGCAGGACCACCACAAGTCACTCAGTTTATGTATTTCATATGTTCCTGGAGATTTAATTTACAATGTCTGCATGATATTGAAATAATTACAACTTATGTCATTGTTTTATATGCAGCCACAAGAACTAAATTGATTTTATGTTCCATACAATGTACATACATTGTGTAAGACTTTATAACCTCTGTAAGAGGTGCTCCACCATGTAAAGATTTTAATGTGAGACTTTGTTTAAGAATTTCTGGTGTTGATTCAGTAAGTCCACCAGATTCGATTTCCCGAAACACTACTTCTTGGCTGTGATAGGATTTATCTGACTCATTGTTTTAAATAAGTGCAGAGACGAGATTATCGTGTGTATTATTATTTTGTTTGAACAAATTATATTTTTGTTTTAATTTGCAAATATTTCAAGACATCGCTAAATTTTATTCCCTTTAAACAACTTATTTAACTTACTGAATTGATTATTATTAAAAAATTCAGATTTGAGCTAGAGAGAACTGTGCCATGGTTTTTATACAGCCCACTCAACATTTAATTGTAAAAAACAATTTTGTTTAAAGACTCTTACTATAACCAAATATAAAATGTCTTACTTACTCTAACATAATGACATATTTTCATATTACTTAAAGCTTTACATTTTTAATTTCTATATGATAGTTACATAAATTTTGACTCACTTTATGAGTGGTCTAGCTCCTTTAAAATTGCTTGGAAGGTATTATAAGATCCTTATTTCAACTAATTTTTACCAAAGGAGTTTCAAATTTTAAAAACTTAGCATTATTTAAAATTAGTTTATTTAAATATTATATCAGTTATAGTGAACCTAATTTGTTGTATTGACTGTAAATTGATTTTATTTTTATTTTTAGTTTTAATATTAATTAAATGAATTTAGTTATGAGATCTCCCTTACATGAATGTTTTAAATTAATGACTACTCACATAATTAGCTGTGTTTTGGCTCGTATCACTTTCACGTTTGACTTTACACACCTTTCACTTTTCTTTATTGGTAATTATTATTGATATAATTTCTGAACTCTCACTAAACACTTGCTTAACATGTTACATAAAACTTTTTATTGCTTATCTTGCTTTTGAAATACGCTCAATATTTTTTTGTATTGAACTTGTTTAAATTTTTACTCTTAACATAATTATTTTTGGAATAGCCTTTATTACGTCTGGTTGGTTTGATTATTATTGGAAGACTTAAGCATTTCTCCCACTTTATTTTTATGAGGTTAATCATTTAAAATTAGCTTTGGATTACCTTTTGATTTCATAGGTTGATTTTCGCAGGCTTTTTCTGATTGGATGTTCCTTTTTTGCAATTGTGTATTTCTCCTTGAAATTATTTGAGTTCACAGTGTCCAGTTCTCGGTTTTTTTTGTATAGTTTGCTAATTTCTTGGGAACTTCAAGTTGAATAACCACAGTGTCTTACACATGGGCTTATTGTAATTTAAAACTGTTCTGCATTACTGTAACTTAGTTTGTATTAATGTTCATTTTATTTTTCTAATATAATAGATATTTATTTTTGAATATATATCTGACAATTGCAAAAGGATGATTGTCTTGAATAATCTTCTGATGCCCATTTTTAACTCCAGACATAACACTGGCTCCATTGTGTGATTGGCCAACCATTATGGCATTGATTCCAATATTATTGAGAAATGTTAGAATAGTGTTTGATGTTTGTGACAGTAATACATCTTCTATTCTTAGTATTCTTTCTTTTAACACATGGCTATAGATGTAACATATACAAATGCACAGTTGTTGTATTTCATGTGATTTTTCCTATCAACCATAAGTGAATAAAAAGAAGCTGGGTTTACCTCCTTTACAATTATTTTTAAGACTTCTTAAAAATCTGTAACAGCTAATTCTGGAGATCTGGACTCATAAAATTATAGTAATTGTTTTACTTCTCTTCAAATTTTGGTTGTGTTTGCAAAAAGTTCATATAGTTCTAAATATTTTTCCTTGTTAAATTCACTCGATTCATTATGACCACAAAGTGGTAACCCCTGCTTTGCTAGATAAAACAAAAGTCCAACAACTTTTTTAATTATTCCCAATTTTCACTCACAAGTTCTTTGTGAGATGCAGATATTTTTGTTGCTACTGAAATCTGTTGGTTTACTGAAATAAACCCATTTAGACATAGAAAATGAGCCAGCTGCACTATCTGCATATATTTCTATTTTGCCTAGTTTTCTTCCAATTTCTCATATCTTTAACTGTATATAAATCCTCTTTATTATTGGAGAGAAATTGTCTAAAAAAATAGCAAAACAGCATCTTTTTTCATGCTGAATTCTCGCCAAATTTTTTGAAATACGAAGATTAAAAGCCATGTTTTAGAAAAGTCTGAAAGAGGGTACTGATGTAAAACATGACGAGTTAATCTGCTCTGCAAATCACCAAGTATTCAAGGGAACTAGATGGGGCTAATTCCAATAATTCAACATTTTATAGCACTTTACTTTCGCACGTTGTAGTTTTTGAAGACTTTTCTGTGACCAACTTGATTTTGATGAGAAAAATCGTACATCTTTAACACTTTCTTTACACATGATTTCAAAAAATAAAAACAGTCATATAGATAAATATTGTATAGGCGTACTACTTATTACTTTACCAAACTGAAAAACACTGCTTAACACGTTCAATGCTGGAAAAAATGTATATATTAACCCCTATGGCTATAAATATAAATTATTAAATTCACTTACTGATTGCCGTATAGAGTCATGTTCTCGTATCCTGACACCAAAATTGAGAGATTTTATGGTGTTTTGTGGTGTCAGAATTTCTGCTGCCAATAAGCATAATTTGCCGTATCGGTATCAGTGTTGGGGTGATTGTGCACAAAAGTCATTGTTTTTACCATTTCTGCTCTATATATAAACACTAATCATATTTTTTAGGTTTTTCACATTACCGTGAATTAATGTTTTGAAAACCTAATTTGTAAAACAAAACCGAAAGGGATGCAGAATGTGTTCACAAGAGTGCAAGAGAAGTGAAACACAATTTTACTATCCGGGTGTCCTGGTGAACTAGGACTGTGTCCTGTTCATTGTTTTGACAAGTACCACGACTCAATGTAATTCAATAAATAAGGACTCTGTAAATAGACTATGTATATAGGTATTAGTATGTAAAAACTATGTAAAGTGCCAAAATATGAGGACACTCTGACTATAAAATGATTTTGGAATTAAAAACTTAGAATTACATTTTCATTTGTTTAGGGGTTTGATTGATTTTTGTAACACCACTACCTTTTGTAACTCTACAGATACACACATGAACTGTGTATTTGAAATTACAGAAGGACAAGGATGACTGTGATATGGTTTTTGATTGTACTTTTCTTATGCAATTATTCAGAGTCGACTGAAGCCTGGAAGGATGTTACTAGTAGACACCAAGGAGAAGACGATTATTCAAGATGTAGAACTGAAAAGAAGAATAGCACAAAGTAGACCACATTCTGCCTGGTTAACACAAGAGGTAATGAACTGTTTTGTCTAAACTATATTACGCTTTAGCTTCTTATATAATTAAGTGCAGCTAAATGCTATTGCATGAGCACCTTATGTTCCTGCTTTTTGAGAGGTTATGGTGTATACTCAAAACTTTGAAAGTTTGAAAAAAAATGATATTGAGGACATTTTTATGTTTTCACAAGACTAATCAAACTTGTCTTGAAAAGTTTCTATACTTTTTTTACAACCTTGTTTACAGTCACAGTCAATGTTTTAAATAAATTTTGTATGATCATTGGTTTTTATTATACAAGTTGGTCAGTCAGAAAAATCAAAAAAATCGTAAGGTGGGTTTTAACCCGTTTTTCTCAAATTTTCCTCTTTTCAGTCGCAATTTTTGTTTGATTTTTACCAAATTTAGTAACACTATAATTTACCATGACAAACAAGTTTTTGGTAAAAAGAAGTAATAGTGTTGGAAGTTGTTTTTTCTAGTGATTCTTGCTGATAAAAAAAAAGTCATTTCGTGTAGTAAACAATTAATTTAAATTGTCCTGACTTTAATTTTAAAAAAGTGCAAACTAAGCAGAAATTGGAGTTTAACTGATTTTCACCACTTGAATATATATATATATAATATATATATATATATATATATATATATATATATATGTTTTGTCTTAGAAATTTGGAACAAAAATTTTAACTAGAACATAAGAGGCATTAGATTTTAGCTGCACTAAAAATGAATTTAATTAAATAATTCTTATTCACAAAGGATTAAATGCTTTTTAATTGTGTAGTTAAGGACAACTTTATTGGCAGCTTGTAGATGCTATTTCTAAACTTTTCCATGTCCTTGAAATGCCAATAGAGTAACAATTGCTTGGAGGTTTGAGTAACTTTAATTTGATATTTATTTTTGTACAGATGCTTTTGCTTTTATTAAATTTAGTAACCATACATTTAGTTGTAGTTTTTTGTCTCCTGTTGAGCAAATAATATAAAGTGAGCATTTATTTCTAAGTACTGTATAGTTTCTAAGATTGAGCAAACTTCTTTAACTAACTTGTGTATATTTTAGTTTCATGATTCATAATGTTCATTCGTTTAATGAATAATGTGTGTAAAGAGAGAAAAAAAAAGACATTTACTGCATTTGCGAACATTATTTGTCATGTCCTTGATATTTTCTACTATCTTGCAATGCATCTTCTTGAAGATCTCTTCTCTCCGTCGTTATTTTTCCTCTCTTTTTCCAATACCTATTAGTGTTTTATATATCTTTCATTTTTACTGGTATCCATTTGTGTATTTGCTATGATATTCTTTTGTTTCCAATACTTTTCATGTGATTGTACATTCTATCTTGTACAAATCTCTCACATGTTTCAAATTCCCATTCTGAACCTAATCTCTTCATTCCTCTATTAATAGGTAGATCTACAATTTCTCTACCAATAGGTATGTTTTTATGCCAAAATTTTACCTTTCATAGATTTGAACATATGTTTCATTCTCTGTTTATTAATGTCTGTACATGGAAGTATTATGGCCATTTCCTAAATATTCAAAATATCTCTTTCATCTCTACTATACTCTGTTAAAATTTTCCCTAAACATTTGTAATCCTCAGCAGTAATAATAGATCTTCTCGTCTACATCCTACCACTATATATTTTGTCTTCTCCATACTTGACCAAACACTAGTTACTATATTCATCAATGAACTTTTTCACCATAATACAAACCACTGTTAAACAAAAAAGAGTTTGTGAAATGTTTTTTCTTCATAAATCAGAATGCATGTGCAGCCAAACTAAGTAAATACAAATTATTTATAGAACTTTGATCAAAATGCTCACATTATTTTACTGCTTAAAAATCTTTTGTAGTATTTCTTCACAGATTTAGTGCATACAGCTTATACTAAATAAACTAAAAATTATTTTTTTGTAATACAGATATCAAAATTCTGTTTCATTATTACACTTTTAATCAAATGCTACATTAACAGGAATTTCTTGACTTACAAACATTCGACCTATGAGCTTTTGATAATAATAAACACAGCTCTAAAAATCCAGAAATTCAAACCATATAAAAAAAATTTAGATTCTGCATTGGCAAATGATTATCAAGGGTTGGAAAGGCGTGGCATTTATTTATGTATAAGCAATACATTTGGCTGTTCTCATGGGGATAGGGAATTGTCCTTTTTGAAGCGGTCAGTTGATCTCATACTCTTGTACTGTATATATTTCATATAGTTTTATCTCAATTTTGTTGTATTATTTGAGTTTAACTATGGTTTACTTATTTTTTATAATTGAATTTTTTTTTTTTAATGAAAAGATTATGACAATGTAAACTGTGGAGCTAAGAGAAAGATGTTCAAAATAGAGCATAAAGTTGCATAATTAAGCATTTTCAAAAATGAGAAAGCTTGATGAATATAGCTTTTATAGGGAATGTGAAATAAGTGTAAAAATAAAGTTTTAAAACCTAAATAATTCATTTAGCTGTATAATTCTTCTCTGTACAGCAATGACAAATAAAAAATGTTGATACATGAACATCGGTAATGTTCTGTCATTTTTTAAATACTTTGAATGTTTGAACTTACAAACACTTGCTTCAAACATTTATGTTTTTAGATCGAGGACTTACTGTATATTTTTGGTGGGAGGATAGAAAGGGGGTAATGAGCCTTGAAGTTTGTTAATATACTAGCCTCACAAAAGGACAGTTCAATTTGCTATAAGCTTCGTGGATTTGATCATGGTAGATGACATTTTTTTTCTCCATGTCGCTACAGAAAGTATAGCAAGACATACAACAAATTTTGATTAAAAAAACTTTTGAATCATTTTTACAAAAATGCTATTTCTCACCCATAAAATTAATCAATAATGGTTTAAAAAGTACTATATAATATTTAATTTATATATATATATATATATATATATATATTAAAGTAACTTATTACTAACTGCTTTTAGTTACTTTACAAGCAAAGTTTTAAATTAAAGTTGCGCACATCCAAAAGCGTAAATCAGTAGAACAATTGATACATTAGCTCCATGATACAGTGTCTATAAAATAGTTTCCAAATATTTAAGATCAAACCTTGTTTTTAGTTTAAACATGTGTATGCAAAGATGAATTTATTAGAAAATTCTAAAGGGTAATTCATTAAAAACAGAAATTTTTAATGATGATTGGTTGTTTCAACTAGTTTAACCAAAAGTAGTGTTTTCCCTTCTGTTCATATATAAGTATATTAGGTATCATTTACAGTTTAAAATTTATCGTTTTACTAATTATAATTTGTATGTTTATGAACAAATTCTGGCCCATTACTTAGTTATTCTTAACATTTTGATAAGAAAATAGTTTTAATAAGGTTCTTCTTGGTAAGCGTACCTTTAAGTAAGTGAAAAAATTTCTAACCAGGATTCGAACTTCCTAGATCTCCAACAATAATGTAAGATAAGTGAGGTTTTTTTGTTCTGAGCATTTTTCTGAGTGAGGTTTTTCTAACTGTTAATGTACCTGCGAATAATGCTGGAGTTTCAGGTTCGAATTTTGATCAAGTTGAAATTTTGTTCACGAACTATGTTTAATAAATAATAAATACTAATCAAAATATTGCTTAGCGAATTAAGGATTTTTAGTTTAGATCCTAACTGGTTGTATCTAGTTATTGGTGTGTATATTTTGTAAAAACTTTTGTCAAAATCAATTTAAAATATCCTGTTAAAAGTTGATAACAGTTGATAATATCCTATGTAAAATTAAAATAATGCAGATCATGACTAATATTTTTGTTTTGTCCTTATTTATCTTTTATATTGGTGGTGCCTTGATGATCCTTGATGACATAGCGGGTGAGTCGTATATCCCAGGTGTTGGTTTGGAGTAGTATTGTGTTGTAGTATTGTGTATTGTGTATTGTTTTGGTTTTGTTTGATTTCTTCTGGTTTTTTTGTCTTTTTAGTACTGTCTTATATGGGTTATTTTCTTCATTTTTTCTGTTGATAACTACTATGTTTTGATTGTTTTTTGTGTTGTAGTGTTGAGGTAGAATTATATAAATTTAAATGAGTTGATTATTAGTTAAAACTGTTGTTTCGAAAAGTTATACCCTTATAATTTTTCGACAATGTAGTTTAAAAATTACATAATTGAGTTTCTTCTTTATCTTTCCAAATTCAAGAGGAATTAAATTTTGTTTAACAAAAGGAATTAAGTTTTATTGTTTCAGCTTAGCTTAAAATATATCTTGTTCCTCTCTTTTTATGTAAGAATTATTTGAAATGGTTGAAAATAACATGGTTGATGTAAACAATATTTTTATAATTTTATCCATCTATCGAAAAACCCTTAGTTTTCATTTGTGTGTCTGTAGCATTTGTGTTTCATCTTTGTTTTAGAGTTCAAATGTATGAATGTGAAGATTTGTTATCTATATGGTCCATATACAGTAAAAAAATTCTGAAAATTTGAACAACAACAATCTCTAGCATTGATAATTTAACAAAAATGTTTTATGCAGAGTTGGTTTTTTACTAATTTTTACCATTATTCATAAAATTAGTTACACTTATTTCCTTTTTTGTTTGAAATTTTAAAGATATAGTGTTTGGGATATTAACAACATTTTACAAAAGCAAATATATGTAAGTTGCACATTTGGAATGATTTTTTCGGTCAGCAGAATAAAAAATATACAATATTTGTCCATCTAAATAGTCTTTTCTATAATATAAAATTGTATATGTTTAAACATAAACGTTCCTATAAGTTGTTTACATAAATACAACTAGAATTTTACATATGATTTTCTAATTTGACATTTAAATTTTTATGTTTCTGATCTTGTGTTCAGTTTGTGCATTATAGTCAATTCAAATTATACCTTAAGTTTACACCTATGTGTTTTACTAAACAGAGAGGTGTTTATTTTAAAATGTAATGTTGCAGTGTGATTAGATTGCAAACATTAGCTCATTGTAATTTACAATTATTACATGATATTTTAAAGTATTCTTCTTTTTTAGTTACCTTTATTTTAATAATATATTTTGTGTTAATTTTAAGAACCATTTATGTAATTTACTGTGTTAAACTGTAACATTTGTCTATTATTAATAATTGTCAGTATATAAATACTTTATTTTTAAGTCTTGTGTAATCCTGTTGTTATTTAAAACATTAGTGTTGTTTCACCATCTAATGTCAGCTTCTTCAGATCTTCAACTTAACATTTAAAATCTTTACATGAACACTAACATGTAATACATAATGTAGAACAATATATGAATATAACCTTTCATTTAAACAAGAAAACATTATGTTTCAATGTGTTCACATGCTTGTTTTGCATTCATACTGTCCTACTTCGAGCTGAAAACTACAGAAGCATATAACTCCTTTGGACACAAAAACTGTTTTCTTCTTCTCATTTAAAGCAAGTCTTATATTTTTATTTTGTTCATGTTACATATTATTTGAAAACCGACAATATTTGGCGAAACGACACTGCAGTGCAACAATAAAAATGCACTACAGTTCTAAGGCGAATAAAATTTATAATATAAATAATTAATTAAAATAATTTTTTTAAATATTTTGTAAAAGAGGATTTTCAATTTTTATTATTTGATTTGTTATTTAATTTTCTTATTTTGATTACTTATTAAAAATGCCCACCAAATATAAATATCTAAATGTGAGATATACTGATTAAATCACCTGATTAATCAGGTGAACTGATTAAAAGTTTTTAATTTCATTGTAAGGAAATTGTACAATTTTTCAACGGATATTAAAATTTTCTGTAACAATGATCACTATTAATTAAATAATTGTGTTTATCTCGTTCATTAATTTTGTACATTTTTAGTTTTAAAATATATAGAAAGTTATTGAATTTAGGATGTTAACAATGTTGTTCAAATCAGGTTAAGTTTAACCTTCTCCCATCTGCAACAATTTATACACAACACCTCTTCTAGACCATAATAGTAATTCTGCTTAACTTTATAGAGTTAATTATATAAAATTTACTTTATGTGTAAAACCTAGTGTATTATATATCATCTTAAAACTAGTATAAGATATTTCCAAACAATAGTTTACAATTACAAAAAAACATAAGTATTATAATTAAAATATTCAATCTCTAGAGAATAAAATTGTGTTATGAATGTTTTACACAACAGTCCACTAAAAAATATTTGAAATACAAGGTGTACTGACACCAGTCAGTACACCTGGTGTCACTGGTGCCTTATTGTCTGATTCATCAATTTAGCTTATTATATCATTATTTTCAATTATCCTATCACAAAGTTGACACCTGACTATCATTATTTTCAAAACACTACAGTTTCTTAAAATTTACAGTTCTTTTTACTTAGATTAGTTCAGTCCTACCATAATAAAGTATATAGCTAACTAAAGAAAGATTTTATATACAGTGAAGCGATAAAACCAGTGCTTTTTATAAAATATATCCATAACATATCTGTCCGTCAATAGCAATAATCTACTAACAGTTTCTAAAATTGCTACTAGAATGCAATACAATACAGAAAATAAAGGAATTTGGAGGTATTCATTTGGGAGAGTCGAGATAATGGATGAGAGAGGGTTAAAAAATGTGTATAAGTATAGTTTTTTGAATTTTATTTGTTTATTAAAAAATCCTGGAATATCAATTAATTTTAAATTGTGTGCACAGATTTTATTTATCTTTACAAGCATTTCTTATATTATAATTTATCAGTTATAATAGTTTCACCCAGGAAATTTACAATGCTAACAGTTTTTCTTCTTTTTTTTATGTTGGGTATGCAAAATGTACATGTCTTAATGTTTTCTACTAATTTATGTTTGCTGTATTCACAGATTTTTTAATTAAATACTTGTACATTCTATTAATATTACAAATTTATGTGATATAGATAACAATAAAAGACCTTCGTGATGCAACCTGTGTAACTCCAGTCGTGGAATCAAAACCTGATTTAATCATCACAAATGGTGAACTTAAATTGGCTGAACCTGAAGCTATTCCTGAGCGTGATATGACTAGAATTTGGGGAGGTGATCGTAGGCTTTCACTCTTCAGTTATACCATTGAAACCATCAATATGCTACTTCTGCCTATGATCAGGACCAAGTAAGTGCAGCATAAAATAAATTTGCAGGAATTCTTTGTTCGTCTGAATTCCTGCATCCTCTAAATTTTGTACAATTTATAGGAAAAAATGTAATATTGAAACATTTTATAGAATCTAACTTGTATAGACAAATTTTATTTTACTCTTCCGATTTGGATTTTGGAGATCAAATAAAAAAAATTAAGTGGTAACCTATATATTGCATATTCTAATTTTTCAAATATTTTCCAATTTTTTAACCTACTTATGATTATCTAGGTAAAATGATTCTTTTTTGAATAATTATATATTCGTTATATTAAAGCAGTTTAACAGATGGTGTAAGTTATTTATATTTGCAGAACAATGGAATTAAATAAATATACGGATCAAGTTTGTTTGAAATTATTTAAATATTGTGTGATGTCTTAGAAAACAGGGTCGAATTAACTCGTGATTCCTGTACATAAAATAAGTCGAATTAGTCCAATTTACCTTTTTGGGAAGTTGGAATTTTTTAAATGCTATTCAGAAATTGGTTGCCAAACACTGCCTTACACTAGTTTATATGTCCAGATATATATATATATATATATATATATATATATATATATATATATATATATATATATATATAATATTTATTAGGTTAGAATTTAATAGGGCACATAGGCTATTAGATTGGTTAGATTTTGTATGGACAGGAGACAGGCTTACCTTGGATAATGGTCCTTGGTATTACCTAATAGTACAAGTAAGAAAACACACACAAAAAACACACTAAAGTTTAGAAATATTTTGCAAACACTGTAATACCAAGACAAAAAATGAGTGTAGGTATTCTGTTATTTATTTATTTATTTATTTATTTATTGACTCCCATTAAGGTTTACAAAATTTCCTCCTAAACAGAGTACCTAAATTCATTTTGTTTTTAATCCTAATGACAACATATCAAATAGATAATAAATATGTTATAGCTTATCATATACATTCTTTATTGTGTACGAAAACACATATAATTTGCACAATCACTTTCACTAAAATGATTTAACAAAATATTTTTACATAATTTGATTTGTTTTTATAAGTTGATATTTAATTTGATGCTTCAATTCCATGTTCTGTAACTAGTGTTTATTTAGAATTTAGATTCATAAATTCCTGAACACTACAAATGAATATCTTTTATAGGAAAGAGGCTCTGGGTTCTATGGGCAATGATTCTCCACTTGCTTGCTTATCTCAATTCCAGCCTTTAGTCTATGATTACTTCAAGCAGCTATTTGCACAGGTTAGTTGTTGTATATTATTTCAGTGTTTAATTAGATTACTACCACCAATGCTGCACTACACTTTACAAGTTATACAAAAGTCAGGTTAATTAATATAAAGATATTAATTATGAAAGATGAATAATTAACTAATCTGTTGTTTTCAGGTAACGAACCCACCAATAGATCCCTTTCGTGAAAAGATTGTCATGTCCTTGATGTGTCCTATTGGTCCAGAATCAAACTTATTGGAACCCAGTGCAAAGCAGTGTCATCGTTTGTTCTTGCCAAATCCAATTCTTTCTTTAGTGGATTTACGCATTCTTAAGAAGAATACTTTTAGAGGATGGAAGGTAAAACTATAGTCTAGTTACATTAAGCTGTACACTAAACTTTGGCTCTTTGTCTATCTGTTTAGCTGGAAAAAAATACCGTAATAAATTGTGACTAATATTTTAATAATAGATTACTAGATCAGTTATATTCTTGCTTTCACTATGTTTTGCATATACATAGTAAACTGGAAGTTACAAACCATAGAGATAAACTAAGGACTCACACAAAAATATAGAAACAATAGATTTTTTTTTTTAAAGAATAAGTGCGCTTTATAAATATTCAAATATCTAAAAATCTCGATACTGATTTAGATACAATTTTTATGAAATGTGAAGATTTATTGCACATCATTTGAAAATAACCAATTATTTCACCATTCATATCAATAGTTTACAAATTACAGATTTATTTAATAATAATTAAGACTGTTTAAATTATAAAATATATTTTTGTTTCTACATACTCTGTGATCTATTGATTCACTAAATCCCTATATTGTGTGATTTCTGGTTGTATATTAAAAATTGTGGCCTCACCATCTAATCTGATATTTTGAAATCTATTTTGTAAGTGTTGTATATATAAATAAACACAGCTATATAATTTTTATTTTTTATTTGAATATTTTTTATTTATTTATCACTGCACACAAAAATAGTAGTTATAATATATACATGATATACAATACATTACAATTTATATTTGGTGATAAATTAGGTAACCCTTAGGTACTGCCTATATTAAATATATATAGGAGATTTCACTAATGTCCTGCTCAGAAAATATTTTGAAATAAAGCAGTTATAGATGGGTGACAAGACCTGTATCTATCTTTATTATGTTATCTTTACATTTGAATGAAATATTGTTAGATCTGAACTGCAATATTACAGTGGGTTGATATATTGTACTATTTTTAGAGCATGGTGATTGATATTACATTTGACAAAGAAGAAGGACCAAGAGGACTGCAGAAGTCTCTTGATCGTATTTGTAAGGAGGCTACAGAAGCGGCTCAAGGAGGATATCAGTTGATTATATTATCTGATAGGAAAGCTGGAGCCGAGAGGTAAGAAACTCAACAATAACAGCTGTGATAACTATTTAAGTAAAAGGAATTTACTATAATAACACATACCTGATATAAATATTATAAATGTGACATTTTCTATATGGACTACCCCTATACTATAACTAACCATATATTTATGTAACGTTAAACATTATAGGTGATGAAAATGCTAATAGTTAAAAACAAATTATTAGGATGGAAAAATAACATTAAACTAACATCTTAACTTGGCAAGCATTAATATTGTATATTCTTGAAATTGAAGAGTAGGTCTTAATAAACATTTAATTTGAACAAAACTTTCCAATTATTTTATATTATTTATTTGTTTTTGCTTAACTTTTACATTTTATGCTCGTAAAACTAATAATATATACAAGATTAACTGAGGCTCAAACTATTAATCAAAAGTCTTCACCACGGCTAACATACACAAAATTGTGTGGCAACTTCCAACTATTTAGTCTCTACCATTTCCCGAATTGAATATTAATATTCTTTAAAATTTTGCCTTATTTTAACCATACGACTTTGTAGAAATTGAACATGGATTTTAATGTTTAAGATCCTGGGATTCCTTCGCTTGCTTTCTTACAGTAACCTAAACAAATAAAATAACCGACAATGACTTCTACAAATAAGTAGACTCAGTTTATCAAAAAAAACTAAAACAAAGGCACTAAACCTCAGCTGAAAGAATCGAGTTTGACATATAGACTAAAATAAAATAACCTAGTTCTAAGACTGAGTTTTATACATTTAGTATTGTCTATTAACAGACTGAGCTAATTTTTAATACATTCAGAGTTATAAATTATTATGTACAAGCTAACCAAAGGGTAAACTTGATACCTTAAGTAATTCTGTATTTTTATTTCTAGAGTACCTGTAAGTACAATCTTGGCTTTAGGAGCAACTCATCACCATCTTATTGAAGAACGACAGCGGATGAAGGTTGGACTTATTCTAGAGTCGGGTGAGGCAAGGTAAAGTCTATTTTATATTATTTCTTTATAGAATATGTTTATTGTTAAACGATATATTATATAATATTCACACAAAACCCCAATTACTTTCTCTAAGAAATAGTTATTGACATTTGGAACAGCTGTGTATTCCATTTTAAATAGAGTCACAAGGCACCATCAATAGAATTTTTAGTCCTATAATTCTAACCTCTCAATGATTTATAAACCAAAAACTACTTATGTAACTATTACTGGCGGGTATAGAGACATGAAATACCCATTAAACTAGGTCAAAATTTATATAGATGTAATAATTGAATTTACTAAGTTTTGTATTTATTTTATTTTTTAAGAAAAAAGAGAAGTTAGTAATTAATCTATAAACACGTTCGCTCCGGCGTGTACCACCGGTGGTACACGAATGAAATTTAAGCCAAAAGTAAATACGTGTTCAAATTACCATAGACTTTCCAAAAAAACGAAAGTATGTTTAAAATAATAATTAGACATAATTAATTAATTATCAACTCTACTATCTTGGTACAGTTTTAGTAACAATTTAAGATAATAATTATGCTAATTAAACCGTGTACCACCCGTGGTACACGTCGACCTGTCATCATGTCGATATAACTCGGGGTCGACGTGTACTACCCGTGGCCACGCTACGTACTGCATAATAGCAGTGCATCCTGTAGTTCTAATGATCGAGCTAGTTGATATTTGTACCGCTAGAGCTCACTAAACCAGTCTTCCTCCCACCGCATTGCAGTGACGCCTACGTCTTTGGTGCTGTACAGTGTTTGTAGAGTAAGCTAACGCTTTCAAGTGTTATTTATTGGTTATTTAGTTAGTACAATGTATGATTCCGATATAGATCGTTGCCTTGACGATACTTTGAGTGACTTATTCTCGATATCAGGAAGTGAATATGTGCCGTCAGAGAACGATCACAATGAACAGACAGACTCAGACATTACAAGTGAAGATGGCGATTTAGTGTATAGTTCAGAATGGGATAGTGACAACGAACTTGACGAGAGTGATGAAGAAGGAGTCAATGAGGTGCAACATTTAGAAGGGATGGTGGAAGAAGAAATCGGAGATCCAGTACTTGATGTGGTGAGAGATATCCATGATAATTATGTAAGAGAAATGCTTGAGTGGACAGATTTTAAGTTAACTTGTAGGCAATTTCCCTTCAACGCACAGCCTGGCCTACAAGTTGATTTTGATTTAAACGATCCTGTTGCTGCCTTCAAACTATTTCTTGATGATGACCTTTTGGACCTTATAGTAACAGAGACAAACAGATATGCGCATCAGCTTATGAGCAAGAAGACTCCAAAAAAACGTGCCCCTATGGCAAAATGGAAAGACTGCACTAAAGAGGAAATAAAAAAGTTTCTGGGCGTTTTAATGATAATGGGAATCTGTGTTCTTCCAAAACGTCAAATGTACTGGTCCAAAAATCCTATGTACGGCAACATGGTAATCAAGAAAACAATGTCACGAGATCGTTTTGACTGTTTGATGAAGTGCTTGCATTTCCACGATAACAATGTACCAGTTGTAGATGAGCCGCGCCTAGCTAAAATAAAAAGCTTGATTACACATGTAAATAATAGGTTCAAAGAAGTCTTGGTTCCTGACGAATCTGTCGTAATTGACGAATCGATGATCCCTTGGAGGGGGCGCTTGCTTTTTAGGCAGTATTTGCCTGGTAAATCCCATAAGTATGGGATAAAACTTTACAAGATATGCTCTACTAATGGCTATACTTTTAAAGTGAAAGTGTATGCAGGGAAGTCAGATGTGTTGGCGAATCAGGGGCATGCGGAAAAAGTTGTCATGGAATTAATGGAAGATAAACTGCAAGTTGGACGTACCCTGTATGTAGATAATTTCTACTCTTCAGTAAAACTGGCAGATGTTTTGTTACAGAACAAAACTTACCTATGTGGTACTCTCCGTATGGACCGCAAAGGCAATCCAAAACCTGTAACGACCGCAAAAATTTCAAAAGGTGAAATGGTGTCTAAAGAGAACAGCTTTGGAGTAAAGTGCATGAAATGGCGGGACAAAAGGGTTGTCATGATGCTTTCTACTCACCCTGAAGATAGCCAAGATCTTGTAAAGTCTGGAAAGCGAACAAAATCTGGTGAAGATGTAATGAAGCCTACAGCTGTTTTAGCATACAATCAAGCCAAAAAAGGCGTTGATTTTTCTGACCAGATGGCATCGTATTATACACCACTGCGAAAATCACTGGCTTGGTATAAGAAGGTTGCCCTTGAAATCTTACTCGGTACATGCGTTGTAAACGCATTTGTTTTATGCAACCAGTTTGGGCAGAAAAAAATGGATATGCTGCTGTTCAGAGGAACAATCATCAACCACCTGATCAAAAAAAATCCTCCACCTGGTCCTCAAACACCAGCTCAACCTGACAACAGGAAAAAACATAAGTTTTCCAAGAAAGAAGGAAGCGTGAGGACAAGTAGGAAAAGATGTCTTCCTTGCTACAAGAAGATTACAGAAGAAAAAGGAGCAGCGACTGCAAGAAAGCTGGCAAAGAGGGTTTCAACATTCTGTAACATGTGCGAGGGAAATCCCCCAATGTGCCTAACCTGTTTCAATGAAAAACACTGAAAACAAGTAATCCAAGAACTGCAGTAAAGAAAGACTTTTTAGTTCATTTTTTCATATATATAAAAAGGTTTTTCATTGTAATAAAAATAAGTATTTCCATGAACTGCAGTAAAGAAAGACTTTTTACTTATATTTTTCATATATATATATATATATATATATATATAAATATATAAATGTTTTTTATTGTAATAAAAACCAAGTAATTCCTTAACTACAGCAAAGACTGAATTTTAAGTTAATTTTTTCATATATAAAATGGTTTTTTATTGTCATAAATAAAAATAAATTTTGTTTGTAACTTGGTGTTTTATTTGTATTGTAACCTAAGTTTGGATCATGTACCACCGGTGGACACGTTTTGTGTGCCTTCTACAACCACGAATACATAGTCAAACCATTCAAAAAGACTCCGGGATGCCTATTTTTAGCGTGCAATCGCCATAGTAACGGTGTCCACCGGTGGCGCACGTCGGAGTTTTGGGAATCACTGCGTGTACCACCGGTGGTACACGTCGGAGTTTTCAAAAACTTCAAAAATCGGAAAAAAAATTATCGGAGCGAACGTGTTAAATTGCTCAGCTTATGGGCAATGAGCTGAGCAAAATGAGTTATGAGTTAAATCATCAATTTTGAAAAAAAAGTTAATATTTTATTTATTAAAAATAATCTCAGGGTCTAAGTTCTTTTAAAAGTGTACTTAACAATGGTTTTCCTGGTAAAATGAAGAAATCTTTTTTGTGCTGAAACTTAACATGGTTTATTGAAACAAAAGTTAGTACATTTATAAATAGTTCAAATTAAATTTCATTGTTTTTCTAAATTATACATCCTACTTGAATTATTTTATTTTACCTTTTAAAAAGGTCTAAAGCTTGAACATTGAATTTACCTTTACTGTTGCAACTTCTAGAAAATTATTAATTAAAACAAACAGATTAGAATTATCTGTTTTTTTATTATATTGAAATTAATTTATCTGAACAAAACTATATATGTCGGTAGACATTTCTTATTTTCAAACAAAAAATATAATTATTTAAGAAAATATTAAATTTATAAACAGCTAATGCATTGAATAATAAAAAATCTTAAATGGTTAAACAATATTTGATTTTAAGTGTTAATTAACACTTGTTACCAGTCCTTTGTTGAAAGATAGTTTATTCTTTTAAGATTGATGCTGTGTCGACCCCTTGATGAAATTCCGCCATTATACACACGTGGTGAGATTTTTACCGGCAGTAGAACAGTCACACTTTTCAAGAATTCCTTTTTACTTGAATAAAGTTCTTATTTAGATTAATGTTTATTAACATTTAGTCTATAAAACACCTCTCAAAATATTCATGCTCGCACAACATAATTCGCATTCACCTTTTTAGCGTGCTTTTGCACAAAACACATTGTTCTATTATGTAAGAAGATATGACTGTCTCTGGTATCGACTATCAAAAAACACGCTACTATTAGCTAAAACTGTTCTAGGACTCACTTTAAATCTCTGTTCAATGTTTTAAACTACATTATTGAAAACTTTACTCCACTCCTAAAACACGTCTTTCCATCTTGGAAGCTGTACTGCGACTGAAACGTATTCACTACATTTTCTTACAAATTTCTTAGCACTCAAAACATTTCTAATCAATTCAACTGTCCCCTTCTGACTCCTGACAAAGACTGTTCTTAACATTTGAACTACATTTTTCAAATTACTTGTTCAACGAGAATACACTTCCAACTCACTCAACTGTTTCCTTCAGACTACTCACAAAGACTGACTTCTCTCCCTCGTGGCTTTTTCCACATCCCGCCATACAGGGTTCACATTTCCTATAACACGGACATCTCATACAATCTCGTCTTTCACGGGAATTGATCTCGCATGACATAGACACTGTTCAAATTATTTTGCCTGACAACAAACTTCGTCTATAGTTTTTATAACAAACACTATCAAAATATATTCTACAAATTATAACTAACATTTTATACATCATTTTATTTAAATTTGGAAATCTATATTTTAATTTAATATTCCCTTATTTTAATGTGTACAATGAGTCATGCTTTTGACTTATAATTCCCCCTCCCCTAATTAACTCTAACGTTTCCCGGTTACTTTAAATATTCAATTCAATTTGACCATTTTTAGGTAATACAACGATAGATCATTGAAATCTGGTTTAGAAGAACAGCTAGTAAGGGTGGATTTTCACAATATCTATCAGTTGGAAAAAACAAGAAAATTTTATCTGTAGCTGTTACACTGCAAGAACTTTTACTTACTATGGCTAAAAGATTTTGTTGAAGATGTGTTAAACTCCAAAATATCCTATTCTGGTTGATATTTAAGTCCCGGTTGATATAAAGGTTATCAAATGAATATCCTTTTTTTCCCCACATAATGTTTTCTCATGAAATAAATCTGGTTCCTTTCAGAGGAATTTTTAGTTTAGAGTATTACAGAAAAAAAATCACAAGGACCCCTTTTGGAAGAGGAAGGAATGCTGTGTGTTGGCCAAAAAACACTAAATCAGATACATGGAATAAGATAGCACAGTGTTTTGATGAACCTGCAAAGTTCCCTTGCCCCCCCCCCCCGTCTCTTGGATTGTACATTACGAAGACAATGAAATACTTCCAGCTAATACTGCTAGGTAATAAATTCACCACTCCATAAGTCTGACTTCAGAGATGTTGAATGTCACCACTGTAATGACTGCGTCTTAGTTTCTGAGTTTCATTTCTAAACCCATAATTCAGCACCAAAGGTCATGCTATTTAGGAAATTGAACTTACTGAAATGTGATATATTCTTCACTGATGTGAGGCCATCTTTGAAATGGTTGTGTAATATATATATATATATATATATATATATATATATATATATATATATTGCATTGTCACTAAAAGCCTGTTATATCTTCCGAATGGTATCCACTTGGTTATCACCAAGCTTTATGCAATTACCTCTGCTCTAGTCATTTCATCATTTTGCGGGAAATGAAAATTTAACAGGCGCTTAGCACACTATCTCACTAATAAGCCGACTGCCAACTGCGGGGAGAAATAATGAATGCATGTGTATCAAAAAATTTTCCTTGTATTTCAAATTTTAATATTTATTCTTTATATGACCTTCTGTAGCTCATTTTAAATTTATTTTAATTCTAGAAAGATTTAGATGATTTGTATTATTTTTTTAAAGTTAGCCTTATACAGATTTATTTTAAATCTTCCCTACTGGCCTAACAGTAAAAAAGATAATAGAGTATGGTAAGGACACAATTTCCACCAAATATTATAGACAGAAAATCAATCTTAATGGTTCATATTTATTGTAAGAAATGTAGATCAAATCCAAAACTTTTGTTCATAATCCCTTAAACAAATTGTTCTTTCATAAACAGTGTATAGTAATTGTTAATCCTATATCCTCACAGTAATTTGGCCATATTTGGAAGATGAGTTGTGTGGTATTGTTGTTTTAAAAATTTGCTATAAAAACTGTATACTAATATGAGATTGTTGACTTTTAATTACAGAGAAGTTCACCACATGTGTGTTTTGTTGGGTTATGGAGCTGATGCAATCTGTCCTTACCTTGTGTTTGAAATGGCTAAAAGTTTAAGGCAGGAAGGTGTTCTTGAGGCTTCCTTATCTGATCAAATCCTTTACCAGGTATAGTACAGATTGTAGAAATAATACTAGAATCATGTTGAATTATTAGAGAGACAAAGTGTTTTTTGTATCAGACTTCTATCAATTTTGTGACATATCTCATTCTAAATTATAAAATAAATTCCAATGAAATTTTATATAATGTGAATGTGGTAAAGGGAGCTTACAAGGTTTGGGTATAAAATAACCAGACAGATATATTTACTTGTTTTATTCAACAAATTACACAATAGAAATGCTATCTCCTACAGTGTAATTCCCTTATCTGACATAGTAGACTTGATTAACATTTTTGACCAACAAGCTCCAAATCGATATGAACGATATATACAATCCTTGGGTATCAAAAACGCTGTGTCATTATTGCATTGAATTAGAACTTGCCCTCTCATGGTTTCTTTTATCTTAGTGAGCAGAGAATCTTCCAATATGAATTAGCACTTAGAGTTTTTGTGTTGTACTGAAAAATTATGATTCATCACAAGTTATTACATTTCTAAAACATTAGATTCATTTTCATTGTTTTTGAGGATGTTGGCAAAAATATTCATTTTAAATTCCTTCTAAATATGAGTAAGGAGTCTCAGCACCTACTTTTCATTTAAAATTTGTCAGGCAATTATTTTATCAAGTTAGCCAATTCAGCAACTACTCAATCTACAGGCAACTTCTTAATAGTTGGCATCTGTTTTCATAGCCATAACCTTGTAGATTTAGTTTCAAAATAAATTCAATATATATATTTTTTTAACAGATTTAAAATTAGCATCTTTTTTATTCAACTGTTATAAAATTTGCTAGTTAATCTATGAAAACAAATTAACATTTGGTTGCCAAGCTAGACTTTAATAAACTTTTTTCCTTAGTAACATATTTGTAAATTGATAATTAATGTCATTTCTAGAGTTTGTCAGCTAATCCTCTTAGTCGTGTTTCTGCTACAGTATTATTTAACCGATTACAATCAGCTTTGTCAGACAAAGTATTTAACACATAAAATACAAATGCATTTATATAAAATGAACTTGAAACTTAAAGTAGAACTGAAACAATAAAACACTATGTACCTTGTTCACTATCCTACATACATACTTCATCTGACAAAGTCGAGTGAGATTGGTGACAAGAAGATTGCAAATAAACAATACAACAAAATAATATTTAATTTAGCTGTTAGATAAACTAATTTTTATATGGCTCGTCTCATTACATAAGAAATATTAAATTATTGATAACAGATAGCCTTTCATAATTTACAAATTCATTAGAAAATTATGAAATGGGAAAAAAAACCATTTCATGTTTTTTGGCAAATAAATCCATTTTGAGCATCTCCGAGTTAAAAAAATGGTTTTTGGAATGACTTCTGTGCTTTGTAGCCTACATGTAATCAAATTAGTTTGTGGCCATATTTTGGTTATATATTGGGATGTTTTTTATAACTTTAAATTTAGTGGTAGCTGCCATAAGAAAAAAAAAATGTTACCGTCGCGGGACGGTAGAGAGAAGTGAAAACATTACCTGTCAATTTAAAAAATTAATAATATTTTAAACTTTCAATAAATGTAATACAATTATTTATTATATTTTGCATTGATTATTAGTGTGACTTGATTAGATTTTTAGTTTTAATATATATGGTTATGTGAGAAAGTTTGTGCGATATTTTTGCATTGATTTTAGTTTAACTATGTATGTGATTTGAGAAAGTTAGTGCAATAATTTTTCGTAGATTTTTAGTTTTAATACGTATGGGTATGTGAGAAAGTTTGTGCAATATTTTTGCATTGATTTTAGTTTGACTATGTATATGAGTTTGAGAAAGTTAGTGCAATATTTTTCGTATATTTTTAGTTTTAATACATATGGGTATGTGAGAAAGTTTGTGCAATATTTTTGCATTGATTTTAGTTTGACTATGTTGTTACCAAGAGTTTGTTTTAAGAATTTCAATGAGGAAGAGATCCTTAAAATTTTAATAATTGGAACCAGGTTGGTAACATGTTTGAAAGAAGAAATTGGAATTTCAATTGACTTGCGATTTATTTAACTAACAATAATTAAGTCAACCATTTACAACAAAAGCCTATATATACAAATTAACAATGTGACTTATCTAATTTTTCAAAACACAAGTTTATGACGTTAACAATTGAAAATATTAATAAATTTTATATTATTACATGCCCCAAAAAGTTTTACATTAAGTTTGAATTCCCTCCCCCCCCCCCCATACAAATAGTTACTGTTGAATTTCAAAAGACAAAGAAACAATTCATAAAAATATCAAAGATAGAAAATTTAGTTTCAAAATAAGGTATATTAAGACTAACAACTTTCATTTACTAAATTACATATAATCTATGACAATTTTATTAATTAAATTTATAAAAACTTAGTTGGCCAACTGAAAAGAAAAAGATTAGTTTTGAACAAGTATTTTAATAAGAAGCAAATTTATTTATCCAGATTATATATTTTTTTTTTAAAAAAAGAAAACAAAATTTAAAATTATATTGTATTGACGTCAATAGTTTTTAATTTTGAATATTAACCCCTTTGGGGTCGTGAAAGCGAAAAAAAATTTATGCAGTCCCATCCGAAAATATTAAAGATAGAAAATTTATGTTTTATACATATGTTTTTGCTTTACAAAAGAATAATCACCAAGTCTAGCTCATCTAACATTTAGAGTATTACACAGAGACAGTTCAAGTTTATTATTTTTTTTTTTACTTTACTAAGGTACACTTTTAGAATAAATCTTTCATAACTTTAACTTTTTGTGAATTAGGAAGTCCTTAGCTTTTCCTTGAACTAGAAAATCTGCTAAAGCTGATTTCTTGTTCCCTCATGCTTGTACCAACTTTTTGCTACACTAAAGATACATGTGACTTGTTAACAAAGCCCAAGCAATTTTAGACAGGTTCATGAGCAAGATATTCTTATGTAATGAAGTTATACCTTCAAAAGCAATTGAAATATATTCATAAATTACAAAATGTATTCACAAATAGATTACAAAATGAGTTTCCATTAATAAAGATAGAAAGAGAGCTTTTGCTTTTTTCTGAATTCTAAACTGGCACAATTTGCAAGCAATTTCAAAATTAGTTGCAATTAAAATGAATGATTCATTAATTAATACTTTAATTTTATAATTAGCTGAAGATTATAATTTTGATTTTATACTGATTTTATAATGAAGAGTAATTACTTTGATTTTATAAAGATTATGTGAATTTATGTTTTTAAAAGAATTTACAGATAACTTAAAATTTAATTATGATTGAAATTATTTCTAAATTCTACATTGCTGTAATTAAAAAATTTTTTTTTCTTAATATGGTTACTTAATGACTGTGTTACCTGGAATATGGAGAGAGCCGCTTACAGGTTTTACAGATGTAGAAAGAACTTTGGTAACCATTCCGTAGAAAACAAGTGGATTAAATTAACGCACGTTTCTATTTAAACCTCGGTTCATTTTTGATGTGGAGTCGTTCTAATACGAATTTTGATTATTTATTACTTCTTTAAAAGAAAACTTGACAAGACAATTTTACAAACATCACATGACCGGTGTGCAACATGTTGAACTCAACGTATCTTAGAAGATATTAGAAGTGAAAGTCAAAGCAAGATCAATATCGCATGACTGTACCTTCAGAGCTTAACAACCAGATAGCAGCATATGACGGTACCTACAAACTGGCTATCATGAAATTAAGAAATTAAATCTGTACTGTAGATAATTTAGACGTTACAATGTATATGAGTTTGAGAAAGTTAGTGCTATATTTTTCGTAGATTTTTAGTTTTAATATGTATGGGTATGTAAGAAAGTTTGTGCAATACTTTTTGCATTGATTTTAGTTTGACTATGTATATGAGTTTGAGAAAGTTAGTGCTATATTTTTCGTAGATTTTTAGTTTTGATATGTATAGGTATGTGAGAAAGTTTGTGCTATAGTTTTGCATTGATTTTAGTTTAACTATGTATGTGAATTTTGAGAAAGTTAGTGCAATATTTTTCGTAGATTTTTGTTTTAATATATATGGGTATGTGAGAAAGTTTGTGTAACATTTTTTTGCATTGATTTTAGTTTAACTATGTATGTGATTTGAGAAAGTTAGTGCAATATTGTTCGTAGATTTTTAGTTTTAATACGTATGGGTATGTGAGAAAGTTAGTGCAATATTGTTTGTAGATTTTTAGTTTTAATATGTATGGGTATGTGAGAAAGTTTGTGCAATATTTTTCGTAGATATATGAGTTTATATATATGCTGTGCGCACGTATCCGTTGTCTATATATATTAAAGTTGCATTACGGTACGGTGCGTGACGCGATTTCTATTGAAAAAGTCCATCCCAAAAGTTGCATTACGCTACTGTGCGTGACGTGATTTCTATTGAAAAAGTCCATCCCAAAAAAGTACCCAACGCGCCAATAGAAGTTTTCACTTCAAAAAACCAAAATTACTATTTTCTCAAATTTAGCTCTAAAGATTTTGATAAAATTTGCTCAAGTGTAGCTTCCAAAGACTCATACAAAACAATTGGGCACCATCTCTCCAAAAATGCTGGTACATAAATTATCACTAAAAAACAAAAAATTCTGCTATAGACTTGTTATAAAATACCTAATTTATCAAATCAGCTCTATTAATTTCAATAGAATTTTAGTGAAGTATGAAAATTAATTGTACAAACCCGTACGCAAAATTAAAAAAAGTGAAAAAAATATGCTTTGGTATAATTATTGCAAAAAAATAAAATAAAAATGAACCTTGACCGGCGTAATTGAAAACAAATACAATTTATGTTGAGCCATTGTTTATTGCACAAACAAAATAAGTTTGGGCTCTTACTTAAATATTTTTTTCAAAAACTGTGTTCATGGCTCATTTCCATTTTTTTGACTGACAACTACTGTACTGACATTTTTGGTAGTGATTAGGTTTGGTTGGTTTTTACTTGGTTTTGGGAAAAGTTTACTTAATGTTTTTGCACCATTTATTTTTGTGTGAATTTAGCAAGTTTGAATGTAAATTAAATATTGGTAATTGTTAACAAAGTAACTAGCAAGATTTAAATTATTTGTTTCCAGTATTTTAAAATCTGTCTGGGAAAATTGTAATTTCTTTAATTGATATTGTCACTAATTATTAAATGAGTTGTTACATTAATAAATGTATATCTTTTTATTCTTTTACTATTTAAACCATTTATGAAAAGAAAATGTTAAATAATGATATACAAAAGCTATCATTTCGTTCATTTTTACCCTCAAGTTAATTCTGTTGTGGTTCTACTAACCTTCTGTATAGTGATGAGTAGTGAAAGAAAATATTCTATAACAGTTTTTGAATTAAAACCATGTTAATGCTACCTTATTATTTGTTCCTACAGAACTATTGTGATGCAATGGAAAGGGGGATAGCTAAAGTAATGGCAAAGATGGGTATTTCAACATTACAGTCATACAAAGGTGCTCAGATCTTTGAAGCTGTTGGACTTGCTGATGAAGTTATTGATAAATGTTTTAAGGTATGTATTCATTTTCATTATTGGAAAAACAAAACTAAGGTGAAAACTATTTTTTTAGAGTGTCAGTTTTTTTAAGATAAGAAGTCATCCTGTAATTAATTATATAACTATATAAACTGTATTATCTTTTGATATAATATTTACAAAATATAAAAGTTGTCGAAGAACATAACTACCGTTTTATACTCTCCATATTTCTGAATTGTGATTAATTCAATAAAATTGTTTGTAATAAACTGTACAATTTAAGTAGTGCCTGGTTTTTCCTTTGGATAAGCTAAACTACGGAATCCGATATTTATGATTTTCTCTGTTCAACAAACAAATATATAGGTTCAACAAAGCTGTCACATCTTGTTGAATTTTTTTTGATGATCCTCCACTCATTCCTACTAAGTCTTTTAGTTTAGAACCTGATGTACCCAAGGACCCTTATTTCATCAAATTTCCCTTCACATTTAGGGAAATATCAGTATTCTAGAGATGTCTTTTTCACTCCCAACTCATAAATTGGCTAGCTCTTTGGATTTCAACAAATTCCCCAGGAACAAGACTCATTGAACAGAGAGTTCAGCATAGTTCAGGACAGAAGTCTCAATTTTGTATCCGAGAAGACGCCACCATTGAAAATTTTTTAATTACCTATAAACTAGGTAACAGTATGTGTTACAAACAAAAGTTATTTATTAATTAATTATTATTAATTTTACTTACTAGGTTCTTGCCTTCATTTCTGTACTTCCCAGCTTCAAAGCGTCCAATGTGGTTAGCTAAATAGGAGTTCTTAAATGATTTTATCCATACATGTTAATTTTCTTAATACACATTTTTTTTTTTTATTGAACACAACTATTTTTGAACCTTATTCTTAATAAAAAAAACTTAACCTACCATTACAACATTTTTTTTTACTTCAAGTGTTCATAGCAATTGTTGGTAGAAAAATTCTTGTACTTTGTCCATTATTTTGAATGTTTAACATAAAATATATTCAGTACTTACGATTGTATCAACACACACAAAACTGTTTACTTCTAATATTAATTTGTTATTTAACAATTTAACTCACATTGTACGTAACATGAAATGTTTCACTATTTCACTTTACTTTATTTAAATATATCGCCTCATTTTGATGACGATTACAAAAACATATCTGATCTGACTGCCTTAGTGATCTGTAGAAGAGTGACTCGAAAGGACTCTCCCTCTCTCGATAAAATTCCTAGAATTTATTGCATGTTATATAAACATGACCAATCAAAGGATTTTCCCCCTTAATATCTCCTTATATGGCTTGTCACGCCATACAGAGCTTCTGTATGACATAACAGCCTGTTTCTTTGTTGCACATTGTAATAGTGTACATTTTCAATTTTGTAATCTTGGTTTGAATAGAAAATAAGTTTGACTCAAGGCAGTGGTCAGGAAATGTATTCTGTTTTTATTTTTTTAATGAAATAAATAAATAAAGAAAGTATTTAGTACTAAATGATCAGAGAGATTTGTTAAAAGTATGTTAATAATAAAAACGTATGTAATGTTAGTTATAAGAAAAATGTTACATCAGCGTTGTGTGTAAAAGTGGGGAGACTGTTGCCAACCAGGACTAGCTCAGTGTGTAATATACTTTTGAAGAGTTAGGATGTCGGAGTATGACAAATCAGACAAAGCAGTACCGTAAAAGAAAGAAAATGTTGTCAAAAGGACTAGAATTTCTATTTAAAGCATTATTATGTGACGTAATAATTTAATTTTGAATAAGTGAGAAATAAACTTTCAGAGTGAGAAGGAATCGTTTTCAAAAATGAAAAGGTAGACAAAGCCATACCGCGGAAGGACGAAAACATTTCCGAAAGGACAAACATTCGTGTTTATAGAAAAACTATATGACTTAATAAGTTTGATTTGTGTAAAAGTGAAAGAAAACAATAATTGTGATTATTTGAAAAGTGAAATGTAAAACTAAAAAAGTTATTTTTCTTAAGAGAGACGGGATATGTGTTTGAATGATGCCATGTGGATCGAATGAGGAAATAGTTTGAAATAATCGAAAGTTTTAAGTAAAATATACAATTTAACTTCTGTGTATCATTGCATGCTTGGTATAACATGCATAAATTATGTTTTACAAAAAATTTAAACATAAAATAATAATTGGAACTTGTAATTCATTGATGAAACTTGGATAGTATGTTTGCAAAATTACCATGTGGTTTTTAACAAAGAAAAATATTTTATTTGAAGATAATGATTAAAAATTTTAATAATAAATAATATTCATTACTTGATTTGTTAGATTAGATGATTTAAAAAATAAAATATAAGTATTTAATAAAAGAGATTTTGTAATCTAAAAATATTGCATTTTGAATTATTAGAGATTTATTTTGAAATTAGGTTGTTGCAACCATAGGATTAATAATAAACGAAATATTAATGAATTATAATTTTAGGTTAATATAAAATATATGTTGATTTATGTATTTTTGCCTTTTCAGGAAACATTCTAATTTTGTATGTAATCTATGATAAATGTTTACTAATAATTAAATGTACATTTCAGAAAATTGGATTCTGTATTTTATTTCAAATTCTCCAAAGTACACTGTTTTAAAGAACTTGCGACCTCAGAGAAACTTTTTATGCTCTCTTCAAGAGTACTTCTTTGTAATAATTTTTATTCAATTTTTTGTAATAAACATTACTAAATGGCGCCCAACTTCATTTTATAAAATATTTTTTAAAAAAATCCTCTTTTTTATTGAATTATTACAACATTATTATATTTTTCACATTCTAACAAAAGCATTTTTTATTTAAAAATTCACTTTTATATTGTCACATTACTTTCCTTAATCTAACATTTTATTTATAATTACAATTTATTTATTTTTATTGACTATAGACCATTATTTATTATTATCCATTACAACTATTTATTAAGTTGTCCCATGCTTACAACTATCAGAATATAAATTGTATAATAAAGTTCTATAAATTATTAATTTGTTCATTTTTTAGGGAACACAATCACGTATTGGTGGTGTAACGTTTGAAATCTTAGCCAAAGAAGCATATGAGCGTCATCATTTAGCATACACAGAAAAGGATATGCTTGTGTTACGTAATCCTGGACAGTTCCATTGGCGGAGTGGAGGAGAGAAACATATCAATGATCCTCTCAGTATTGCCAACTTACAGGTAAAATATATTTCAACTAGGGTTTTGTAAATATGTATTTTTGAAGTCTAATTTAATATAAATGAAATATTGAATTCAATTTAAATATATTTTAACCAATATTGACCATCGAAAATATATTTACTAATCAATTTTATTTATACAATTTGTGATCTAATAAACATTGTTAGTGATCTTTAAAGTCCAAAGTCAAATAAGACTTAATATCCACACTTCTAAATATTTGTATTAACCCTTTGGCAGGCAAGGTAACGATCTATCGTTACCCTATTTAACTGAACATAGTTGTGGGTTTCTCTACTAGATGGCATTGGTTTGCAGATATATCGTTCCTAATGAATAAAGGAACACGTCTAAATCGATATATATCGATTTTAAAGAACCCATCGAGTTATGAGCTCACAAAGTATTGTGTTTAGTTTCAGAGGTTATGTTTCCCGAGTTTGTTGATTTTGTATCAGTTAATTTATATTTCAAGTTGCTATTTATTTTATTATAAGAACAATAATCATTTTTCCAAATAGTGTAAATATTCTTTATTAGTATTGTAAGTACAGTAGAACCCCTCTAATCCGTCTCCTTCGGGACTGGGGGCATGGTCGGAACGCAAAAATGGTCGGATTATCCGAAAAAAGTCAATATTTATTACATATTATATAAACAGATTTTTTTAAAGTGAAATAAGTGATATATAAACTTTTAAAAGTCTATATAATAAAGTCTATATATAAACTTTGCAACTACAGTAGAACTTCTGTTAACCGGCCTATATCGTAGTGTACTGGTTGGATGAGAGTTTCCGAAAATAAATTGTAATTGAAACACCAAAGCGGCGGCGAGTCAAACGACTTTGTCGATAGAGGTATCCCATTGTCGGCGGCGTAAAAACTCCGCGGCACCAAAGCAGTGGCGAGTCAAACGACTTTGTCGATAGCGGTATCCCATTGTCGGCGGCATAAAAACACCGCGGCATTGGCACCCGTCGGTATAGCAGACATACAAAGGCAACATCATTTGATGGGCCGCTTTTTTCCCACGAATCAATTTAGTATACATTATGGAAAATATAACATTTCTTTTCAGTTTTCTTCTTGTCTTTGACTGGTTATGATCTACGTACAGTATATACAGTAAATAAAAATGAGCGAGTTACGAAAACGGGAATACGGAAGCGTGTGTTGGTTTCGTTTCAGACGCGGTTAAATGTGTCAAAAGACTTGACAGAGGGGAATCTGTAAAAAAGCTTTGTAGTGTTTAATTTTTCACGAGAGATGACACAGCACTGATGCGGAAAAGCGATAGCGATTACAAACCGATAGCGATTACAAACCGATAGCGATAACAAACCGGAAAGATTGGCGCCTGCCAGGCGTGAGACATTCCACAAGTCTGCAAGTCGGCAGAATAATATCAATAGCCAAGAGCTCGAGCACGGTCGGACTAACCGAGGTGACGGACCATCCGAGGGCGGATAAGAGGGGTTCTACTGTAATAGTGTTAATAGTTTGTTTTAGCCTATTGTAGGCTAACATTACAGACACTGAAATGGTCGGACCTAATATAAGTAATTCAGATATTTGGAAGATAGTGACAGTGATTTCGTTCCTGAATCTGATAGTGACATTGATGAAAGTTGTGATGAATCAATAGTGATAATGACACGATTCCTAGTGGTAATAGTGACCTAGGTCCATAAAACAATGATAGGTTAGATGCATACACTATTGTTAATCCCCCAGAACAACCTCTCTTGTTACCTCTTAAGTTTTTAGAAAATGCTGGTCCTAAACAAATGCCACCTATCAATTCCCCAATAATTTCCTATTTAAAAAAAAAAAAAAATTACAGTCTAATTGAATTAATGGTGAAAGAAACAAACAGGTATGCTCAAGATTGCATTTTTAATTTTTCTGGAACCTTACCTTTAGACCTACAAAAATGGAAATCAGTTTCAGTTGAAGAAATAAAGGTTTTTTAGCATGCATCATAAATATGGGTTTATTACGAAAACCTACTTTAGAGTCTTACTGGAGTACATCATCTTCCTGTGCAACCCCATGGTTCAACAAAATGTTTTCACTAAAACGATTCAAATTAATCCTTAGATTTTTTTTACCTGGTAGATAGAAACAAGTGTCCACCCCCTGTACATAAAGAGTATGATCCATGCATAGGGTTTCAATCTCTTGTTGATCATGCAAATATTGTTTTTCGCCAGCATTATGTTCCAAATCAATCCCTAAGCATTGATGAAAGTCTTGTATGAACAAAGTGCCGCACCTCAATACTTCTGTATTTGCTAATCATCATAGATGGGGGATAAAATTTTGGATGTTATGTGACTCCATTACAAAATATTGTTTAGGATTTTACACACACTAGGGTGCAAAATCAAATTAGGACAAACATGAAATAAATACAAATGGCCTGGGGGCATTCTCTGGTAATGAAGCTACTGAAATTGGGGAATTATTTGAAAAAATGTTACCACATATTTTTGTAGATATTTTTTTTAATGTCTGTACCTCTCCTGAAAGAACTGTATAATCAAGGAACATATATAACAGGTACTGTAAGGTGAAATAGAATGGGACTGCCTCCACAATTTAGAAACAAATTTAATGTTGGGGGAAAATGTATTGTCGGTCAGGGCCTGTTCTTGCATGTGCATATAGGGAAAAACAATACCAGAAAGTTCCTGTTTTGTTATTGTACAGCAAAATACCAGCAGGTGAAGTGGTAAAAACTTCTAACCACAGGGGTATTGAGAAGACCACTTCAAAGCCAGGAGTTATAACAGAATATAACAAGTATACGGGGGGATTGACACAAATGATATGATGCTGTATGCATATTTGGATGAGCGGTGGTCCCTTCAATATTGGAAAAAAGTGGCATTAACATTATTAGCAGAATGGTGTTAAATTCATATATACTTTATAAGGAATATAATATTGGTGTCAATAAAATAATGTCCAGATACGATTATAACCACACAGTAGTTGACAAATTAGCCGCAGTATGGATTTCTAAAAAGGACATCTCAGATGATAATCAAGGTTCATCTGGACTCAGGAAACTACCAGAAAGAAATGTCTGTTACCAGTCGAGTCTGTGCTTGTGCTGCAACAGGATTGAAAAGACGATCAAGAACTGTTTGCTGCAAGTGTAACAAAGGGCTTCATTCGGAATGCTTTCTAAAACATGAGTGCTGACATCAAATATAAACGGCAATAAAACTTGTAAATATTAACATAATTCAGTGTTTTTTTAGGTGTTTTTGTCAGAATTGATTGGGCTTTAAAGTCATTTAAAAACAAAGTCTGTTATGTTATAATTAAACTAACTGTTCTAATTCAAAGTCAGATTTTGGAAGTGACTTTAAACTTTTTTCAATAATATATTTATAAAGTGGAAATACCATCAGATTCAGCAGGATTTCCTTGGTAAGTGATAATTTTTTCATTTCATTTAGTGCATTATTAAAATAATTACAACCGTTAATGTAAAGATGTGTAATTTTGTTAGAAAATGGCTTGCTCAGTTTAGCACACCTAGTCTAAATCAGCTTGCCTGCCAAAGGGTTAACTCCAAGACTGTAAAAAAGAAATTATATATATATATATATATATATATATATATATATATATATATATATATATATATTCATGTACATTTGCATTGTATTTGTTTAATGATTTTGAAAACAATTTTGTTTGTTTGATTATCAGGAAGCTGCTGTAAGCAAAAACAAAAATGCTTATGATAGGTTTAAAGAATCCACACTAGAAAGTGTTAGAGGTTGTACTATAAGAGGCCAGTTAGAGTTGGTGCCCAGTGACAAACCCGTAGATATTTCAGAGGTTGAACCTGCATCAGAAATAGTCAAACGGTTTGCTACAGGTTAGATGCTTTTATAGTTTATATTTAAGGTAATCTTTACATAAAACATGCAACTTTATAATTTTATAGCCAGGGGAATACCTAGAAAAATAGTTTGAGGAAGTTGAAGCCTTAACAAAAAGTAATTCCCTCCCTGAAGGTTTAAACATACACAAGATATAAAATATACTTTTCCCTAGTATTGAAATTAGTAATAATCATTAGTGATTTATAGTTAATCACGATAACTCAATGATGCTACAAGTCCCTCATAAAACACTTATAAATTAAAAATCTATGTTTCACAAATGGAACCCTCTTTCTTAGCCATCTAGGATGTTATCCCATTCTTTAGTGGGATGTACTTTTAAGTAATTCTTGTATTACTATCATTTGGCTAAACATTAACATTCAAAAATAATCATTTGTTACTTTTAATCTACTCTGTATATTCATATTAAGATGCATAATTTCGTTCAAAAGATTTTTGAAAAGCTCTACAAAATTTAATTACACTTACGTTGTACCATAAACAAAGCTGAATTTGTATTGCTTTTCTTTAGGTGCCATGAGTTTTGGCAGCATATCTCTGGAAGCTCATGCTACCCTTGCTATTGCTATGAACAGAATTGGAGGCAAATCTAACACAGGAGAAGGAGGTAAGTTGTATAGATTCAAAGTACAGCTCCTAATGAAGGGACATGTTATTAATAATAATTACATACTAAGATTTTTATTTTTAGTGATAAATCTCTGTCTTATTGTCAAAGATGCTGTCATTAGATTAGTTATATAGAAGGAAAGTTCTTTGTAAGGTAAATATTATTAAAAAAAAGAAAAGAAAAACAAGGGAAACAAAATTAATCAACCACCACTTTCAAACATTTTGAAGAATTGTATTCAATCTCAAACTCATTTTGTGTTGTTTACCATATTAATATTTGTTCAGAATTTTATTGAAATAGATCAAGTATTTTCAAAAATAAGTGAACGAACACCAAACATTTTTAAATATACAGTAAGTTTAGATTTTGTATAGTCCAGTCAATAAATGACCAAAGGGGGGGGGGGGTTAGATGTCATTTAGGAGGGAGAAGCATTTGACTTTGGGAATTTGTTAAGAGATAAATATACTAAAAGTTCCCGCCCCACTCCTGCCACTTCATGGTAGGAGGGGATGGAAGAGCCCCTTTTTTCAGTTTTTTATTATATCTCGAAAACAGTGTGCCACACCGAAAAATGTTTCCATTAAAAATTAAAGCTGACAATATTTCTTACAAGAATGTTCATATTCATTTTTTCGTATCTGTTATAGTTTTCGAGATATTTGCTATCGAATATTGACAATTTCCGGAAAATTGTTTTTCGCCTGACGTTTTTTTTGTCATACTTGTCTTTTTAACTCTTCATCCTTTGTTTTACCGGAAAATAAACTGAAAGGAAGTTGTAGACAATTTTGTTTATTTTGATTACAGTGATAATATTGAGAGTTATTGTGTTACTTGTAAGAAGTGCTCAGTTAATTCCACTGTAAGTTTTCATATTCATGCAAATTTTAAATTTAGTGTTGCAATATTGTTTACTGATTTGAGAGAATTTATAAAAAATTTTTTTAAAGATTAAGTAACCACAGAACAAAAAAGTTACAATGGTTACTTATATTTATATGGTGCCAGTAACTTTGGTAAAAGTATTTATATAAAACATAAAATTGGTAAGATGAATATGAATTTAGTGTTTTTGAAATTGAAAAATTTGAATTTGATCATTTTAAATATTTTGTGTGATCATCATTCATAATGAGTAACAAGTGTTTTGTGTGTAATGATGACATTGACAAATCCAGTAACGAGGTGTTGATAGTTACAGAGAAAGGGATAGCATCTCTGATAAGTGTTAGTAAAGCAAGGGGGGATGGAAAGGGCTCCCAAGTAAGTCAACAAAAATTCTCCTAATTCACAAAGCATCTCGTAAAATATACACCAGACCTCAAAGAATTGCTGCTGATGCAAAGAAGCAGGTTGCATCAACGTCATCTCAAGATGAAACTACAAGTTTGAGGTCTTCACCGCTACATTTCGATTTCAAGACTAATTGCTTTCTTAAAATTGATCCTGACAAATGGACAAAAGGAAAATTTATCACAAAGAAGAAGGGTTAGCAGTGTACAAAACATAGAAATCAACAAAGTGTATATACAAGAACAGTGTATGACTGTTGGTCGTACAAAAAATGATCAATAGGGTATAAAGTAGCACAGCGCCTAACTTCTATTATTGATATAGTAGCTGAAGAGGCTCTATACCACTGGGACTGCTACAAGAACTTTACGAGAGTTTTGTGCAAAGAGAAGAGGACATCAGAAACTAAAGACCATGTGTCTAAAGGAATGGAGAAAATATATTGTATATAGAACAAAACAATGACAACCAGTTTTCCATGGAAGAATTGTTGGCCGCAGTAACTGGTAAACAAATTGACTGGAGAACTGTAAAGGCAAAGCTAACTGAAAGATATGAACACCTCATAATAGTGAAACCAGGAAAGAACCAGTTCAACATTTCAGTCATTTGTTTTACAGATGCAGAGTATAAACTTTTGAATGATGTTAGGTATGAGAAAGAAAGGAAAAAATGCTGCGAATGAGCGAATGGGGATTGTTAAAAAAAGCTGCAGCTATCATTTGACAAGACATCCCGAGTAAAATATATGAGTCTCGTATATACCCAGCTGGCAATGAATTTTTTCAAGATGTGGTTTGTCTTCCCCCATCCCATCATATAATACTAGAGGAGGTGGTGATGAAGGGCACCAAACGAGTTAAGGAAACTAATGAAAAATGGATTGCTATTGGACATACAATCACTTCTGTTGTTTTACCAAGAACCTTCTTATCCTTAGTACTGTGCCAGTCTCTCTCTTACTCTGCAGAAGATATGGCTTTAAAAATTTGATCTATGTTCTTGCAAACATGGGATTCCGTTCTTCTTATAATGAAATCTAGGTGTTAGAAATGTCATGTATTGCTAAACCCAAATCAATCTTTAAAAAGGGGAACATTCAATCAATTTGTGTTTGACAATGCAGACTTTATTGTGTCCACAATTAATGGACTAAATACTTTTCATTCAATGGGGGGAATTAGATGCATCACTCCAAAAATGAAAGGTTCAAAAATACCATGATTGTAGAAGATGCCAAAATCATCTGAAACGGGAAAGCTTGGAATAAATACCCTTGAAACTTTCCACGGAAAGGGAGGTGGTCTTCATAATGTAATTGTAGAACACCTGGAAGTAACCATGGAACCCGCACATTCTCCTCCATCAAATAACAGTACAGTGTATACAGCATTGCCATATGCAGTGGAATTGTGTGAAAAAATCAACCAGCACAGAATAATTATCATATTTGACCAACCTCTATACTGGAAGGCTAGAAAGATAGTTGGAGGCGCTCTGTCTGACCCTCGTCTATCTAAGTGTGTAGGCCTACTGTGTCTTGGTGGATTCCATCTTATTATGTCCTATTTAGGATGTATTGGATATTCTGGATATATGTAGACAGTTGGTCTGAAAGAATTGTTGAGTACTGTCTATGCTCCTGTCTTGGTTGACAAAATGCTTCAAGTCCATACTTTTGCCAGAGCAGTTCATGGACACATGATAACACAAGATGCACAGAGCATCTAAAGTGTTCCTCAGCCTCTCCTTCCTTGCATGTTGATGTTGAGAAAACTGGAAAATTATCCATGCTAAGATGGTACGGTGCCCCGGCCAAGTTGAGCTCCCTCAACACCTACAGATACCATTCATTCTTGAAATCTGTAGCAAATATCAGACCAGAAATTTTATCACTTCGCAAGAGGGCAACGAAAGAACATTTATTTCGCACATTTCATCAGGTTTGGTTAGGAAACCAATTACCCCCAGAGTTGTTGGGTTGAGAGTGCAAGCAGAATTACCTAGTTCTGATGCTGACTAAAGACCCCATAGCGCTAAAAGAAATTTTGGATTTTATATTTTGCAAATGCACTACAGATTGCAGGAGTCAAGATGTAGCTGCAATAAGCTGTCATTAAACTGTTCCTTTTTATGTCAACTGCCAGGATGGGGACTGTTGAAGAAGAAGACCTCCTTCCCACATCCACCTTGAGCACTGAATCCTATATTTCGGATGAAGATATTCCTGCTGCAATCAGTCGTGGAATTGGAGCCGGAAGCAGGACCCTCTCATCTCAAGAAAGCTAGGCCTAAACAATAAGCATTTAATATTTTCCCAGTTAATGTCAACATACAATTTTGTTTTGTTTTAATAAATGAAATTAACGGAAATTTTCGTATGTTTATCATACAATCACCTTCTTTCCCGATTTTCAATTTTTCTAAATCAATTTTAAAATTGTTATTTTCAAGACCTTAACTCTTTCCAGGTTTTTTAAATTTCAACATTAACCTAAAATTTTTAAACTGATAAGTAACAACAATGAGTTGTTCATATAGTACTGATAGAATTATCACAACAAACTCTTTTTTTGAAAATTGAATAATTTTTTACTATGTTTTACTATACCATAAACAACTAATGTCTCACTGAAATGCTAGGAAAATGTTTTCTTAATTCCACTGTTTTAATAAATACATTTTTAATGACAATCAGATACTGTTTCGTCATAGCAAGCACACATAGATCTCGAAAAGTGATTTATGGAATCAGAGTGTCATAAAATATAAATGCTGTAGTAAACATGGGGTTACTACAAAAAAAAAATAAAAAAATAAAAAAGAAAGATATACAGTAGAGTCCCGCAAACTCAGCGTAATGTGGACCGGAAGTGTGCCGAGTTTGTGAAATGCCGGGTTATCGGGAATAAGGGCAAAAAATAAATTATAATTGAAAACACCAAAGCAGCGGCGATATCAAACGACTATGTCCATAGCGGTATCCCATTGTCGGCAGTGTAAAAACACCGTGGCGGCGATATCAAACGACTTTGTCGATAGCGGTATCCCATTGTCGGCAGTGTAAAAACACCGCGGCGATATCAAACGACTTTGTCGATAGCAGTATCCCATTGTCTGCGGCATAATAACACCGCGGGTTTGGCACCCATCGGTATAGCAGACATACACCTGAAAAAACTTTTGATGGGCCGCTTTTTTTTCCACGAATCAATTTAGTATACATTATGAAAAATATAACATTTCTTTTCAGTTTTCATTGACTGGTTATGATCTCCGTACAGTATATACAGTAAATAAAAATGAGCGAGTTACGAAAATGGAAGCGTGTGTTGGTTTCGATTGAGACACGGTTAAATGTGTTAAAAAGGCTTGACAGAGGGGAATCTGTAAAAAAGCTTTGTGACGAGTTTAACGTGGGAAAAGTACCTTCAACGATTCAAGCGATCGAAGTTAATACCCGCTTTGGGATCTGCCGAACTTTTACGAACATCGCTGTTTTTAGCAATGTATTTTTTCCCGTCAGGGTCGCCGAGTAATCCGGACTGCCGGGTTATCGAGTGCTGAGTTTGCGAGACTCTACTGTATATATATTCAAAACAGGTTGAGACAGAACTAAGGTAATACATAAAAGATGAACAACAAATACCTCGATATTTCGATGATTTACAAGAGTGACCATTGGAAGGACTAAAACTTTCAACCGCTGGCAGTTATATATATATATATATATATATATATATATATATATATATATATATATATATATATATCATTATGTACTTCATAACCCTCATGTGTAAATAGTCAACATACTAGCTTGTACAGGGACCTATGTATAACGAACATAAACAAAGTAAATTTTGTACAGAAAATTAAGAAATTTAGCGGAAAATTTCAAACTGCCTTAGCTGTTGAAGATAAATTAGTGAAAAATATGTACTTTTAAAGGAAATAAAATTTTCTACAATTTCCTTTCTGTTGATTTTACTGTAAAACGAAAGTCATTGACTAAAAATTAGAGGCAAAAATTAATTTCCTGAAATTGTAGCTTTTTGATAGCGAATATCTCGAAAACTATAACATATAAGAAAAAATGAATATGAACATTCTTGTAGGAAATATTGTCAGGTTTAATTTTTAATGGGATCTTTATTCGATACAACACACTGTTTTCGAGATATAAGTGAAAAACCGAAAAAAGAGGGCTTTCCACCCCCTCCCACCATGAAGCAAGAAGGGTAGGGGTGGGGACTTTTAGTATGTTTACTTCCTAAGTACCCCCAAAAAAATCTTAAAGTCAAATGCTTCCTCCCTCTCCATGTCCTCTACACCCCTTTGTTAACTGGACTGATAGGAGACAATCTTTGATACATTATGCACAAAATCTAAATATAATAGGCTATGTGACCTAAAACATTCTTATTACATATTAATTAACACTGGTTAATTGTTCATCAACTAAAAATCAAGATCTACAATTTCATTGGTTTTTAAAGGGTACTTTTGGTGAATTTCTTAAAGAACTCACCGAAAAGATGAAGAACCCATTGAATATGTTTTTGGATATTGTTGGCTCTGAAGACTACAATATATTTTAATAAATACATACATTATTAATCAGAATATCAACCTTTTATTTGGTTACAAATTATATGCGATTTCATAAAATTGTATATGAATATATTTTTTACAGAAATTTTGGTTTTATTCTGAATTGTTTCTATATGTGGTATGGAGTCATATTTGCACAGTTATATATGCCTTAATTTTCTTACACAAACAAATATATGACTAAAGACTTCTGGTTAGTAGATTTTCAAAACATAAAAAGAAGAAATAAGAAACAAATCAAAATAATTGTCATTAAAATTTTATAATAAATTTATTCATTTTGTGTAGTGAATAAATTGTGTAAATTTTAAAATATTGTGAGAGATTATTTCGATATTTCATATAAAAATAATACACATTGTTTAGATAGTATTGATAAACTCTCATTAACAAGTTCATAAGTTTCTAGGTTCTTAATTTTATTTTTTCGTGTCTTAGGTTTTATCACTTTATAACAGAGTTGACCCATTTTCTCAAAAAGTAGTGGGGTATGCTTATACACAAATGACAGCAAATTTCTGAATAAAATAAACCAATAATATTATCTAATAACTGTAATAATATAATTGATTGTGACACACTCTCAATATTGTGATATCAGAATTTGACACCTACAGTAAAAGGCAGACTTTATAATTTCAATTTTTGTAAATTGTTACACAAGATAAATATATCTATGTTTTATTTTGGGGACAATTAAAAAAAAAGTTGTTCAGCAATTGACTTAGGATTAGGATAGTTTTGATATTTGATGACAGAAAATAAAACCTCAATCACAACCAAATTTAAATTAGAACTTAATGAGGATCGTAAGTATTAGTTTCATTAACTCTTTTGATTTTAATACATAGCAACTTGACTTTAAAACAAATTTATATATTTTTAAGTGAAAAGTATTAATGCAATAATTAAAATCAAATTATGTTATTGTGTGTAGGTGAAAATGCAGATCGATATTTGAACCAGGACCCAGAATTCAGCCAACGATCATCTATCAAACAAGTAGCATCAGGTCGTTTTGGAGTTACTGCTTCATACTTGGCACATGCTGATGATTTACAGATTAAGATGGCTCAGGGAGCTAAACCTGGAGAAGGTGGTGAATTACCTGGGTACAAGGTAAGGATATCTTGCATAATTAATTCTCTAAGGATTTTATGTAGGTCATTTACTCTGTTATATGTTATTGAATTTTTTCCAAGCATTGTCATATTAAACATCTAGTGGTGTAGATTTGCAAAACCAACATTATATTGTTTTATATTTTTTGTGAAAATAGTGCCATTATCTACAAATTACACCAATGGCTTTTGAATTTTGAAAGCAGACTATATTCAACCATTGTGTAACATGCCTTTACTAGAACTCCATTAGTTGCCATGTTTCAAGGTTCTAGTAGAAACTTTACAGGTACCCGTCCTCTTTGTACTTAAGCCCTACAAACCCCCCTACAGATACCCTACTTTGTCCCTTTGGCCATCTTCTCGACGAACAGGACTTATTTAGAAATCAAGCTCAAATAATTTGATGTAAATATCAATATAATCAAGACAGTAGAAATGACAGCCAACAGACAATGAATAAGTCTGAACATCTTCTTAGTAAGAACCAGACTGGAATCACTTTCAAAATTTATATATTTTGGACACATCATCTCCAAGAAGAACTCGTTGAACAGGAAATACTCAACAGATCACAGAAAACATCTCATTTTTACAACAAAATGAGAAATGTAAATAAAAACAGAATATTTAGTAAAAACCATAATTTTATTAAAACTTGCTGACCATGGTTTCGCATGTTATAGCATTATCAAGGGAGCTTAACAGAATAAAGAAAAAGTACAGTTTCCTATAATACAATGGCTGGGTATTCCACATTGTTAACCTAAGTATGGATTGGGGGGGGGGGGTATCTCAGAAATTAACCATTTCCCATATTTACTTAGTGCTAATTCTTATCTATGAATTGGAAATTCTGTTAAACTAGGGCAACAACAAAATCCAGGCAGCGGAAATCAAATTAATTAAAACTATGATTTAAAAGACCAGGAAGATAAAATCAGAAATAAAGTAAAATTGTTGTTTTCCCCATTCAAATAATTAACAGGAGATACAGAGGAAATATAGGGTGATGTTGTCAAGTATTTATGGTATAGAAAATCACAAAATCGTTTATAAGATAAGAAAATATTAGTTTCTTTATAGCTCTTTAATATTATAAACATTTTAAAGAGTTATAATTAGAAAGGAATATAAAGTAATAGACTGCATGTAATAATTGAAAAATGTAAGGGGTTTTTAATTTATTTTATTTTTTAAAAGAGAAGAAAATAATTTGCTCAGCTTATGGGCGCCAGGAAGCCTTAGCTTACCAATTTTGAAAAAGTGAAGTTATTTATGAAATCGTTAAAAATAGCTCAGGGTCGCAAGTTCTTTTAAAAGTGTACTTTTCAGTGGTCTTTCTGGTGAAATAAAGAAATCTTGTTTGTGCTGAAACTTAACATGGTTTATTGAAAACAAAGATTAGTACATTTACATAAATTTTTTATCAGTTATCTGTAATTAATTTTAATATTCATAGTCTTAGCTTAAGGCATCTTAACATTTTCTAATTAGTCAAAGTGAATTTAAATGGTTGAATTTTCTTTAAAGTTATTTACTTGAATTTACTTAATTAATTATTTTATTTCTCAAATTAGATTAGCTCTCAATGGTTTAATTATTAAAAAGAAGAAAAATTTTACTTTACTATTCTTGGTTTTACATTATAGACCATAGTCTCAAATTATTATACTTCAACCTTTCAATCTAAATATATAATTAAAAATTCACATGTTATTTCATTATATTAAAATAAGTTTTTTATAAAAATAGTCTTAATGTGTATACCAGTCACGTTTCATTATTTAAAAGCACAATTCCTTGTTGATGTGTCTCGCATTCCAGAAATGAGTTACTGTAGTGTGGCAAGCTCCATTGTTCTCAGTTCCGACGTTAACATGATATGTTTAGTTTTCCGCTCAACAAAGTTCATTTTTACTCACATGTCAAATAACTATTTGTATTATAATTTATCGTTCCACTTAAACACCTTTATGACTTAATTCATAACTCGAACTCGCGATTCAAACCGTCCAACCACCTCGACCATGTGCAAGATCATTTTCTTTGCACACTTTACAGAGTTCACCTTTTAAATTAATTGTTCACTTTTTTTAGTTTTGTATAATTACTATTTAAATAAAGATTATTGATCTTAAAACTGTTTTTTAACGTTTTGTTAAAACTCTCTTTGAACAGAAAACACCTCTGATCGCCTTAAACGTTCCACTGAGACTGAGAAACGTTTTCACTACATTTTATTAAAAGTTTATATACACAAAATATGACTGATCACCTTAAACCTTCTACTTAGATTGTTTTCAACGTCTTCTCTACATTTTTATAAAAGTTTCTTTATTTTGTTAACACGTCCTACCATATCAAACCTCTCTCCAAGACTGAGAACCGCATGGGGAAAAGTTCACTTCCTTTTACCGTTGCATCTTATAATCTCGTCGTTCACGAGAATTATTCTCGCATAGCCACAGACACTGTTCAAATTATTTTGCCTGACAACAAGCTTCGTCTATAATTTTTATAACAAACACTATCAAAATATTATTACAAATTATAACTAACATTTTATACATCACATTATTATTTTGGAAATCTATATTTTAATTTGATATTCCCTTATTTTAATATGTACATTGAGTCATCTTTTGACTTCTAATAGTCTCCTCTCCCTTTCAATTTTAACGTTTCCCGGTTACTTTAAATATTCAATTCAATACTACAATTTTTCGGTATTACATGCATAACTTACTATTTTAGCTCACAGATCAGTGAATTATCAAATTTATGAACAATGAACATTATATTTTCTGTTGTATAAGAATGTGATAAGAAAATAAGAAATAGATCACAAATATTTCTTTGTTATTTGTTTAGGTAACTGAAGATATCGCCAGAACTCGACACTCTGTTCCTGGAGTAGGTTTAATCTCACCACCCCCTCATCATGATATCTATTCTATTGAAGACTTGGCAGAACTAATATATGATTTGAAGTGTGCCAATCCTAATGCTAGAATCTCTGTAAAACTGGTTTCTGAAGTTGGCGTTGGTGTCGTAGCCTCCGGTGTAGCCAAGGTAAGACGTACCACATCAAAATATAAGTTCGTAGTCTTAAATGTTTTACAGATCAAGATCTGTACCTTGCTCTTCACAATGGGAAGTTGTACTTTCAAAACTCACTGCTTGCTTCACTCATGAATAAAAGTAAGTTTACTGACTCATTTAAAGTGCAATTTCTAAAGGGTTAGGTTTTAACGGGCAATTTATTAAACAAACAATATGTTGTATGACAAAGATTACACGAGAAAAAAGCCACAGTTCTATATTATATAAAAGAAAATGTAGTTACAATTTATTCAATTTAACATATTTATTTTGAACTACTTAATTTAAAATTTATAAGTGAATTTTTTCTGGAGGACCCATTTATTCTACAAATCAACACTGTGGCTGTAAATTATTTTAAATCAGTCGATGCTTTGGAAAAAGGCAAGGAGGCGTTTTGCTGGTTATCGTCATTAAAATACATGAGAATCTTGTCACACAAAGTTACAGTTACATTATAATACATAATATATTAAAAGCAGTTCGTAAGTACATGAAATGGTACATTGTATCTTATCGAATCTATATATCTCACGAATTAAAAAGATTAGTACTAAAAATTTGGCTCATCTCTGTATTCTCTTTCATTTAAGGTCAAAATAACAATTTTGGTAAAATGATTAAAACACATTATTTAGTTTTCAACCCAAAATGTTATCTTAACCATTGTAAATGTTAAGTTTATATCAATTTTGGTAAAATCACATAAAATGTGTAACTACTTGAGTGAAAAACCTACTTAGGATTTCAGATATTCTAAGTAACACACATATTGAAGCCATTGTAAAAAATTATCTTTGTAACAAACTCTATAGAATCATACAGAGTTACTGCTGTAGTAGGATATTGGTAAAAATGAGTAAAAACTACTTCTGACTTTTCTATTTTTTGTAGAAGAAATGATCAAGCTGTTTAGAAAAATTATAGTTGTACTATATTTTGTGAAAATCCGATGAAATTGTTACAACCAGAGGGGATTTATATTATAAAATAATATATAAGTATAAGTAAGATCATTTTACAGTTCAGTGTACAGGTGTATCATTTTGACGATGGCTGTAATAGAAATTAATTGAAAATTAATAAAACAATATTTTATTAATTATAGGAAGAACTATCCAATTAATAATGCATATCGTAATATTTCAAATAAAATTGGTGATGAGCATATAAAAATGTATTTAAAATATAAACCCAAATAATTAACACCCTGAACTTATTTATGGTCATAGAATGGTTTCTTATAGCAACATCATGAGAATTGCAAGACACCAAATTTTTCAATTTATATATTCATTTGGCAGTGTATTTAACATTAATTTGTTAATTAAGTATAATATTAAATTCTTAGGTCTTAGATTCTCTAAAATTACTTACATAAACTTACTTAAATAAACATGCACAAATTGTGTTCATAAGCAATATAAAACTGATTTAAATGAGAATAATTGTATTTTTTGTTGCAATAACAATCCCTAATGATAGGTTAGCTTTAATATTCATATTACAAGCTTTAATTTAGCTTGCTCTACCTATTACATGTAAATACTGTGATCAATTTTAAACCCATTTCTCGATGTTCAATCTACTTAAAACTTAACGTACTTATTAATTCATGATAATAATCCAATATTCATTCAAATTTTATTTGATACCATTTCCCCCTCCCTCTCAAGTTCAATCTCGTTAATTGTCATACCCATTTGTCTATTTGTCAGACAACCCTATTGATATAGGTAACTATGAAAAGTAAAGTAAAGTTAGTAAAGTACAAATTTTAGTTGATTCCTATCTCATTTTCCCTGTCCCGGATATTTATATTGTTGGACAACTCCAGTAATATACATATCTATAGAAAGTTCTTAGTGAGGACACTTCAAATTTAAATTCACTCCCCAGATTCTATTCTTTATGTAGCCTTATCATTGTTAAGTGTTCTTATTGATTAACCAACTTATTGTTTGGGTTATTTCTACACTGATTGAAAGAAGGGCACTCCCAGTTATAGTGACCAGTTGTTTTACAGTAGAGGCACGTGGGCCTTAAATAAAAGGGTGCAACTAATCCCTGTTTAAAATTTGAAAAGTGACGAGCTTTAGTGGATGTTGAGAGGTTACTCTCATGTTTAGAATATAACTTGGACCTATTCTGATTGTGTATTATCCCTGGTTTAGATTGAAACTGAACTGAATTATTTAAAAGAGGTGACTTATGTGGTATGGTTTTATTTAAGTGTGCAGGTTTAAAAAAAGCTTGGTAAAATTTAATATGACTATAGTCGTTTCTTATGGTAGGAGCTTTGATTGGAAAAACGACTAATTTCCGCCCCTTGAGTCGTTTTTTGGATGAGAAGAAAAATTGTGTTGATTCTGTGCTCTACGATTTGGATGTTGCCTACACTGTGGGCTTGTATGACCTCTTCGGCCACAATTATAACAAGTGACAGGTGACCTTATGGGTCTAAACTCGGGTTCCAACCTAGAGAAACTTTTTTGGGTTGACAATCTTTCCTGATCTGTATATAAAGTATTATTGACTTGGGCACAGATGGTGTCCAAGTCATTAAAGTTAACAGGCCTTTTCATGGCTACTTGCCCGTCCCAGACAATTAGGCAAAATGGGACGATGGATAGCCAAATTAACTTCTTTAAAATTTCAAGTGGCACATATTAGGGGCACCCAAAATGTAATCGCAGATTCACTTTCTAGGATGTTTGAGCTGGAAAAGCAACCAGAACAACTATCTCCTTCTGAGAACACCATAGTCTGCAATAGCCTTTTAACTAACTTCCCTTTAGCCTTCCAGGACATTAGCGCTCAACAGCGCGCTGATGACATCTTAAGTCCTATTATTTCAGATCTAGAAGCAGGTGCATCTTCTAGCCGATATTGTCTAAATAAAGGGACCGTTTGCCTTAAGAATCATAAAGGTATCCCTATCAAAGTTTGCGTACCCCGATCATTAGTGGACCTAATCATAAACTATTATCACGACTCCCCAGTAGGAGGTCATTTAGGTATCTTCAAGACCAAATTTAAAGTGAGTGAGTTTTTCTTCTGGCCTTCACTCGTAAAGGATGTCACCCAGAAGGTTAAAAGTTGTGCAACATGTGCAGTGAGCAAGCCCGCTCAAAATAGCAAACTAGGCTATTTATCATCGATTGTCCCAACCCGTCCTATGGAGAAAATCCACATAGACTACGTTGGTAAACTACCAAGAACTACACAAGGCAACACCATGATACTGGTCGCGGTGGACCAGTTCTCTAAATTCACCTGGCTTTGCCCTGTCAGAGACGCCACCTCTTTCAACACCATCAAGGCCTTAAGCCAAAACATTTTCCAACATTTTGGTTTTCCTAAGATTCTGATCTCTGACAACGCCACCTGTTTCACTTCACATTCGTTCCGCAACTACTGTTTCACTCGTGGTATCAAACACGCAACTCTGTCACCTTACCATCCCCAACCGAACAATGCGGAACGTCTGAACAGAAATCTTAAAGCCGCCTTAATTGCCTATCATTCCAACAGCCAAACTTCTTGGGACAAATCCTTATCTTGGCTACAGTTAGCCTTTAATTTCGCAACCCACGAGACCTTAAAGACTTCTCCCTTTAAAATCCTGTTTAATTTCATGCCCAACACCCCGCTCAGCTTAAATTGGAATATTGACGACCTTCTCCCCAGGGACAATTCCAACCCTCATCAAATCTGGCGAGATGCCAAAAATAACATTCTGCGAGCCCATCAAAAGTCTGAGCGCGTCTACAATAAGAACCGTAGACCACATCAATTCAAGATTGGCGATCTAGTATGGTGTAAGACGCACAATCTGAGCTCCGCAATAGATAAGAGGGCCGCCAAGCTGATGCCCAGGTGGTCAGGGCCCTTTCGCATCATCGATTTTCTAACCCCAGTCACAGTTGCCCTATCTTTTCAGCATTCCCGAAATTTCGTCAAAAAGGCCCATGTTGAACAACTGAAGCCTCACCTAATACCTACAGATCCCATTAGTCACCTTTCAAATCGCTACCCTGTTTCAGCTAACTGCACTAAGTGCGTTTACCCCACCTGAACCTCTTATAGGTATTAAATTGTGTTTTGTTGCTGTGTAATGTTTTACACATCATCACTTGATAAACAAGTGTACCCGGACTCGACGTTAAACCAGGAGATTGGCCATCTCAAAGGTTATTAAGTATCATTGACATGACAAAAATTCCCGGCGCCGGAATCCTTGATATATTATGTCGTTAGTCATGACATGTCATGCATCATTTAGTCTATCTCGCAAGGTCCGAAGACTGATCACCTTCCGATCCTAGAGATAAGACAACTAATAAGTTTGCTTTCGAGCACCTTATTCTACTTTAAGGACACAGCGAGTCCACTTATAGTTAAGTAATTTTGTTCTTGTTTTTGAGTGTTGTATATTTCGGTGGAGGTATATTGACCAGTTGGTTACTTAGAGTTAGTTGTAAGTTTTTCATGTGTGTTGCTGTGTTTTGTCTTCCTTTATGTAGTCAAGCAAATTTCTTTCGGTTGATTTGATTCGATCTGATTTGATTTGATTTGATCTGATTTGATTTGTTTTGGTTGCGTCTTTTTCCTTTTTTTGTTGGTCCTTCTGACAAAATTTTTTTTCTTTACGACGCTGTCGTTTCGGGGGGGAGAGCTGTTACGCTTATATGCAGACAACAACTTTCTCTGTACCGTCTGCTCACTCTCACCTAGTTGCCCTATTCTCCGCTGAGCGGCGACTCAATACAGTATCTAAATTTTAGAGTCCAGAGCTTTTTGTCTGGTAATTGAACAGCTGACAGATACCGTTAGTCCTTTTTGCTCTGTAACAAGGTCCGCCATTACACTGCTTGTAATGAATTCATTAGACTGCCTTGCGTGATCACCAAAGAATTAATAATTATGTCGTGACCTTTCTAATTATTTTAGTCGCGAGTTACAACTGTGCGTGGCTAATTAACATGGTTTATTATAAGCGTTTTCTTCAAAAATACCAGGTATGTGAATAAGTGTTACCAAGGTTAAAATGTTTAGTTTTTCATATGGTTAGGACATGTGCTTTTGTAAGTTTTATGAAGTTAGAGTTGCATTTTATTTTGTAAATGATATTTCAAGCTCATAGGGTTTAATTCAAAATCTATATATTTCAATTTTCTACAGCCTAAATTTTTAACTTCTACAGCCTAAAATATTAAATTTTAAGCATTTACCACATCTAGCCCATTTTATCAAGGCCTAGCCTAAACAGTTATTTTCTGTACAAACTTAAAGCAGTGTAACCTAGAATACTTATGGCTTTTAAAAAGAAAAGAAACTTTTAAATCCAAAGTTTGTATCTCTGCTATATTTTGTGTTACAAGTTAAGAAAATTTTTAATTTTAACATGTGCTCTGCTGACATGTAGAAACATTTAAAAGTAACATGACAAGACAAACTTGGTTAAGTCCTGTAGTAACAATTACCATCTTTGTTAAAGTGCCTACTTGTCATCTTGTATTAAAATATTATAAAGGCAAACTCTTAAAACTAACTGCTTTACAATGCTTGTCTTAAAGCCTACTTGCATTCTAAAAAAGAATTGTTATTTTGTTTAATGCAGTTTTGACTGGTCCAAGAATTAGAGTTAATTCCAAGTACTACACTCATGTTCTGCTGTTAAAGGCAATCATCATCATGCAACTTTATTAGATACTTTCTGCAATAGTGCTTTATTTATGTGGCTATGTACAAAAATTTATAAACTTCAAAAACCTGCAGTGGACTTTATAAGGAACTTTAAATAGGCTGTGTTCTTGTATTTTTGTGATGAAATTTAATAATATATAAATGTGTCTTTTGTATTAAATAAAAAATATGTCTTTAGCATTAAATAACTTGGGAGGAGCAGCTATAGCAAATTTTCGGTCCTGACAACCTCAAAGAGGTTATTTTCTAAATTAATAAAATAGAGAGACGTCTCATAATTCTTAATTTTTTTTTATTATTTAATTATACTTAAGTTTACAGTTGGCCAACTATATAAAAGATTAATTACAAAAATCCATGGTATTACATGTTTGTATTTTCTTTGTAATCTTGTTTAATTAATTTTGTATAAATTTTGTAATCATTGCTAAAAGGGAGGGTTTTATTTTTGATTTTATTTTTTGGGGAGGGATTTTCAATTCAAATTAAATTTATACATGTATTTTTTTGTAATCACATCTTTTCTTTGTACTTAAGGGCGTATAACTAATTTTTTTTATTTATCAATTAAGGGCATATAACTTTCACTAAAATTTGGTCAGTAAATTTGAATTTATATCTATTTCTCTGGTTTATTGACTTATCCTCTAGGTATCATATGAATTGTGAGTGAACGGCTTAAACATTTCCACCTTGGTGATTATTTTTTTTTTTACTCTAGAGGTAAGTTTTGAACATGTCCAATCTATGTGGCCCAGTGTAGCTTCCGTTTCTTTATTTATTCGTTTTGCTAAGATTGGTACATGTTTTCTGAGTATAATTAAATAAAAAAAATAAAAAATTTAGAATTATGAGACGTCTCTCTATTTTATTAATTTAGAAAATAACCTCTTTGAGGTTGTCAGGACCGAAAATTTGCTATAGCTGCTCCTCCCAAGTTATTTAATGCTAAAGACATATTTTTTATTTAATACAAAAGACACATTTATATATTATTAAATTTCATCACAAAAATACAAGAACACAGCCTATTTAAAGTTCCTTATAAAGTCCACTGCAGGTTTTTGAAGTTTATAAATTTTTGTACATAGCCACATAAATAAAGCACTATTGCAGAAAGTATCTAATAAAGTTGCATGATGATGATTGCCTTTAACAGCAGAACATGAGTGTAGTACTTGGAATTAACTCTAATTCTTGGACCAGTCAAAACTGCATTAAACAAAATAACAATTCTTTTTTAGAATGCAAGTAGGCTTTAAGACAAGCATTGTAAAGCAGTTAGTTTTAAGAGTTTGCCTTTATAATATTTTAATACAAGATGACAAGTAGGCACTTTAACAAAGATGGTAATTGTTACTACAGGACTTAACCAAGTTTGTCTTGTCATGTTACTTTTAAATGTTTCTACATGTCAGCAGAGCACATGTTAAAATTAAAAATGTTCTTAACTTGTAACACAAAATATAGCAGAGATACAAACTTTGGATTTAAAAGTTTCTTTTCTTTTTAAAAGCCATAAGTATTCTAGGTTACACTGCTTTAAGTTTGTACAGAAAATAACTGTTTAGGCTAGGCCTTGATAAAATGGGCTAGATGTGGTAAATGCTTAAAATTTAATATTTTAGGCTGTAGAAGTTAAAAATTTAGGCTGTAGAAAATTGAAATATATAGATTTTGAATTAAACCCTATGAGCTTGAAATATCATTTACAAAATAAAATGCAACTCTAACTTCATAAAACTTACAAAAGCACATGTCCTAACCATATGAAAAACTAAACATTTTAACCTTGGTAACACTTATTCACATACCTGGTATTTTTGAAGAAAACGCTTATAATAAACCATGTTAATTAGCCACCCACAGTTGTAACTCGCGACTAAAATAATTAGAAAGGTCACGACATAATTATTAATTCTTTGGTGATCACGCAAGGCAGTCTAATGAATTCATTACAAGCAGTGTAATGGCGGACCTTGTTACAGAGCAAAAAGGACTAACGGTATCTGTCAGCTGTTCAATTACCAGACAAAAAGCTCTGGACTCTAAAATTTAGATACTGTATTGAGTCGCCGCTCAGCGGAGAATAGGGCAACTAGGTGAGAGTGAGCAGACGGTACAGAGAAAGTTGTTGTCTGCATATAAGCGTAACAGTATATAAGTGGTGCTCTTGTTAAATACAAAATATAGTTATTCTTTGAATCAATTGTTTTGATTTATTTATTTTCTAATATATATGCCATGAATAGTATTTGGGTACATCACTAACATCAAAATGAAAAAAAAATTATAATACTAAAAGGCAAAAAAATTAAAAAAATATATGAAATAATCAGCTTTCTTTTAATTATCAAAATGCACTAAAAACTATTAACAATTCACTTCATATCTACAAAGTTTTAATACACACTTGATTAAAAATAAAAGCATGGATGCATTTTACTCTTTTCCTCAACTACAAATATTAGAAGTTCTGAAATAACTGTGAATGAACTCAGTAAATAGTTTGTTGAGTTTGGAACATACAGATAAAATATTCAAAAGATCTTAGAAATGGTATGTAATTTGACATATAGGGTTTTTATCTGTACATTTAATTTTTTTGTTCTGGAAAGTCATGATAATCATCCCTGTGACAAAGAATTCATTCATACTAAATTGCACCCATATTTTACAATTTTATAGAAATAGTTTGTTTAACAAATACACCATTGATTACAGAAGATTTTAACTTGACTTATTCCCTTCACCTTGGAGCTTTTAAAATGTACAAAAGTAACACTTATATGATTTAAAAGTAATGTCCTTAGTGGTAACTAAATAAAAAATAATGTTCAACTAAAGTCATGTCCAAGCATTTAAAACATATCAATTTAAATTAAAGTTAGATTCACTAATATAATCCAGGAGTTCTATTCATAACAAACATAATAATTCTGGGATTTAACATGCAAAACACTCAGGGATTTCACTGAGAATTATGTTTTAAACCATATTTGTGTTTTCAAAACTTAGAACTGTATTTTTTACTGTTAGGGGAAAGCAGAACACATAGTAATCTCAGGACATGATGGAGGTACGGGAGCTAGTTCATGGACAGGAATCAAAAGTGCTGGACTTCCTTGGGAACTGGGTGTAGCAGAAACTCATCAAGTTCTGGTGTTGAACAACTTACGCTCTAGAGTGGTTGTGCAAGCTGATGGACAGATTAGGACAGGTATAATCATAGTAAATTTTTGTTTATATATTAAAGTACTATATCTTAAATGTTAAAAAGTGGGAGTAGTTTGGGAGCTATATAAGAGTTTATGAATTTTTAACTTCATAGAGAGAGGTAAGGAATGTTTTCCTCATCTTTGTTATGCCAGACCAGAGAAGTTCGTGATGGCTAAATATTGTGTGGTTGTTTGGACTCAATTCATGGTTTTAGAGTGGACAATATTGTGCTCATGAAGAATGTCAGGGATTTTACTACATTGGATGCATCATAAATAAAAATAAAGACACAAAATTATTAATAGTAACCCTGGACCAATTTATAACAATTTGTTAATTTATGGTTATTTTTCTTTTTATACATATTATTATTCTTTACTTTGTCATATGTCATATTTGTATTTATGTGTATATGAATATACAAGGGCTGCTTTTATGTTTTCAACCTCCAATGAGGTATGAAATAAAGAAAAGTGTAAATAACAAAATGGTTTTATTACCAGAAGTTAAGTGCAATCAAAATTATTTTTCAACATAATCACCTTGAAGATTGAAGCATATATCATACCAGTGGATGAGTTTGCTAATACCCTCTTCATAGAAGGTTGCCGCCAGCGTGTTGAGATAGGTCTTCACGGCATCTTAAAGTTCTTCATTGGTGCACAAGTGATTATTACTTCCCTTCAGCTATTGAAGTAGATGAAAATCACTTGGCACCTAATGTGAGTTGTACGGCAGAAAATCTACAACTTCTCATTGAAATTGCCCAAGAATCTGTTGGGTTAAAGCAGCACTATGCGGTCATGCGTTGTCATGTATCAAAACAACACCAGAAGACATCATACCCCTTCTTTGTTCTGAATGACTCTTCATAGTCGATGTAATGTCTGACTATACACATCTGCATTGATCGTAGTCCCCAGTTTTATATAATCCTCACGAACCACACCTTTATCGTCCCAAAAAACTTTACCCATGACCTTCCTGTTGTTTGAACTTTTTGGGTTTGTTTGGGGAGTTTGTGTGTATCCACAGTTAAGATGTTATTTTGTTTTTGGATTGTCATGGCGAATCCAAGTTTCATAGCCTGTCAAAAACTCTTTCCCCTCATCATTGTAACATGTGAGATAAGTTAAGGCTGACACCATTTGCCATTTGTTGTTCTCGGACAGCATTTTGGAAACCTTCCGGGCACAAAGTTTTTGGTAGACTATGTGTTTCATTACAATTACGTAAAGAGAAGATCTTAAAATTTCAGGAATCAACATAGACAATTCACTAATAGTAAACCTCTGTCTATCTCAAACTACTTGTCCAACTCACTTCACTAGCTATTGACTTGTGTCCAGTTCACCTTCATCATGAATATTCATTTCATATAAAATATTGAAGTTGTCAGTACCATAGGCTATGGTGGGGGAGCTCCGGAGTCGCTCAGTGTGCAGCATTCAACTTAGCGGCAAAATCAGAAGTTGAAAAAAAAAATTACCCTCATTATATGTTTGTTTCTTTGTAAATTTTATTCCTTTACTGTCAATTTTAAATTGGTTTCTGTAATAACTAAGCAACACATTTTTTTAATTTGTGTAACAACTGAAGATGATGACTTTGTTATTGAAATGCCGTCTTTTATTTGTAAAACCACATAAAGTGGTTTTTGTAGAAAATTGTGTTTTCATTCTTTTGATGATTCATAACTGTACTGTCAGTAATTGTGACATTAAATGACTGGTATAACACTTCTATAATGAATCTAAAAACTATTTATATTGTAAATTTGCTGCAAAAATTCATTATCATTTATATTTTTTTACAGGTTTTGACATCATAGTTGCTGCTTTATTAGGAGCTGATGAGTTTGGTTTTAGCACTGCACCCTTGATCGTCATGGGATGCACGATGATGCGTAAATGTCACTTAAACACATGTCCTGTTGGTATTGCTACTCAAGATCCTGTTCTAAGGAAGAAGTTTGAAGGCAAGCCTGAACATGTTGTCAACTATATGTTCATGTTGGCCGAAGAGGTAGGAAAACTAAGTGCATGGTAAGCTCTAGGGTATAGGTGATATTAACTATATTATAAACATTAGATATGTATTTGTAATTGTGAGTCAAAGTTCTCTCTTATATCTAATTTTTACTTAATGTTTAAGGTATTAAAAAAATTTTATCTGCTATGTTAGATTGAACTTAAGCATTTTTAATGAAAATCTATAGTTTATTATTTATATACCAGTCATCCTTGATTTACACTTCATGACCTACTGGGCAACCTGATTTTCCCGGTTCTTCCCTACTTATTTCCACCATTTGAGGTGTTCTTTCAGGTCATTCAACCACCTTTTCCTCGATCTTCTCCTGGCATCCTCGGTCAGCCTTTTTCTGGAATATCTTTTTTCAATCCTTTCTTCTAACATTCTTTGCAAATGACCCATCCACCTTATTCTCCACACTCCACACTCCTTGTTCATTCATTGCTCATATATCCCTCTCATAATTCTTCTTACCAATCTCTCATAACAGGCTATCCTCTAATTTTTTTAAGCTCCATACCATTTCAACCTTTCATCCATAGATGACTCATTATTACTTTGATTCAATATTTTTGATTTAAAAATATACGAAGTATGATTGACTGCCAGATGTTATTCAAACCTCTGTCTCTTCACTTTCGAATGTCCTCTATTATTAATGGTGTATAGAGGAGATCACTCACTATGCAATTATATCTTTTACAATTGGCTGACTTTATTTTAACACATAGTTTTTTTTTCTAACGTTTTTCATGAGGAAGTGTATGTTTTGTATTATAAATTTTGTGTTGGTATTTTATTTTAGGTTCGAAGTCACATGGCATCTCTCGGTATCCGTAAGTTTCAAGATCTGATTGGTAGAACTGATCTACTTAAAACTTGTGACAGTAGTACCAATCCTAAAGCTAGAACATTAAACTTTGGACTTATTCTGAAGAATGCATTACACATGCGACCTGGAGTGAACATTGTAGGAGGCTCAGAGAAACAAGTAAGTTCCACAGACACAGGGTTAAAGGGAATGATCAAGAGTTTAAAACTTGATTAACTGTATATCTTTATCTTTCTGTTATGATAGTATTTTGTCCATTTTAGTTTTAAGCTAAATAAAAAATAATCTTTTAAAAACAATTTTTTAGATTCGAACTGTATATCTTTTTCTTTCTGTTATGATAGTATTTGTCCATGTGTTTTAAGCAAGAAAATATATATATATTTCTAAAACAATTTCATAAATTCCACTTGTCACATTATTACTTGTTTCTTTAATTTCAAATATCTTGTACAAAAATAATCAGATAAAAAAATGGATTATAAATAAAGGTTCCTCCACTAAACATTGTATGTACTATACATGAACTATATCTATAAACTTCTATATTCCAAGTAACAATAGTTTCTTGTATTTAATTCCAACAATTTCATTAGAAGATCTTGTCTCACTTGTAATTTGTAATTTATAGATACTGTGTCAATCTTTCAAATTCTAAAGCCATCCATTGAATTTCAGAATCAGCTATTGGCATATTCTTATTACAAAGATATTTACCTTTTTGATTACCATAAGTCGTCATGTAATAAGTGTATACAGAGTATTTTGTACTGAACGGTATACACAACACTGTCCATCTTGCTTGAAATAAGCAACACTTTTTAAAATAATAGTTTAAATTTTCAGGATTTCCAATTGGAAAAAAGGTTAGATAACCAACTGATTAAAGCAGCTGAACCAGTGCTGGCTGGAGAAAAGCCCAGTATAAATTTAGAAATGATAATCAACAATGAATGCAGAACATTTACATCCACTCTGAGTTACTACATTGCAATGTGAGTGCTATTTATCACTAGAGAGTTATCATTAATTACTTTTGTAGCTAAGTTTTTAAACATCCTTAATCATCCTTATTTTTCATATTAACTGTTATGAATTTTGAAGAAAAGAACAAAAATGAGATGATAAATAAATTTTCTTAATTCGTTTACAACTTAAAAAGTATTACAACATGAACTTTTAGTTGTCGAAGTGAAATTAGAGCTGTTGGAATCAATGGTTTCTCAATGAAGTGTGGAAAATCATCCTATTCTGTAATATTATGTCTCCGAAATAACTGCCTCAACCACCAACTTATCCACAGAACAAATGTCTCTCTCACCCTTTACTAGATATACTTGGTTCTTTTTTACTTTCTCATATACAGTAGAACCTCTGTTAACCAGCCTCGGATTAACCGGCCTATATCGTAGTGTATTGGTTGGATGAGAGTTTCCGAAAATAAATTGTAATTGAAACATCAAAACGGCGGCGATATCAAAGGACTTTGTGGATAGCGGTATCCCATTGTCGTCATAAAAACACTGCAGCACCAAAGCGGCGGCGATATCAAATGACTTTGTCGATAGCAGAATCCCATTGTCGGCGACGTAAAAACACCGCGGCACCAAAGCGGCGGCGATATCAAACAACTTTGTCGATAGCGGTATCCCATTGTCGGCACCGTAAAAACACCGCGGCATTGGCACCCGTCGGTATAGCAGACATACACCCACAAAAACGTTTGATGGGCCGCTTTGTTTCCACGAATCATTTTAGTATACATTATGAAAAATATAACATTTCTTTTCAGTTTTCTTCTTGTCTTTGACGGGTATATTACAGTAAATAAAAATGAGTGAGTTACGAATAATTTTTTCATGTTTGATGTATAATATACATAACATAATATATAAGATACATTTATGTACAATAAAATGAGTTGCAATAACATCTTAATTGCATAATTCTTAGCGCTACCTGATTAAATAAGCTTTCTTTCAACGAAAACCGATTTTTCAGGGGAACCTCTGATTAACCGGCCAAACGGGCAACCGGCCCGGGTCAGTCCCGACTAGACCGGTTAAGAGGGGTTCTACTGTACACATAATATAGAGTCTGTCTGTTTGGTGCCTGTCATATGTGTAACCGATCTGTGCCAAACACATAGACCGATTTTAATCATATTTTATATAAGGGCTTTTTCAGGAAAGTTTTTGATTTTTTTTGATAACTCATAATTTAGTGGGAACTACCATATTAAAAAAAAAAATGCAAAATTACAATTTTCCCAAAATCGACTTTGACAATTTTGATCCAAATTTGTTTAAGTGTGGCCTCTCTCATCTATCCAGAACTGCTGATTGGTGAGTTATCAGTAAAAAATCTCTTTTTATGAAAGATATAATTTCTCAAAATTTACTCACTCTTATTGGCCCAAACCTGTATGCAAAGTCGTAAGTAAAAAAAATATCGATATTCAGGCATAATTGGCACAAAACAAAAATGAATTTTTCACTGCTGTCATTGAAAATTTATTTGAATCAAATACGATTTATGCTGAAGATCCATTTATGGCATAAGCTTAGGGCCTATTTAAATGTACAAGTATTTATTCAAAGATGGGATCTACGGTTCATCGTCACTTTTTAATTGACAATTGCCAAACTGACATTTTTTATGAGGAATAGTTTTGGTGATGGGTGAATGAGAAAGCTTGGTTAATTTTATCAATGCATCTTATCACATCAGTGATGTTGATATCATTATGAAATATCTGCCTAATATTTCATTAATTTAATATCAATAATGTGATACAGATGAAATACCAGTTCCACTGTTGAAATCAAATAAAGTCAGTTATTCCTGAGGTTTCTGCAAGTTCCTAAAATTGAAATGTCCCCTCTAAATCCTACTTATCTTATTCTATTTTACCCTATACAAAATGCTTAGCTGTTTCTTCAAGACTACACTGATAAATTATTGAGAGGTTCATATTTAACGTACAGTGCCCTATTATAATAAATAGTATGTTCTTAAACAATTTTTGTTTATTGGCTTAGAAGCTCAGCACATTATTAACCACAAAATATAACCATTACACAATTAGTTAATCATTTACATCACAAAATATTTATTGAAAATAAAACACTTAAGTTTTCTTATTTCATATTAAATTTAATTAAATAAATTAGTAATATATTCCCGTTTTTGCTTCCAATTTTGTGATACAAATTTGGTAATAATATATACACTACTGTAAAATAAGTGCATATAATCTTAAGACATTGTTCAAGAAAATATTATCACTCTGTTGAGGACATTAAATCTTTAAAATTACAAAGATGGGAACACACTCAGTTCTTCTTTTTATTTAATGTGAGTTTAAAAGTAGATTTGTATAATATTGTTTGTGTGAACTTAGTTTATTTATTATTTATTAAAATTAACACTTTACTTAAAAGAAACTAGCTATTTATTTGAAATTTGAGTTTACTACAGTTATCTGTTATTGAAATGAAAATATGCTGTGACAAAACATAATAAACTATAAATATAGACATTTGAAGAACACCTGTAATTTCATTGGAAAAAAAAAGTGTTTGTTATTGATGGGCTGTGAATATTAATGGTAATATTAGGCATTAAAAAAATATTATTATTCGATTCCTATATTTAGTTACTACTATCTGCACCCACCAACAATGGTTTATCAACTATATTTTGCGTTTTTCTCTGTAGCCCAAGAGGTTTGCTTTTCCATAACATTATTGGCTTAGGTGTAATGTTAACCTTTGGAGCACCAGCACATCTCATGGGATATGTCATATTGCTTTTCTCATACATTGTGGCAGTCGTGTTAAGTATGATAATTAAATATTGGCTAAAATTGTTATGAATGATTGTTTACTAAAGATAATTGTTGATCTGAGCCATCTCTTTATTTAATTTGGTTGACTACAAATTTTACTTTAAATTTTAATATTGTGTGGTGAACTTTAATTGCATTTCTAATCTATCTATATTATATATATGTAAATATCGGTGTTGACTTTAGAATGTATATATTTAGTTTGATTTATAATTTCTAAGGAATTAATAATGAATAGTTTTTTCTTGAGATATTTCAATGTATTTGTTGTAGCACTTTTTGAATGAGTGTTTGTTATACTCCAGATAAAAAGAGTTTCAGCCCTTTCATATTAACCTTCTAATAACCAAAAATATTTTCTACTATTGTTATTGCTCCTGTTGAAATAGACTTTAACAATTTATCATTCAACTATTCCTTCCTCGATACAAGTTGAGAACAATAACCCCATTGTTCAATCTGTTGTGAATATGATTTATATAATGTGTGGTGATGTTTTTCAGGAAATATGGTGATGAAGGACTACCAGACCACAGTATTAACATAAAACTCAAAGGTTCTGCAGGCCAAAGTTTCTGTGCTTTTATGTCAAAGGGTGTCCATGTCACTTTAGAAGGAGATGCAAATGATTATGTTGGCAAGGTAAATACTTGTTTTTCAGCAAATATTATATATTTTAAAAAAATAATAAAAATTAGTAGGGTTTTTATTTCTAGCTGAGCTTTGGGAGGTTTAGCTTTTTATTTCTAACTTAACCAAGCTTGAGCGTTAATCAAGGCTGAGCTTTCACTGAGCTGAAGCCTTTTAATGAGTTTAAGTTTTAAATCAGATGTTTTAACGATCTCTAGCTTTTATCAAGCCTTTGAATATCCTGAAGCTGTTATTGACCTTGAGTTACTTTTCGAGCTTCAGCTAAATTTTAGACTGTATTATAAATAGTATAACCTCGATCTTTCGTTTGGAATTGGCAATATGGAGAAGCCAGTGTATAGGGAAAGTTTAGGTAGCTGTAATTGGTGGGAAATAGATGCTCTCGATTTAGTAAAATATCACAAACTTCCTTTGGAATAAAATTGTACTACAAACCCACTTTATTATATATTTTCATAACAATTAACTTACATATTTTATTACAAACAAATAATTATTATGGATTTAATGAAACTTAAAATTATGTATTATTTTCGTTGAATTATAATCATGCTTGATTTTTTAAAGTATCTACAATGTAGTAGCAAGAATATTTGTTTTTATTACAGTTAAACTAAATATTAATCTTTTTCAGAATTATCTGACTTTAAAAACTTTGTGCTAAAGGAATGAAATGTGCATTGATCCTGTGACCCTCAGGTTATTTCACACGTATGGTGTGTTCAGCCCACAATGATTTTTTAAACCAGTTATCAGATGTCGATGAATATTGTTGTAATATCTTGACTAATTTTCTTATTTTAATTGAAATATTTTGTCGAGTATTACTCCTTTAAACTAACTGTGATTAGATGTATCATAGAAATATCATCTTTAGATATTATTTTAATATTCAATTATGTTTTCAGGGTTTGTCTGGAGGAGAGATTATCATCTACCCACCCAAAACCTCAACATTTGATTCTGTCATGAATGTTATTGTAGGCAATGTGTGTTTATATGGAGCAACATCAGGGAAAGCATTCTTCCGAGGGATTGCTGCAGAGAGGTTTTCTGTACGTAACTCTGGCGTGATCACAGTTGTTGAGGTTTGTAGATTTATATGAACCCAGTTTAATTTTGTTGTCAGAACAATGTTATAGAATTAGCAATTGCAATTTCTTTCTTCCATAAATAAATTTATCATGTAGAACTCAGCATCACAGATTGGCCTGGGATAAAGTATATTTTAAGGTAAGATTATAGTGGTTGTTCAAATATATGTAAACTTTTTAAAATGAAATTAGTTAAAGAAAATTGTTAAAATCAGAACTAAATCGGGCTTAACAAGTAAACTAATCAAATGATTGACAATAACAATGGGTTACAACTTGTTCAAGCAGATATAGTGGTAGTGAATACTTGTACTAGTAGCCTGTAGAGTGTTTTTTTTAAGGGACAGTCATGTATATATATATATATACACATACAGAGTGTTCATAAAATGTTTTGTCAAAATTTTGGAGGTGATCAGGGGCATAAAAAAAAGAAGTATAAACATATGTTTAAAAAAATATTATAATTTCTTACTTAATGCTTTCAAAATGGGAGCTATTTTTTTCTGCAATTGAACTTTAAACATTTTAAATGCTCTCTTATAACCTTTAAGTGACATATCATACATTTTTTAAAAAACTACAAATTAATAGTATAAAATGTTCTACAAAATTGGAATTAATATCTCTATTCATTATGGAGTTTATATTTTGTTATTGAAATAACACAAAATGTCAGACAGACTGAAAAGGAACCATTGTAGGATATATATTTATATAAATGTTTTTCTTTTTTTTAGTGTCACTTACTACCTCGCGAAGTTTGGAAAAACCTTTTATGAACACCCTCAGTAGATAATTATATTTTCTGATACAAAACCGTATCTAAAGAAAGCAAAAAAAACAAAATGTGTATTTAGAATAGATTGGAAAAAGTATATATATATATATATATATATATATATATATATATATATATATATATGGATTTGTTAATAAATAAACTGTCTGCATTTTAAATTATAATTATCTTTTGGAACACTGTATTTTATCAGATATAGTAATAATATTGGTTGTTTTCAAACAGGGTGTAGGCGACCATGGTTGTGAATATATGACTGGAGGCTGTGCAGTGATTTTAGGGCTAACAGGGCGTAATTTTGCTGCAGGAATGTCTGGAGGCATTGCCTATGTATTGGATGTAGATGGATCATTTAGAAGGTAAATAGTAGTATTTGTTAATAATTAAATTTCTTATTACTTTAAATCGTAACAAATTTTAGTATTTTATTAGGAGTTATAATCTGACAAATCTAGGAATTTTTCAGAACAATAAACTATAGTCCTCTAGCCACTAATGAGAAAATTCTGAGCCATAAAAATTATTATCTAAACATAATTATTTGTAACATTTGAAAGCATAAAGCGATTAAAAGATTTAAAAAGAACCAACTACTCTATTCAACTTTCAGTACTGGTAGTTGATTCAGTTATGAAAACAATTACTTGTATTCCTTAATCTCAGGTTATACTATCAAAAACTCTGAAATTAAACTAAAGTGTTATGTTCACATTATAGTGGCTGTATAACAAATATATATGTATAATAAGGTATAAGCCAAAATACTATGTTAATTGGGAAAAAGTAAACCATTTTTGTACAAAATTTGACTATCATATTTTTTATACACCACGTCATATACTTTATTTAACCTTTTTAGTTTTTCTTCTAAGTAAACTCAAAATAATTTTGCATTATAGCTTAACACCTATTTTAAAATCAATTTAATATTAATATATCTCTGGGGAAATATTGATTCAATAATAATTTTCGTACACTTAAATTAGAATAGGGCTATTTCTGTAATTATAATTATATTCTGTATTTTCAACAGCAAGTGCAATTTGGAGATGGTGGAACTTCTTCCATTAGATCAAGAAGAGGATTTGGCTTATGTGAAGAGTCTATTGGAAGAATTCTACCAAAAAACAGATTCTATCATTGCAAATAATCTAATCCAGACGTGGCCTGAACCAGCCATGAAATTTGTTAAGGTATGTCTTAAATGTACAAAATTGTGTTATAAAGGCTTTAAGTTTGATAAGCAGTTGTAGTTTTATAGCCTGAATACAAATATTTTCAGAAAATTTTACACTTTAGAGCCGAAATAATAATGTTTAAAAATTACAAATGGGATATTAAATTAAAACTATTATTATCCTGGTTAACCATTAAAATGCACCATCTTTGTACATTTATTTAATTGTTTGAGACTTCCAGGAGCCATTCTCACTTCTACTAGTTACTCAAATGTCCAAATTTTTTAAAACATTCTTACAAGTTCCACTCGGTCCATCCAGATTTTCCAATACCAATTATTTTTTAAAATTCGGTTTACCTAATTTTTTGTTTGATTATATAAAGAACTCAATATTATATACATTCAGATAAATAATAAAAGTATATTTGTAACATACAGAACTTGATAATACCAAATGTAAACATAGTAGAAGTACCAGTGGCGGCTTACTCATAAGGACTCTCGGACGCCCCCCCCCCAATGATAATATTATTTTAATAATGTAAATACCTATATGTATTTAATTCTGTGGAGATAAATGAATTATGAATTGCCGCTATGGATTTCACCATCATTTGTAGCGGAAGTTTTACAATATAAAATATTTGACGAATGTATTCTGGAGTTCGGACGGTGGCCAGAGTGTCCCAGTTTCATTGCTTTAGTCATATGGGGCAAGCAGCAGACAGAGCTGTGGGTGCCGTGACGTCATTTACACAGCGTGTAATGGGCTTCTAGGGCAGAGTCCGAAGCTGCGCGCGCAGACATCAGTCAGTGAAGCCACCATAAATTAGATGTTCCGCATTAATAAAAATCTTGTTTTCGATGGGCAAAATAAGTTGGCGCAACTGTTCTAAATAGTGTCTCGCCACTCACACGAGTTGTTTGTTTATGTTTTTAAGTTTAACCATTTGTGATTGTGAATGTTAAGTGAATGATAACATGCCTTCCCTGACGTGTATAAAATAAAACAGAGCCCTCCCATTGCCCTTAACCATCGGCCGCTACTGAGAAGTACATGTTTTTGTGATATTGTAAGTTGGAATATATTCTAATAATTGTAACAGAGGTTTTAACTATTGTAAAACAATTACACCATCATTAATTAGCTAAAAGTAATGTTTTTTGTTGTTTTTTTAAAGTCAAAATTAAATCTATTAAAGAAACTAACAGTAACACTAAAATCATGGTATTTGCCATTGATATTTCAAACATAGAGATCAAACTAAAGAAAAAATATGGGACAAACTGAATACTTAGAGAATAGGCAACCTGACAATAGAAATGAGAGTCACTAGAAAAGGAATAAATCTAAACATCTTGTCAGAAAGAATTTAGATTGAAATTAGTTTCATAACTCATATGCATTGGATACATTACTGTGCAATAAAAAATATTCAACAAGTCACAGAAATCATCACATACTTCCATAGCCAAGTAAGAAACCTAACTAATGAGGGTTGCCAAAGTACCTCGTTAAGAAAAATTAACCGTGTTCCACACTTTGGACCGATTCTTGTTTATGAATTCTGTACAAATATCATCTGACACAATTATAAAAATAATCTATGTAAACTTTTTCTCCAGGAGGCTGTTACTAGGATACTTTTAGTTGGAGAATGAATGCCAGAGTTCAGGCACCAATTAATTACAGTGCTTTTCGTTACATCGGTTTATTGTCTATATATCAGGAACTCAACATGCTACCATGCCGGAGAAGGTTAGGAATCTCTTCAGAGGAAGTTCAACATGGTACTGAGTCTGAAAAAGAGATATGAAGGATGTCTCAGAGGAAACTCAACACGCTACTGTACATGAGAAGGTTAGGAATGCTTTTAGAGGAAGCTTAACATGTTACCATGCCTGAAGAGAGAGATGGACCTGGGGATGGCAACCTGGGGAAGACTGACTACTGGAGTTGACCACAGTCAATTTATAGCAGCAGTCTCTCCGCACTATTTTAATCTTAAACTTAACTTAGCTACTTATCTCATTGACACCGTTCTATTTACTTAGGCTTGAAGGTCCAACATAATTGAACTTTTTAAATAAACTTTATTTATTAACTATACTTCTTTATAACATATATTTACGTTACAAATATAGCAGCTAAATTGAAGAAAATAGGATAAAAGTCGCCTGTTATCAATGCTGTAGAAAGTGCAGATTTCATCTGTACAGATAATAACACCAGAACAGCAAAAAAAATACTAAAAGACAGTTGAAATGATAAAGGCTAGAAGGCTTAAGAAAAGAAGGAAGAAAACGATAAAATCAGAGATGTAGGAAAGATGGGTTAAATGGAAGGGTTAAATGGAAATGGGTTATTTTTACCAACACTTTCACAATGTTATTTATTTAAATCTAAGTAATTACATGTTCCTTTATATCTAGTAATTTCTGTATTATAATTTTACATGGCTTTTAAAAGATTTTTTCAAGTGTAATCTTCCTCCCATCCTAAAAATATAATGGTGAAAAAAAAAATTGTTTATTTCATTTTTAGGTTTTCCCCTATGAATATCAAAGAGCACTGATTGCTGAGAAAGAAAAAGCTAAAGCCGGAGCCGGAGATGACAAACTCAAAAGTACAAACTCAGTACCTGTTGTGAATAATCATTCAGCTGTACGAGATATCGAGGAGACAATCAGCGACAACATAATGGAAAAGAAACGACTGGACAAAATTCTAGACAAAACAAGGTAATGTTTTTCAACAGATATATATATATATACAATAGATTAATCTAAGTGAAGAGTGATATTTACAAATATCTTTAAAAAGTGAGCTCAAGATAAAAAAAAGCAAGTGATTAACGACAGTACACAATTACAATATTTACTTCAAACTTATATTACAAGCTGTTAAAAGTTAAAAAAATATATATATATATATCAAAAAAGTTATGTCATCAAAAAATATGGATAAAAACACCTGTCAAGAAATGTGTCCATCATTTCAATGGAAAATATCTAAGCTTATGGTTCAGGTAAATTATTCTTTATATACTTTTTAGCAAGTTTCAATATAAGCAACCTTCCCCCCCCCCGTCCAATGGTCAGCAAACATCTAGACCAGCGGTTCCCAATGAGTGTGCCTTGAGAATTTTTAGGTGTGCTACCAAAATTTTGTAACCTTGGTGACATTGCTGGTAAAAATTACTGAAATAATAAATCAAAGACTTAGATATTATTACAAATGCATTATTACTGACATGCAACAGATTTGTGTTTCTTTCAAAATGTGTAGGGATGATGTTGGCCTATGCTAGAGAAACATATTAATGAGAAACTTGAGCTTATTGCCTCTTACACAAAAGTTCAATTCGTGGTGGCATTGAAGACAAACACACCCGCATTTCCTGTTCAACTGAAAAAAGTCTCTCCCCCTTTTTTTATGTTTGTTAGTGACGAAAAACAATGTTCACACAAGTATGTGGTTGAAAAATGTAACAGGATATTAACTGCTTCCACAGCTAAAGTTGAATAATCATTCCTTGCTAACATCCAAAACTTGGTAAGTGGATAGTTCACCATATTTCAGTTGAAGTGTTCGGTCTGTCTGAAATCCTGTGAGGTGCTCTTCTTTCTCCAGAGAAAGTTCGTTGGTTGAGGACATAGCATAAAGATTCCGCACCCAGTCATTGTTGACAGTGATAGAGGGGAAAATATTTGGCTATTTTTATTTTGAAGACGCATGAGATGATTTAAAATTAGTTGAGATATAATATTTTGCAATGAATCTGCATCGAAGATCAAAGGAAACAATTAAAGATTTTTCTTCTCTACATGTGATTTCCATATTCCAAGTTTTTTAAAGAATCCGTTGAGTTTATCAGTTGATGTGAGTAAATTTTCTTCCTTTCTTTGCATACTCTCATTTAGGTAATTGAAATAGTGGAAAATATTAGTCAAGTAAGTGTCCTTTGCATGCCACTCCTCATCATTCAACAAACCAGCGAGGTTTGGCTTTTCGAGTCTAAACATATCTAATAGCTGTTCTCTTATCTCATAAAATCTCTCCAGAACTTTACCTTGTGACAACCATCAGATCTCAGTATGGATAACCAAAGTATCTAGTCAAAATTCCGCTTCTTGGCTCATTTGTTTCAGAAGTCTTGTTTTAGAGACATTGACTTAATGAAATACATCATGCTAACGACTGAGTATAAAACACTTTGAAGTTCAGTTGGAATCGTCTTTGTCATCAAAACCATATGATGAATGAAACAATGTGTTGAATCAACATACGGAAAATCTTGTTTCAGTCTTGAAACAAATCCTTGCATCTTCTAGTCATTCCTGGTGCACTGTCTGTACAAATAGAAAAAAAAAATTGTCCAAGTCAGTCCATTTATCCAAGATTATAGATATGTAATTGTACACATCTGCTCTGATTGATGTCAATGGTAATTCCGTACATGAAAGAAATGGTTCAATAATAGAATCTTCACCAACAAATTTGATGTAACTCAGTAATTGACACTTCTTACTTATATCAGTTACTCGTCAAGCTACAGTGAAAATACTCAACCTTCGCTTAGCTTTTTGTGTACATGTCACTGGATGTCTAAAAATCAATCCACTGGGATATAGTATTTTTTGACAAAGAAACCGAGGATATTTCCATCTTGGCGCTGTCACCTAACATCAATTTCTTTGCTGGAAGGTAAAATTACGTCTTCTGCGATAGTGTATGGTTGCGTTTTCTTCACTACTATTTCACCAACTTTATAACTGGTCTATATTGATTTTTCAGCAAAATACTTTACTTAGCATAACTTTTGTTTGTTTATTTTCCTGATGACAACATTTAGCTAATATATGTCTTATCCTTCTCAGATAAATGATTATATTTGGTGTTAAAATGTATTTTCAATTTATAAGGAAACATAGATTTGTTACTTAGTTTTTCTCCACACAAAACACATTCTGGCACAGGATGGTTTTCAGGTCCGCTGGGTGTAAATCCAAAGTTTAAATAACTTTTTTGGTACTTACGGATTGTTCCAGCAGGGTCTATGGCACCCTTTGTTGTTTTCGCAACACTCACACTTAAAATTAGTTTGTTCTCACTTTTGTCACTTTTAAAAGATTCCGTAACTGTCTCACTTTTCTTCCTTTTTACCAAAAACTTATCCATACTGAAGCTAATAACACCAGAACCCAGACAAAAAACGTGATGACTGCCAGCCTACGAACAATAAACAGAGAGGAATTTCACTCCCCATTCTTCTCACTCCATGTAGTGGGGGGGGGGGGGTGACGCATGTGTGCCGTGGAATCTCACTACAATGTATAGTTCACCATGAGCAAAAAATGGCTGGAAACCATAATCTAGACGATAGTCAATCTCCACCCAGGTATGCTTAATCATACCAGGAAAAACAGTCGCTGTGGTGGGAATGATTCTCTCTCTTAAATGGTGTAGATCCTGGATTTTCTCAGCGTATATAATGTTCTAAACATAACGCCAGAAAAAAGTCTATAGGGGTCAGATTGGGCCTTCTTGGTCATAAATCAAGACCATTCCTTCCAATACAACAGTCAGGAAACCTGTTATTGAGAACTTCTTGTACTTTGGGACTATAATGGAATGACACTCCATCTTCTTGAAAAATAATATTTATTTCATTTTATCTTTTTATGTCATAGTTTGTTGTAAAAACATAAAGTTCGAGTACGTCCATGTAACATCTGTAATTGTTTTCTCAGCAAACATGAACAGTGCCACTACTCAAATTACGCATATTTTTTTCCACACCACTCAAATTGTCAGTTGTGGCAGGTAACACAGCATTTATGTGGAAAGTTTCTTTATAACAAAAACAAATGTTTAAGGTAATTTTCATCGTTGCCCATTGAATGAAGCATTGTCATATCAAATTAAACTCTTTTAGAACATCCAACTTTTTTATTTTCATGTTTAAGCTAGATTTTGTAAGCATGCAATCTCAAGTTAGTGAACCATGTTCTGAATTGTTGCTTTAGGAATCCCAAGTTCCAAACTACATCGACCAATAAACTTTTTAGCTGTATGCAAGTATGACTATCTCAAATTCTACACATTTTAGGCTTGATGTAGATGGTCAGCCTAGAGATTTCTAGATGTCCACATTTCCAGTTTCTCTAACTATTAACGTAATATTAACTACAATAAAATAATTCTGTGAGACATATACCCTATGTCAAAATTCAAAATTTTGTCAGTGACATCACCATTTGTACCTTGTTACAGACAGTTGAAGACATTTAAATAGGATTTTTTTCAAGAGGGTGGTATTTTATATTTATGAATACAACTCAAATTAAGATCCTATCGGGCATTTTATTCTGTAGATATTGTATTTATTTACAAATTTTATAATAAGAAGATGACGTGTCTATGTTCCTAAATAATAAGCAGGTGGCCTGCTTAGAAAATTGCTAAATAAAAAGCAATACATTGTTTTGTTCAGAGAAGAACATAAAAGAATTTGAAACAATATATACCTAACACTCTTTTATACATGTTCTGTATATTTTCAGAGGTTTTATCAGGTACTCAAGAGAGACAGCTCCTTACAGACCTGCTGAGAAGAGACTGAAAGACTGGGACGAGATCTACAATGCTGGACATGTTAGGAAAGGTCTAAGAGTTCAAGCTGCACGATGTATGGAATGTGGTGTACCTTTTTGTCAAAGCTCACATGGATGTCCTCTGGGTAACATTATACCAAAGTGGAATGATCTTATATTTCATAATAACTGGAGTGAAGCATTGAATCAGTTGCTACAAACAAACAACTTTCCAGGTAAATATGTTTAGTTTTAACATAAACTAAGGAGACAAACCAGAACTTCCACTCTTTAGCATTATTTTAAATTGTGGATTCACATTTCTCACTGTGTTCATTCTACACTGTGTACACTGTCATTTCATTTTAGTATTTTCAGCAACACATAAGGCTTGCAAAAGCTTGCAAGACTCTTTTATGATGATGCCAGCATATCTTTCTAACTGTACAATTTTATTCCGCACAGATATGTTCCCATTCAGAACAGAATTTTTCTCCATTTTTATCTGATCTTATTGAAACTAATTTTATTATGAAATTCCAGATGTAACCATCTTTTTTGATTTTGTATATCTTGACTAGTCAAAAGACAACAAATTTGCAAACTTATTTAAATTATACTTAGTTAAATTGAAACTACCTAAAATGAATGACCGCATTGTAATTTTATTACCGTTCAGATGAAATTAGTTCTAATCAGTTCAGTTAATGTACAAATATCATGAATAAATTTGAAATCTGATAAAACATCTTGCAAAATTAGCATATAGCCTGTTTTATTTCCATTTTATTAGCTCTGTCTTCATCTTAGAGAATTCCTACTAATTCTTAAAGTTTCTTAATGAGTTTTATTAAAATCTTTGCAAAAATAATAGTTAATGGTTTGTTCTGTTATTTTAATTGACGAGAGAAGATAAATATAAGGAGATCTCAAAGTTTGTTAACCTCAAAGCTTATTGAATCATGCTCTTTTTTCTGTTTATTCTTTATTGAAATTTTTGGCCATCTTCATAAATTGCAGGGCTAGCTCAGATTAAAAAGGCAATGGTTTTGGACTATTTATCATTCACATGCTAAGAGTAATGTTGATTTTAAACTTTCTATCTGAAAGAAATTATACATTTTTATGATTGTGAATTGTTGGCAGGTTGTAGCTTTGTATTATAGATTTCCTGTACTCACTGAGAAGCTTTCACTATCTCTAGACCAGAGGTGTCAAACTCAATTTTGCAGAGGGCCATATATTAAATTTAGAAAGGCGGGCCAGATTCAAATAAAAAAAATGTACTGAATTATTATAAGATTTTTTAATTTTATAGTATAATATATGGTTGTTAAAAATCATATCAAAGTTATAAAAGAGGGTAATTATTTTGGGCTCGAGGATCCAGATACCTGACTTCTCTTGTTTTTGACAAGCTCATTGATGTCAGGTATCATATTCGTTGTAATTATTTTAAGAATTGATTGAAGATGTTCATTCGTAAGCCTTGTGCGATGTTTGTTCTTATTTATTTTCATGACGGAAAACATCTGCTCACATAAAGAGGTGCTACCAAACATGCACAGAATGCATGCTGCATGGTTTTTTAATTCCTGGTAGTTTTCTGAACTCTTGAAATATTGGGTATAAAATATAAGAGCGTTAACCTCTTTAAATTTTTCCTTCAAAATACTGTCCGATTGAAGATCTATCAAATCCATTTGCAAATAAACTGGTGCCTGTGAAGCTTCAAAATCGAATGGATTGTTGAAAATTGGGAATTCCATTTCATTCAATTCGTGGAAGTCTTCAAAACGATTGTTGAATTCCGTGATCATTGCAGAAGTTGAGAATATTGATCCAATTTTTTTCGTTCTCAGTTCCAAATGATTTTAAATGAGAGAAATGATCCAAAGTTTGATTTTTTACCTGATTTTCCCACAGCCTGAACTTTGTTTCAAAGGCTTGAATACATGAATACATTTGAGTGACAATCAGATTTTTACCCTGTAACTTTACATTCAGATCAGTCAAGAGTTTATTCATATCACCAAAAAGGCACAATCAACCCACCAGTTATTGTCATAATCAATTAGGTTGCCTTTTTGTAACATGAAAGCTTGAATAGGGTCACGTAATGTAAAACATCTTTCTAAAACTACTCCTCGACTGAGCCAACGAACTTCGGTAAAATAAGGGACATCAGAAAAGTTTTCGTCCAAATCTTGTAAAAACTGCCTGAACTGTCGGTGATTTAGTCCTCTGCTCCTTATAAAATTTACTATTTCAATTATAGGTTGCAAGACATGGTCCATTTTTAAATGTTTGGATGCCAAATGATTCCTGATGAATTATACAGTGAAATCCCACAAAATTTAGTTTTCTGTTTTAATTTAGTTACAATACCCGAATGTTTGCCAGCCATGGTAGGAGCGCCATCCGTAGTTGTGCTGCTAAGTAGTTGTCCATTTGCTGTTGTAGTACCTGTCAATGGAACGCACTTCAATAGTTCTTCAGTTATTTCAAAGTTACTGTTAATACCTTGTATAAAAACAGCAAGTTGAGCTCTATCAACAGTATCGGTGCTCTCGTCAACAGCCAGTGAAAAGTGTGTAAATTCCTTAATTTTCTCCTTCAGTTGTTGAAGAACCAAATTTTGAGATAAATCATTTATTCTTGAACCAACAGTGTTTCTTGACAGCGAAATATTTTGAATTACTGACTTTTGAAATGGAAATGAAACATCGGCAACTTTCAACATACAGTCTTTAATAAAATCATCATCAGTGAACGGTTTTGATCTCTTCGCGATTTCTAATGCAATAATAAAATTTTATTTCAGGGCATCTTTGCTCTCAGTATTAGCTTTAGTAAATATCGATTGTTTCCTTGAAGTTTAGATTTTAAAGATGACAATGTGTCCATTCTTATTTTTTCAGTGTAACAATTGAATTTTGATTTATGATTCGTATCATAGTGTCTCATCAAGTTAAACTCCTTACAAACAGCAACTGTTTGATTACAAATCAAACACAGTGGTTTACCTTTCCATTCTATGAAAAAATATGCAATTTCCCATTTAGACTGAAAAACTCTGCACTCACTATTAACTTTACGTTTTTGTGACATTATGCCAAAATCTTAACAATTATGGAACCCGACACAACAATTATGGATATTGCACACACACGACACAAACAAATGCACAATACCTTCACAATCACTAGACTTCACAATCACTACAACCAAAATCCTTCTCCAGCCGCATCGCTTCGATTACTCGACTCAAGTGACTCACGCTGCGCCGACGCACTCCTTTTATATCGATAAGGAAGGTTCTAGTCTAGACTCGAAACATGTGGAAGATTCTATTGTTCTCAACAAAAATAATAGGGTTGTTTGCTAAGAGATGGCGTTACTGTCTATCTCTCTCGCTTGTCTAGGCACGCGCTGCCCTTGAAATTACTTATAAATGTAGTGTGCGCATTTTAAAACTTCCGTAGAGGAATTGAGTAGAGTCTGAAAGTTCTAAAAACATGATTCTTCTTTCTGTGACACATTGTTATCGCGGGCCGTATCTTTGATATGATTGCTCTAGACCCTTCTACTATCATAAACAGAACAAGTTAAATCCATACGAAGACTAATTGAAGGATCAGATTTCTAATTTAATTTATTTTAAGGTAGATAATCTTGATGTCTACCATAATAATACAGATTTTGCATAATTTTATGTACATATTAAAATATTTTAATTGTTAGTAAAATGTAATAAATATCCAAAAAACTGAAGAATTTTGAGTTTACAGTTAAATAAAAATGTCTCTTTTATATTTGGACCATCTTTATGGTATAAATAAGTAGTGTTAAAGCTTTTTCTGATTATAAAGAAGTAAATGTAAATGATTGCAGAGTTCACTGGGCGAGTATGTCCAGCGCCATGTGAAGGAGCTTGTGTATTAGGAATCAATGAACTTCCAGTGACCATCAAGAACATTGAATGTGCTATCATTGATCATGCATTTGAACAAGGATGGATTAAACCTGAACCTCCAGCATATAGGACAGGCAAGAAGGTTGCTGTTGTAGGCTCAGGGCCTTCAGGCATGGCAGCAGCTCATCAGTTAAATAAGGTAATTTGTGTGATGTTATTTAATTCTGATATTGTAAGACTGACGTTAATATGTGATATACATCACATATACTAGCTACAATTACATAATAAAATGTCATGATTTTATAGATAGAATTTAGAAAAATATTAGATTTTGAAAGTTCTTATCATGGTTGTTAAGTGTTGTTTATTCAAACATTTGATTAATTATATTAGTAGTTAGTTTTAATATTTATAATTATTATTTCTTCATAGACAAAAAATCTATAAAGTATAATTAATTAACATGGTACATATCACAAAGTATATAAATAATATAAATATTTATAATATACAACAGTTATTCCTTCGAACAAACAGTATTATCATTGTTTATGACATCTGATATTCCTTATTATTTATTATATGGTATATAGACATTATATTTTGAAAAATATTTAAAATCATGAACTTCTGAGTGGTGTACTCAATTACCAGGAATTCTAAAATGATTTTCTAATTGATAACTCTGTTATCTTTTGATGTACAATAAAAATTAAGATATCATTATGTTTGTTGTTTAAAAAGCAAAATATTTTGATGCTTAAATTTCTTTGAAAAATAATGGTTTTCATGATATTTGGTATTAAAATTTTCAAAACTGCTATCATCTTATGGTAATCCTGAGAAGGGATCCTACACCTTTTACATGTAGTCTTGGGTTAGATCCCTAACTATCATCTTTCCTCTCAGGTCTCTTTTGACTAATTCTTGTTCTCTCTTGACTTAAATGCTATTAAATTATTCGAAGGCTATGGGTCTTTATTCTATGTTCTTTTTATAAGTCGATGATGACTGAGAGGTTTTTTGCCTTTAAAAAAACAAAGGAAAAATCAAATCACCATCAGTTTAAAAATCTATAGAATAAAGTCTTGGTTCTTGGTATTCAGGTCTACGTTTACCTCAAAAATCAAATATATACAATCTGTACTCAATTTCTCATCCATTTTTGAAGCACAAACAGAACTCAGACAGGAAACAGAGCATTTTTGGACATATTTTTATAAGAACTGTTTTAAATTATGTCATGTACAATTATTTCCTGAAGTTTTGAATTACACGTGCATAAATGGCATTTATATCCAGTTTCAGAATGGTTCATCAGTTTGAGTGGTATGAAACACCACTATCCGTAATGAAAGTTGAGTTAATCTAAAACACATCAACTAAGATGTAACATTTCAAAAATTAGTGGCTATGGCTGAATTTAAGATTAATATGGAAGTTACTTTTGTTCATTAAAAAATGCCACACGTTGAGCGACAATTGTAACAATTCATAAATTTAGCTGAAGTTACTTATTTATTTGTTATTATCTTATTAATTTGCTCGACTTTAGGGCGCCAGGTTGCCTTAGCATACCAATTTAGAAAAAAGAATGAATTTAATTATTTATAAAATCTCTGGGGTCGCAGGCTCTTTTTACAGTGTACTTACAGTGGATTTTGGTTTTAAATGAGAACACTTTGGCTGAAATGTTACAAAGAAAACATTTATTAAATAAAAAACACAATTATTGCTATACAGTGACATAGACATATCCTGAAAACAAACATGAATATTATTTTCCTGGTTAAAAAATCTTTTATCTGAATTTACTTCTTTAAATTTAAATCAAAAAGTTAAGTTTTATGAATTTCATACTTTGCATTTTAGTGTTGCAACAACAGAATTTAAATCATTAAAAAAATTAATGTTCTGTGTCTCTAAAGAAGACTTAAATATGTTTAAAGAAATTAATTATTTTGCATTTATCCTAAACAAAAATATAAAAACAAGCATACATCTAGCAAAATCACACTCTATTCATAATATATATCTTTAACATGATAAATTGTTTATGATGTCTATACCACGACATCTGCACATAATAAAAAAAAATCCGTTGCGATGAATCCTGATGTCCTGGGATTCCAAAGAAGGCTTCAAACTGCAGTTCTTCCAGTGCTCAAAGCTCGTCTAGTCTCCATCCTTCCGATATACAATGATACAAAAATCCTTTATAAGGATTTAACAAACTGTTCATTATTTTAAATAGTTCTGCCCTATCTAGAAAGTATTAAAACACCGGGACATGATATTTCCCTAAATTGTTCTAAAGAAATAATTTCCATTGACTCACACGACAGTCTTATTTATTTCAAACGTTCTTTGTCCAATAGGATTAATGTGTAAGAGCAAGAATATATGTTTTAAAATGTTTATACACTTAGTTTTATCACCAAACACATGTTCAAATTGTCACTTTCATCGGTCTACCAAATTTCTCATAAAAAATACGTCTCATATTAACATTACATTGTTCATTAAGATTTCATAACCTTTTAGAACACCTCTCACCATCTTAAACGTTCCTAATCAACTGTTCAACACATTATCAACTCAATCGCTTCCCTCAGACTTTTCTTAAAAAACACAACTTGTCACTCCAAACGCTGGACTTAGACTTTTTAGAAAACACATCTTGTCCTTTCAATCGCTGGACTTCGACTGATGTTGCCATGAGGCAAATTCTTACTTCCTTCCTTTTTAATTGGAAACCGGCTCTAACCTCCTCCATAATTTACTTCCGCTGTTCTACACAGTCCAAACACCCCTTTCTCTCCACACATTTTATTAATTATTAATGATAGAAGAAAACACTTGTACCCTATCACACAATACTAAAATTACACATCTATACATTTTAATTTATACCTACACTAAACATCGTAATTCATTATGTTGCCTTGAAAATCCATTTTACTTCCCTTTCATAATTTGACGAAAGCTACGCTTTATTCACTGGCTTCTCCCACTCTCTGTATTTTTAATCTCGCGCGTTTAACACCTATTACTAACTTGATTTTTCACATTGTCACAAAAACCCCACAAATATTTGTATTTCAATACGTGTATTGTAATACAAAAATTTTTTTATATATATATGTTTCAAATCGAGGAAAAAATATTAATGGATGTTCAAGACATTTCATTTCAGAAGCTAAGGACTTCATAAAAAAAATAAATACCTCTAATGTATTCATTTTAGAAAGATTCTCTTTTTTCATAAAAATAAAATCTATTTGCTAAAATCCTATTTCATTATTTTAATTTGTTAGCGTTTTCATAACTCATCAAAACTATATATAATTCCATTAGCGCTAAACCTTATCTCTATTTATATAAAGAAAACCCTACATCCGCTTTATTTTTTAACAGCAGTTGACTGAAACTTTCCCATCAACATTTTTTGTTGACCGGATCCTGTCACTCAAAATCTTATCTCCCAGACAGCCGTCTATATACTTTTCTCGTCTCATCCTCTTTGCCAAGACGACATTTCTACATCCTTTGAAAATCTACATCTATCTTTCACCATCCATCTGAATCATTTTTCAACTAAACACAATTAAAATTTTATAACTTCTCATTTTTAATTAACATTTTACGAAAATTATTTACTTATTACTCAACATTGCTTCAATTCACCTTAAAACTTTTCAATTCAGACTTTAATTTTATTATTTATTTTAGTTTAAATCCAATAACTATTTATTCTTACTTAAAATCTCAATTCTCCTTTGTCTTGCTGGGATAACATGTTAACTGCTGATTTTATAATTACAAAAAAAAAACTCTTTTCTTCAACTAAAATTCAAAATATAACATCATTATTATCAAAAAAAATAAAATTACTTACAAAACTCATCTATTTACTTCAAAATTACTTCTTTACAATTGTTTTATCTTTCAGTATCCTATCTTAAAATTATTTCCATCTTATCTTTCATATTTTAATAATTGAAGTTGCATTAATCCCCAAACAAAATTCTTCATAAAAAAAAACTCCTTATTATTTACCCATATATTATTTCATAAATAATCTCCTTATTTCAACGTAGCTTCCTTTAAAAAATCATGATAATCGTCGTTTATTCGCAGAATTCCTCAAATCTCCCTTTATTTCATTAAAATCGTCGCATATTTCCTTTATTTCATTAAAATCGTCGCATATTTCCTTTATTTCATCGTAGTATTCAAAAAACCTCTTAAAAACTAAAAAATTACCATTAATGCAACCTAACTACCTTTTTTATAAAAGCTTCTTAACAGAACAACTTCATTTTAAATACCACTTTACTCAACAATTCTGTAAACTCATCATCTTCATATAAAACTCAAAAATTCTTTCATTTAAATTACTTCATTAAAATCTCCTTAGTCATCAACCACTTAAATACAAAAACTTCAAAAAATAATAAAATTTACATTGCTTTCCCAGCTAACATCGTATTTCATCAAAATTTTTAGACATCTTTATCAAATAACTTCTCACAATCATCTATTGTTTTAAATTCAAACATTATTTATTAAAAATCGTTAATTATTTATTTCATTTATGAATTTCATCAAAATCTCTCTTATCATTATTAGTTTACTACTTTTTCATTAAAAAACAAAAACTTAACCTCCTTTACTCATTATTTAACATCAAAAAACTTAAAAAACTTAATTATTATCTGTCTTGGCAAAACTCACATAAATACTCAAACTTTAACCAATTATTTTTTAATTTTCCACGCAATAATCACTTAAAACTAACAACTTTTCATATCATATTATCATTAAATAATTCTTAATATTTATCAATGTCAAACATACAAATTATCATTTTATAACTTAATATCTAATTACCTATACTAATCAGCTAATCAACATTTTTACAATTTTATAAAACTTTTAACTTTATTCCATAAAAACTCTCCTTTTGTCACGTCCGGTTTATTCCTACATATGCAGATTGATCGCGTCTGCATATATATCCTACAATTTATTTCCTTTTATCATCAGTCTAAAATTTATTACATGAATTTTTTTTTTTTTTTTTTTTTTTTTTTTTTTTTTGTAATAATGTCACCATTATTTATGCATTTCCGACTCCCTACTCTCCTACAAAAGTTCTTCTAACCGTCTACTTTATACCGTGCATACTTCTAATTGCTCTTTAGACTCTTACACAGAGTAACATGTTGTGACGTTGAAATGTGCAATGGTTGAATGCAATATCTCTACTAAATTCAAGATAAAGCCCAGAACACATCCCTATTCCACAACACGCCCTCCATGCAGTCTCAGAATGCCTTATTCTTGCGAATAAAACATTCTATTATTACTACATAAACGCCTACCTCCTTCCAAAATGTTCATGTACTCCTTAAATGCATTTACACGAAGAAAATTTTAAAATTCATAAAAAATTTCATTCAAATCGTATCATCCGAAGTTGAAATAATGTTTATTTTTTACCAATCTTATTACTAGTATCGTCGATTTTCTGTTTATGTAATCCTTTCTAGATGTTATTATTCAAATTCAAAAAGAAAAATTTATTTTTAAAATTTATTCTAAGTTCTTTACTTAGAAATTTTACATTTAATACTATTAAAGTTCTTCAAGTGATCTACCTTTACTCTATTTACCTTATTTAAAACCAATTATCCTTTATTTAAGTAATTTTTATTTGAAAACGTAAGTTAATTTTCGATTATAAGTCAAAAGTTTTTCATTTTCATAACAGCAATTTTGTAACACGCTGTATCTCGTCTCAATGTCATGCAAAGGAATTTTTTAGGCTTGCTTATTTGAAGCAAACAACTCCCCTCGGTATGAGACAATCCTTATCTGTCTACTGATAAGACATGAAAACCTTTTAGTTCCAACTAGATTCAATCTCTCTCGTCATTATTGAATATTCAACATTGAATCCACCTACTTAATATTGAATCTTATTTCTTCAACACTACTCTGAATCTTTGCTTCTAACTAATCTGTTTTATCTTAACACGTAAAGTCAATATTTATCTTGGAATAAACAACACTCGGTTATTTACTAACATAAACCTTAGCATCTTTCACTTAGCAAATACCTAAACGTTTTCTAAATATTATTTCTTCTATAAACATATAAAGTTATTCACTGCTATAATCCAGCGTCTTTACTCTAACAAATACTGAAACCTTTCTTAAACTAAAACTTCTAACATTTTACGCTTGGCTTATAATTATTTTCTATATTTCTGTCTTAGCTGACAAAATTTATCAGTACACACAAATTATTAATATTCATAACTCTTAATTATTCATTATCTAACTTAAACTTATTTATTAACAAAATTCTTATTCTATTAATTATTTTTCAAAATCAAGTCCTTGTGTCATTATAAAAATGTCTTTACATTATTATTAGTTGTTCCAAATTTCAATTGATTACCACAATTATGAATTATCTGTTTCTTGCGATGATTTCCCGATTGGTGAAAGATTTTAAAGTACATGGTTAAATTTCTTAACACACTTTTAATGTTAAATACTTCTGTCCACATGGACAGTTTGTCTACCATAGTCATCACAACAGACCCTTTCCTAACAAAAGATCCCACTTTGTTATTGTCTCGGAGTATTGACAAAACAACTTTTCCTTTCTCTCTTACGGACATACCTACATCTCTCTTTCTCTCAAACATCTTAGACTCTACTGACCTAATTTCAACATCTGTTAGTTTAGGAATTCTAACCCCACCATTCTTATATATCATCACAAAGCCTTCTTTTAATATTTCTTTTTTAAACTTGTATTCAAAGCTACTCTTTTCCCAAAAACTTTTAATTATCTGTTCTTGTATTCTAAAAACATTTCTAAATTCTAACATCGTGTATTTTTCAAAATCTACAGTCTCATGGTACACTCGTTTTTTAAGATAAACAGCTGATTCCTTTATTATTAGATTATTTACTTTTACCTTGTTTTTTGAATTACTTATACCTACTCCTACCCCACTAGACATATTAATTTCAACGTTATTTGCTGTTTCTAGATATACCTTGTTACACGTTAACCCATTATTTATCTTTTTAGCAATTTCTTGAACACAGTCATTTACACAATTGTCCTCTATTATTATCAAATCATTTGACATGTTATTTATTTCATTAAAACTGTTAATTTCAATTTCAGCTATTGCTTGATTTAAATTGTTATCTAAATTATTAATATTTTCTACCAAAACACCTTCTACACTATTAATCTGTTCAAATTCTACTTTTTTCTCACAATAGCTTAATTCAAATTCTACTTTATTATTAGTTTCCATTACATTAATTTCCATTTGTTTAATTTCCAATTTAAGATTCTGTTCTAATTTTACATAATTTGGTTTTAATTCAACCCTCATTTCTTCAAATTTTTTACACATTGCTTCTCTTAAATCTAAATTATCTTGTCTTAGCTCTAATTTACTCAGTTTTAAATCATTGTCTATTTTATCCAGTTTAACATTATTCTGTTCAAGTTTAATATTAAAATTCTCTAGTTTTTTATTAATTTCTAGCTTATTTTGATCAAATTTATTACTTATTTCTTTTAATTCCAAATTGTTTTGATCAAATCTATTATTTATACATTCAAATTTCTTATCATTGTCTCTTCTAAGTTCTAAATTATTTTGTTTTGTTTCTAAGCTACTTTGTTCAAACCTTAAGCTATTTTGTTCCATTTTTTCCATCATTACTTTTAACATACTCTTAATCTCTAAATCCTGATCATTATTTTCCACACTCTTAGCTATCCTAACCTGTTCAGTTACATTAACCTGCTCAATTACCCTAACCTCTTCAGTTCTTAATTCCCTATCTGAATTTTCTTCTACAGTTTCTACTTCTAACATTCCTACCATTTCTTTATTGATATCTTCACACTGTTTTTTACTATTTAGAATCCCATCACTATCAAACCCATTAAAATCCGAACCTAAACTACTATTTTTACCCATACTTGAACGTCTACTATTACTATTACTACTTATTTCTTGATCTAAAAAATCTTGTCCCTGTTGATAAAACAATTCATTACTACTATTACTTTGTATTGTCTGCTCATTACTTTGCAATTTCTGCTCTAAATTTTCAAAAGTATCTTTTTGAAATTCCAATGGCTCTATGTTACTTAAAGAATTTTGATTTCCTAACCCTACCTGTTCATCATTATTATTAACATTTACAATTTCTGACTCCATTTTTACCTTATTATATTTAACACAAAAAATTTTTAAAAAAGAATCTTTCTTATTTTATTTAGAGAGTCCTTACCTTGATTAAATGTTCGCATTACCAAAATCACTGTTTATTTCGACTAAAAAAGCCCACAGTTGCGGCGACATTTGTAACATTTCAAAAATTAGTGGCTATGGCTGAATTTAAGATTAATATGGAAGTTACTTTTGTTCATTAAAAAATGCCACACGTTGAGCGACAATTGTAACAATTCATAAATTTAGCTGAAGTTACTTATTTATTTGTTATTATCTTATTAATTTGCTCGACTTTAGGGCGCCAGGTTGCCTTAGCATACCAATTTAGAAAAAAGAATGAATTTAATTATTTATAAAATCTCTGGGGTCGCAGGCTCTTTTTACAGTGTACTTACAGTGGATTTTGGTTTTAAATGAGAACACTTTGGCTGAAATGTTACAAAGAAAACATTTATTAAATAAAAAACACAATTATTGCTATACAGTGACATAGACATATCCTGAAAACAAACATGAATATTATTTTCCTGGTTAAAAAATCTTTTATCTGAATTTACTTCTTTAAATTTAAATCAAAAAGTTAAGTTTTATGAATTTCATACTTTGCATTTTAGTGTTGCAACAACAGAATTTAAATCATTAAAAAAATTAATGTTCTGTGTCTCTAAAGAAGACTTAAATATGTTTAAAGAAATTAATTATTTTGCATTTATCCTAAACAAAAATATAAAAACAAGCATACATCTAGCAAAATCACACTCTATTCATAATATATATCTTTAACATGATAAATTGTTTATGATGTCTATACCACGACATCTGCACATAATAAAAAAAAATCCGTTGCGATGAATCCTGATGTCCTGGGATTCCAAAGAAGGCTTCAAACTGCAGTTCTTCCAGTGCTCAAAGCTCGTCTAGTCTCCATCCTTCCGATATACAATGATACAAAAATCCTTTATAAGGATTTAACAAACTGTTCATTATTTTAAATAGTTCTGCCCTATCTAGAAAGTATTAAAACACCGGGACATGATATTTCCCTAAATTGTTCTAAAGAAATAATTTCCATTGACTCACACGACAGTCTTATTTATTTCAAACGTTCTTTGTCCAATAGGATTAATGTGTAAGAGCAAGAATATATGTTTTAAAATGTTTATACACTTAGTTTTATCACCAAACACATGTTCAAATTGTCACTTTCATCGGTCTACCAAATTTCTCATAAAAAATACGTCTCATATTAACATTACATTGTTCATTAAGATTTCATAACCTTTTAGAACACCTCTCACCATCTTAAACGTTCCTAATCAACTGTTCAACACATTATCAACTCAATCGCTTCCCTCAGACTTTTCTTAAAAAACACAACTTGTCACTCCAAACGCTGGACTTAGACTTTTTAGAAAACACATCTTGTCCTTTCAATCGCTGGACTTCGACTGATGTTGCCATGAGGCAAATTCTTACTTCCTTCCTTTTTAATTGGAAACCGGCTCTAACCTCCTCCATAATTTACTTCCGCTGTTCTACACAGTCCAAACACCCCTTTCTCTCCACACATTTTATTAATTATTAATGATAGAAGAAAACACTTGTACCCTATCACACAATACTAAAATTACACATCTATACATTTTAATTTATACCTACACTAAACATCGTAATTCATTATGTTGCCTTGAAAATCCATTTTACTTCCCTTTCATAATTTGACGAAAGCTACGCTTTATTCACTGGCTTCTCCCACTCTCTGTATTTTTAATCTCGCGCGTTTAACACCTATTACTAACTTGATTTTTCACATTGTCACAAAGAACAGCAAAAGAAATTTTGTTAAATGTCAATAATTGGAAAAATATATTTGAAGTAAAAAAGAAAATGAAAAGGAAAAAAAAAAATGTCTTTTTACTCAATGTTATAAATCCATTATTTTTTTAGTTCTGGCTGGGGTCATGACTTCCCTCCCCCTTCATATTTACCCTTTTGTAGCTATGTTTTCTAGTGGTTATTTGAAATGTTATAGGCTGGACATCTTGTAACAGTGTTTGAAAGAAATAACCGTATTGGAGGTTTACTTCAGTATGGCATCCCCACAATGAAACTGTCTAAAGAAGTTGTACAGAGGAGAGTTAAACTCATGGCTGATGAAGGTATTATTTTCAAGACTAGTATCAACGTAGGCAAGGACATCACAGCCAAGGTAACACCTTACAATCACTTTATTTGTTTGTCTTTTTTCAAAGTTGATTAATATGTTTCTAAATACTATTGGAACTTATTATATTTGTCAAAGTTTGCAAATTTTAACAACATTTCAGCTACCAGTTTAATTAAATTTAACATATTTTTCAACCGAACACGGTATTATTTAATATGTTATTGAAAACACCACATTCTTTAATTTTCCATAATAACAGCTATAAAACGACAATTCTTTGATTAATTTCACTACTCAATTACTCTGGGCCAAATATAATCTTGTATACCTTGTAGTAGGAAGAATTTAAGAAAACCAATTTAATAGCTGTGAACCTCTTGTAAAATATTATTGAATTTTTTGAACAATTTTCTTTTTTTCTTTTCTACTTAGTGTCTATATCTATAGAGAAAAGTTTTGTGATTGTGAAAAAGTCTATGTTGACATTGTTTTGGCCTTTCTTTCCAAAAAATGTTCTGTATAAAATACCCTTCTGCCTTGTCATTGTAACTTAGAATTTGGGATAACTGCCATAAGGCTAAAAATTTTAAAATCAAATGCAAAAATTTTGACCAGTTGTCGTTCAAAAATATGCTTCATGGACATCCCTTAACTTTACTTTTTGGTCATTACTACCTTAAAAATTCATATTTTCTGAATTTATCATTAAAACTCTAAAAGCTTGTAGTGCTTTCGTTAAGATCTAAATTTGTTGAATTATGAAAATGAATATAATAACCCAATCCCCAATGTTGAATTGCAATTGAAATGAAGTGCATCAAGAGTAATTGGGAAAAACATAAATAAATCTTGACACCCATCATTATTTAATATATCTACCTTTGATCAATTTTACATTGTACTTTTTAGGATAAATGACAATTTTCCTGAGTTACATTAACTATATTGTATGAGTTACAAAGTTTGTGGAGAGTTTATATTTTACACTTTTTATAGTATTTTGAAAAAATGTAAACTTTGCAAAAAATTGTCATTTGCCATGTGTATATTAAGTTTATACAAGATATAAAAAATCCATGTTTTTTGAAATTTTTTAATGTGTGCCATGTCGTTTAGGAACATATTAATCGTACCTACAAACATGTAATGATATATGTGATAACAGTGTTTTTTCTTAAATTTTTTATTCTTTTTAAATTTTATATTATTATTGGGCGCCAATATATTATTTTCGAGAACATATACTCGTGTCATTACCCCGGGTCGTGGATTACCGAACAGTGTACTTCAGAAATCATAAACAGAGTCAAAGTTCCTGAAATACATACATGTTTATTTACAGAAAGCAATAAACATAATTAAATTACATATTACATGTAATTACAGAACCTGAAACACATAATTCACATCTCATAATATAAGCTATCAAATTCATCAGTTAATTTATATTCTTCTATTTCCCTCCACTGCAATCAATTATTCATAAATCTGGATATTCTACTATCCCCAAAACCATTCACAAATTGTTCAAATATCTTCTTTTTCTTTTTTATTTTATTATTAGTGTTTTCTTCTTCATTAAATCAATCGTTAAATTTTTTTATATCATGATATTTACGAAACATTATCTGTGTCTATAGCAAGGACGCACTGTCTCTAGTTAAAATATTATCGCAGGAATATTTACTTTTTTTATGTACAAAGGAGTTTTATAAACTTGGTGGAAATAGTCTTGCCTATCACTTGGTAAGTATGACTATTTTAATTTATAAAAAATCAACTAATTTATGGACAACTCGTCCATAAACTTATTACTGTTCTTACCAGCCTAGCTGCTAGTTAAAATAGTGAATCTCTTTCTCCCAACTTGTACAGGCTCCCCTTTATTTTACTGTATTTCTTATTGGTTTACTTATAAACTAATAAGAAAATATATTAAATGTCGAGCTTGACTTATGAGAAAAATTATACAGGATAACAAACAAACAGAACACAATTCTCACAAAAAATACGCCCAAGTATCAGACGCATTTCAATGACAAGGTCGTCCTCTTCAGTATAGCTCGTATATCACTGAAGATGACGACCTTGTCGTTGAAACGCGTCTGATACTTGGGCGTATTTTTTGTGAGAATTGTGTTCTGTTTGTTTGTTATCCTGTATAATAAGAAAATACTTCATTCTAATTTTATCGGTTACTAGGCGGATCACCACTGTCTTATACCTTTCGATGTTTTATAATGTATTTATTATTAAACATAGTTAATAGAAACCATAATTATTTATACAAAGGTTCCTGGTCATTATCTTATGCTAACATAATTTCATTTTTTTATTATAAAATAATCATTATTCTTTTTTTTGAATCTATAACACTACATCATCTGTCCGTCTATCCAAACTAAGTTAATATGTAACCAGAATCAACCACTCCTATAATCTCTGACATGTTCAATTTATAACGAGTTTAATTTTCTGATTACGTACCTCACTCAACCGAACTGAACCTTAATCTACAGAAAAATGTGAAATGTTACAATGTCAGTAAGTCTTTATGTAAAGCCTCAAACTTATTTCTTTTTTCCATCCAGGAAATCTATGAAGAGTTTGATGCTGTAATCCTATGTACTGGTGCCACATGGCCTAGAGATTTACCAATCCCTGGAAGACAACTTGAAGGAATCCACTATGCCATGAGTTTCCTTGAATCATGGCAAAAGAAACAAATGGGAGATGTGAATGTACCTCCACTTCTTGCAAAGGACAAGGATGTAATTATCATTGGAGGTGGAGACACTGGCTGTGATTGTATTGCTACTTCTCTTAGACAGGTAGGTTAATATATGGAATATAGTGGGTGATCGTAATCCCAAAAATCAAGTCCAATTCAAAAACTCGTATCTGCTACAGTAAAAGTACAAAAATCTTTTCTTTTTAAAAAATATATCATAACGATCTCCCTGAGCATTTTGAGGTTGGAAATTATCGACTAAAAAATGAAAATGTACCTTGTTCTCTAGCAAAATATCTCAAAATTAAATTTTGTTTATCCTCAATTATTAGCTTCTTATAAAGAAAGTTTTCCAATCTTTGTTGCACTAATTATTTTAACTATCTATGAAAGCCCTGTATTTTCAAATAATCATTGAATAGTCAACTTAGTTTTGTTACATTAACTAACAAATTTTGGACTCTTTGAGTGGGTCAGAAAAGGTTCATATAAAGACATAAGAAATAATCCACTTTTTCAATGTTTCTCAACTGATTATAACAATGTTAGATTTTTCGTGTTTGTTGATATGATGAACTGGAATTTGATAATGGTTATTGTTTAGTATGAACAAGATTCAAAATTAGTAAAAAGTAAAATTTGCAATAAAATAATATAAACAATAATAAAGATTTTTAAATATCGGTATTTCTGATGGTGGTAAAATCTACTGAAACATGTTATGCCAAGTAAACATATTATAAGTTAAACTATTTTAATTAATTTTATTTCAACACTAATAAAATATATATACTCTAATTATATGGTATTACAGGGTGCTAAATCGATTACAACATTTGAAATTCTGCCAGAACCTCCAGTGTCCAGGTCTAATGATAACCCATGGCCTCAGTATCCTCGAGTATTCAAAGTGGATTATGGACACGATGAAGTCAAGATTAAGTTTGGTAAAGATCCACGACAATTTAGTACTCTGAGCAAGGTAAGATTCACTTACATCTGTTTTAGTCGGCTTTACATATTTCTTCTATTTTAGATTTAATTATTAATATTCTCTTTTCTAACAGGAGTTCATCGATAATGGCCAGGGTCATGTTGCTGGAATCAGAACTGTGTTGGTTAACTGGACCAAAGACGACACTGGACGTTGGAAGATGGATGAAGTTCCTAACTCAGAAAAGGTTGATAAATATCTATTCATATATATTTCTTGTAGGTAATATGTGGCACCCTAACAATTAATTTAAAAATGAAAATGAAATAACATCCAGCCAATACATGAAATGAAATTGAGGTTAGGTTATCATTTTAGAATTTAAGACGGTACCCAGCATCTTTTTTAGTTAAAGGATGGTTTTACTTATTAATAAGTTGTTGTAAAAGTTTTGGATCCTCCTTAGAAAAATTTGCACATTTTATAATTTTTATTTTTTTCGTATTATATGCCGAAAATACTCATAGATTACAGAACAAGTGGTTTTGTTATAAATTTACATTTTTGTGGGGGTTTTTCTAAAGAAGACCCAATGTTTTGAAATTTTTTTTTAACAACCTAGTCTGTGTTCCATTAACTAGAAAACACTACGGTAAATGATTTTAGAAAATTTAACTTAAACAAGTTATTTAATTTGAATAACTTGTTTAAGGTAAATGTTACAAGTAGGCCTAATAGTAAAATTATCCTTATGACTTCAAAAACTATAGAAAATACACAATTTAAAAAGGTAAATAGTATAGTTGATATAAAATCTGCCTAAAAATTTGCAGCCTGACCAACTTATGCAAAGCATTGATAAACAAACATATATCAAGTTAGTAAATATTGTTTAATCTGTCCTAGAACCCCAGAATTTAAAAAAATTTCAAAATTAATTTTGTCCCTATACTTTCTTCAAAGAAAATTTACATTGATTGGGCCGACAGTTAAACTAGCCTCCCAGAGCTACTGTTTACCAACTGGAATATGAGTCACTTTCTTGTCACAACATGAATGTATAGACTGCGGGAAATAAAGTCTACTGCTCCTTAGTGTCTGTAACTGTTGTAGTATAGAACAGTGTTTTATTATTGTACAATAGTGGTTTGAAGTGATTTGTTACAGTTTAGGATTTAAGAGTTTTTCCTATTTTATAAAATGAGTGATGCCAAAAGGAAACATACAGTGTTGATTATGGAAATGAGACTAAAAGCCTTAGAAAGATTTTATAAAGGTTAATCCAACAAAAGAATTCATGATAAGTATAATGTCGGCAAAAGCATTGTGAAAAACGATAAATCAACCTGTTGACAATGCTCTTCGGTCTTGGTTACGGTGCAGAAATTTCCAAAGGTTACTTAGAGGTCCAATTTTAAAAAGAAAGTGCTACTTTTGTAATCTAAAATACAAAATGGAGGTGAGTTCACAACCAGTGATGGGTAGCTTTCAAGATGGAAACAAAGACACAGGAATGTTTCATTAACGTGATCAGTGAAATATTATCTGCCAAATTGACATTTTTTCCTAAATTTTCATTCAACTTTATTAACTAGAGTAAAAACAAAGGACTTCAGCCGGAACAAATTTACAACATGGACGAAACCGGTATAACTTTAAAATGCAACTTAATAAAACAGCCAAGAACAAATTATCAACTCCTGGACAAGCTAAATAAATACTGCATCACTGTTATCCTTTTTACAAATGCAGCAGGCACTCACAAGCTTCTTCTTTTTGTCATAGAGAAATCAGCCTTGCCTAGGGCTTTCAATTTAAACACTTAAACTTGGAGTCTTTACTAGTTTATTACAGAACTCAAAAGTCTGTGTGTGTGGACTCCCATCTGTTTAAAGACTAGTTTATTAATGAATTTGTACTGAAAGTGAAAAAGTACTTTAAGACCAAGAATCTGCCAAACAAAGCGATTTTAGTTCATGATAATGCATTCATCCTGAAGAGCTGGAATGTGGTGGAAGACATACCACCGATTGTAACCACCCAAGGACCACAATAGAAAAGGTTACAAGGACCAAGTGTTATAAAAGCATGAAGAAAAGGTATAACATTATTACATATAATTTAATTTTTATTATTATTTTATTTGAATGATTGTGTTTCCTCCCAACTATTTGTCTATCTATTTTTTATCCACCGTTAACAGAACATTTCTTACACAATTAGGCCTAACATTCAATAAACTTTAATTGGTTTTGTTTCAGATCTACAAGTGTGACCTTATTCTCTTGGCTATGGGTTTTCTTGGACCTGAGCGCTACATTGCATCAGAGTTGGACTTAAACCTGGATCCCAGATCAAACTATGAGACTGTTAATGGAAAATACTCTACATCCATTCCTCGAGTTTTTGCTGCTGGAGGTAATTTTGTTCCCTAATTAGATTCATTGTAAAGTTGACATAAGTGTAAAAATTTAACTTGTTTTTAGTTATTAAACATGGTGCTGCCACATTTGTTACATTCATCATAGAGTGTACATACAGAAAGTTGAGGTATAGGACCATACAAAATTATCTATTCTTTGTCTTAAAATAATTGATTGACTAACTGCATACTCTCAAAAGTTGGAATTTTAAATTCTAAAAATGTAAAATTTTGGAAATAGATTGAGATACTAAATTCAAATTGTTATCATTTGTTATTAGGTATTTCATAATTTTGGTAAACTTTTAGATTTATATTAGTTTGTATAAGAGGAGGGGGGGCACTGTACCATCTCTTACTTTTTGTAGCAGCAATATGTTAATATCTAAAACTATTTAGAGGAGAATACTGTGTAATGTTCAGTTACACAACATCTGTGTCTCTCTAGCTTGGCCTTACGAATTGTAAGATTCATGTGCTTTGATGATTTTTAGAAATAAACATGCCTCCTACTTCCTCATTTTAGTTAGTCTGCATAATGTATAGACTTTATTCAATAAGTAAAAATAAGTTTGTATATAGAATTATTTTGTATTTACACAAGATCATTATGATGTCCATTTCAGATTGTCGCCGTGGTCAGTCGCTGGTTGTATGGGCAATCTCTGAAGGTCGCCAAGCTGCCAGGGAAGTTGATGCGTATTTATTGGGCTCCACTACGTTGCCAGGACCAGGTGGAGTTATTACAACACTGACTTGTCAAAAAGGTTAAATAAACCACAGGTAAGCCTACAGTATATTCATTATGTCCTATTTTTTATTTACTGTTATGGACAATAGAACATTTTAATACAGTTTATGAAATTAGTCTCAATGCATTTTAGTTGAAGGAAATAATCTTTCTTAATCTTAAGGTACCCATAAACTTTCATTTAACATGTAAAACATTCTTGTATTTAGAGTTTTGAACCTCTCTACTTACTTTCAGTAGAAGTTAACTGTAAATATTTGTAGGTTATGATGGGTTCATAAGGAAACTATTAATCTTTATTCCCATGTTGCTTTACAACCGGCTAATAATTATTGTTAAAAATGATCGTCAGTTAAAGTGACAAACATGTTTCCTTTTAATGCATAGAAAAAACCATACTGAAATCAATCACAAGCTATATGCAGTAAAAATCAAACAATCCAAAAATCTGTTTCTCCTAGTAATTTCAATCAACATACATCATTTCTACACATATCAACTTAGAAAGTCCTGTAAGTCTCATACCAATTTAGTAGACATTAATTTGCTGCGCTGTAAGGAACTTACAATTGAGAGATTTCTGAAATTAAAGATACATTTGATAACTACCTCCTATTTTCCATTCTGTATATGGCTTTAGTTCATGCTGAGTATTGAAGGATTAACAGAGAAATGTCTAGTGAAACAATTGATGTCTTTGTAATAAGAGCAGAACTTGTTCTCAGCATTTTTGTTTTGGCTATAGATTAAGCTTTTAATTATGCAGAATTATACTATGGCTATTACATTCATGCTGATAATAGACCTTAGTTCTGAAGTCTTGGTCAGCTCAAAAACCTGTCGCACCAGATTAAAACTATTTTCATACTATTCCTGAAAGCAAGCTTACAGCTCTTCAAGGCTTCAGAATATAATAGAATGTTTTCTGTAGTCTCTTTAGACTAATTACACAATTGATGATTGGTATCACCATTTCTTCCTTTAGTCAGGAGATGTTTCCTAAATGTGACATATCCAATTTTGAAGTAAAACGCCTAAATACTTAAATGGAAAATTAATTTTAAAAAGCCTGTTTAATACGGGAAAGCCAGATTGTTTAATCAGGGTTCAAGCCAGGTTATTTCTGCTTGTGTTGGAATGTTCAAATGGTACACCGTCATCCCAATAATACACTATACTTAGTTTCATGTTTAGTTTTAGTTAGCCAGTATGAATTTACTATTCTATTTAAAACTTTGTAATGAAATAAACCCAGCAAGTATACTATATATAATTAAAAGTTTATATGACCCTACTTTTTCATAATTGTTATTAGGCGATGAAACTTTCATTTGATTTATACATATCATGCACTAACTAAACATGAAACAGTTTACAGACTCTTCAAAGTAACTGAAAGTTAAATAAAATTTTATAACTTCTCAATTTAATTCAGAGCTTGAAATGAATTATTGCCTTTATATCTTAAACTATAGATTTGCTAATAGTATATCTCTTATTATTAGTCCATCCAACTTTACCAAATATAAATGCATGAAAAACTTTGGAAAATATGCTCAGAATTATTCTACCTACATGAGATGCTTAAAATTCTCTACAATCCCTTCTAATCTGAATGAATGTTGACCAAACTACTTTCTGCTTGCTCAGGTTTTCATTCATGCTTCCAATTTACTGCTTATCTTCTTAGGGATAATGAAACGAATCTCTATCATTATCTCTTGTCAATCAAAGATCAAGACATCTTAATCAATAATATGGACAAAAACGTTTTATTGTGTCTTCAAAATCCTCCACCATTCTTTACTGAAAGATTGCTGCCAATCTAGCCTCAGCAGTTATGTTCAGATCTAAAGGCAACACAGTCTTTGGAGGCATAGTTTCCTGTTGGACTTTCAGCAACACACTAGAGCATTATACATGATCTGTGGATTAACCACCATCTTAATTAATAAACAGCCAACAACAGAGCTGTGGACTTAGGTTCCAGTTCATACAGATAACGAGAGTTGTCTAATTTTCAAATAATGTAATACATTCGAGAATTTCTGGTAAATTTCCCTTGATGGCTCCCAAATACATCTACCATTGCATCTCAGTTTTCCAGCCTTCTTGTTTATGTGAAAATTACAAACTGAAAACCAATTACTGCTTTATTACAAAAATATTATCTGTTGGTGTAATAACAACAATAAAATGTTATTTTTTATTATAAAAACTCTGTCTAAACTAACATATTTTTGTTCTAGAAAATTCTTTTGAATTATTTTGTGGTTGAGAGGAAAGCTATAAACCTCAGGAAGAGACAGATGTGAGGAGACTGACAGAACTGTCTAAACATAGCTAGAAATAAGGCAAAGAAGAAAATAAATTGTAAAAAATCTATCCAGTACAGACACAGTATTAGAGTTTAAAACATTCAGATAGACATGTACAAGAACAAATTATAGATGTAAATATAGAATATTGGAAAAATTAGAGACAAATTATATTGTTTGGTGTAGCTAAAAAACAAAACAAAATAATAATTTAATTTAGTATTTTAAGTATGTAAGCATATTTTTAGTATAATATTATATGTAAAACAAATGGTCCTTTATTTTTAATTGAAATGCACAAACCTATTTATTTTTAAAATATTCAATATTGCATTCAAAATGGAACAACTTGTGAATGATATCTTCCCAGAATATTACAGGTTCCATACAGTAATGTTTTTAGTCCTATATAAAATATACAAATATATTACATGTACAGATATTATTATATTTATCTTTTTGTTGTTGATGGCGCATAATGTCAAAGATTTAGGTAAATGTATATTATAAAATATGTAGTAATTTTTTTAACAGGCATTATGCACAATTTTTTGTCCTGTTTGGTTGTGAAGCTGTAAGAAATGTTTTGAGGTAATTGACTACAAGACTGAGAATGTGTACAGAAATACCTAACTTTGATATTTTGTTTGCATAATAAATTATTTTAAATAATTGTTTTTTGTTTTGCTTTATTCCTTATTAGTGTGCTTTTTATGTTGTTTTTTTAATTTAAAAAAATATATATATATTTGGTGTATGCTCAGTAATTTTTGTTGCTATATTATATTTATTTCATGATTGATATTATGATAAATTCAAAAACAAATTAGCTGATGCTGTCGCCATGGTGGTTTTACACATGTAAGCCAATTACATAAGCAGATTTTCTGAATCCTAATCTACCCTGCATTTACAAAATTGCCTCTGTAAATAATTATATGAAACCTTTTATGCACTTTTACCTTGTATCAGAGACATTAATTCTAAATGGCTTTGAACCTGGAAGTGTCACATTGTCTGTGAAAGTTTAAGATGTATATATATTTGTTTAAACGATATCGCTATATTTCTTGGTACACAGTTGTGGTTGATACCATTATTACATGAAGAAATAAAATCTGCAGATTTTATTCTAATTTGGTGTGCTGTAACTTAAATTTTAATTCTTTCACTTTTTAGTTAACAAATTAGCCCATCGATTTGTAGAACTAAGCCTATGTACCAAATTTCAGAAAAATATTATAAAAATTGGAAGATCTAATGTTTACTAATATACATATTAACCTATGCTTAGCCAATAAATGGCAGCAAATTACAACTTAGTGGACAATTTCTTAGTCTCGGTTGTTGGTGTTTCTACAAGGGAAATCGTAATTACTTGAATTTATATATTAGAAATTTGCTAACTTTATCTTCACTGACCAATGCCATAATATTTGTAGAACAAGACGTTTAGTAGGGTTACATCTATTTATGTTTTTGATATGGTGACAAAAACTATATACAAACACAAGCATGATCCTTGTTGAAAGTCATGAAATAATAATATGAAGATCTGTTATAAAACAAGGTAAAATTTGGTACAATTTCTAAATTCATTATATTAGATATATATGTGCTAGGTAAGTAAAAACAAGATGTTAGGAAAAATACTTGATTATAAACATTGTTACGAACATACTAAGACCACAAGCAATATATATACTTGTAATTAGAATTCACTTTATTCAGTTCTCGTTTCTTAAAGGAACTAATTGTGTGAGTTAATTTATAAATAAAGGCTGCATCATATTCGTACAATAAAACATCACGTGGAAAAAAAAAAAAATTACTAATTTAAAACTAATGCCAAATCCAATCTCTGTCCCTTAAAGAATATAAATTTACAAAATTAGTCAATAAATAACAGATTTTAAAATGTTTGTTATTTTACATTGTTGAAAGAAAATGAATCAAAATATGTACATGCTGAAATAAAATTAAAAATCAGCGTTCCAAAAAAAACAAATATAAGTTCACCAAACAGGATTAACTAATACAAATTGATATAAATTGTTGGCTTACCCTTATTTTCATCCCCTACCCTAAAATTATTTTGTCAAAATTACAAGTTCCCTTCATAAAATATTGGAATCTTGGACAATCTGTTATTAAGATCAAGCGCACAATTGTTCTTTTTGCTCTCAATTGTTACCCCAACCCAAATGATTTAGTTAAAAATGTAATCATTCAAACTCCATCTAATTTAGGACTTTATAGTAAATCTGACCAATTAATTTTGTTTTAATGGAACCTATAGACATCATTTAGAAAATGTTGAAAAACATGATATCAGAGTTTTGTACGAATTACTTTACTACATGAATTGGAAAGAAAAATTAATCTTTGCTACTAGAAGAAGTAGTTTACAACTTTAAACAAATTATGAAGGCCACATCTTGAAATTTTAAAATTTCTCTTTCAGTTTTAAAAAGAAATAAATATTTTGGCTGTAATCTGTGGTGGGTTTATTACTTTGTGTCTTTTAATTAGTTTCTTTATTATAAAATCTTTTTTTTTTTAATATATCTATTTTTAAGAGTAATGGTTTTAAATTATGTTATTATATTTATCCACTATGTTAAATTATGATGTTAACATGAAAATAGTACCATCCTTGAAATATATTAAATGGCCAAATTTCATAATTCGTAGCAATAAAAGATTTTTTTATTGTTATTAATGATATTTAATTCTACTGTCACATATTGGTTTTATGGTCATCATATATTTTTGTTGTTATGAACATTAACTATTCTGTATGTGAAGATCCACCTAAAATAATTAAACCAATAGTCCACAATTTTACAACATGTTTTCATGAGCATATCTTGAAGAATATTTTAAAAGAGACTGGGAATAGGCTAAATCATTCTTGATTTAATTACAGATTTAATCTTTGAACCTTTTTTATTTTTATTTATCCCAAATACAGAATATAAGTAAACCTTTTTAGAATTTTTAAATGGATGAAGATTTTCAATTTATTCAACTATAACCCCAAAGTCATAACAGCGTTGACACTTGAAATCCATGGTGTTATGGCAGAACAAACATGTCATTAAGCAATATCTGCATAGTCACCTGGTTGCTAGGATAGGAATCAATTAACCAAATTAATAAAACTGGCTTTTAATGAAGACATGTTTCATTAATTGATAATGGAAAATGATTATCTATGGCTAGAATTATATTGTCTTGTTGAATAAGAACTTTTTAGCAAGTACATCTTAATCCCATTTACAGAAAATATTTATGAAAAATAGTTTTGTTTTTGGAAGTCCTAGATGGAATGTAAATATGTAACATGACACTCTAACTTGATTTTTATCATGGATCAACCAGCTTTACTTTAATCATTTTATTCCCTCTTGATGTTGCAAGATAACCCACTGTTTCTCAAAATAGATATATTGTGGAATAATATATTTATATGACCTGACTAGAATTTCCCCAGATTCTTCCTAGGCACTTGATGAAACTCCTTAAAGATCAGTACCCCTAAGACTGCATGCCCTTCCAGGTGTTCTGAATCTCCAATGAACATCTCATATTCATACAGAAGCTGTTTTGTCATTTTGTTCCATTGGAGTAAACCTAGAGAGATATTTCATCCTACCAAACAGAGATGGTTTCTTGTTGGACAGTGCTCAGTTAGCAGACCTAACGCAGAATCCCATCTCTTTGATAATCCCATTTTGTCCCAAAAAGGGGCAATTACAATCTGTGCACTAGGGATGTCTTTTCCCCCAACAAATCTCAGGTTTTTCCCAGGATATCGAAGAATCAACCCGAAACATGAAACTAGGGCCAATACCATCATAATCCTAAGAAAACAGTTCAAAATCGTACACCATGATGGCTTTAATTTTTGATCCCTTCCGTTTCAAATGGATAAAAATATTTTTGATTTTACTGGATAATTTATTATAAAACTAATTTATGCACCCCTTTCTTAAATACCTATAATAAATTTTATTGGAATCTGTTCAGTAATTTGATCAGTAGTTACTTTAATCAGTAGAGTAAACTATGTTAGCTCAGCTCTCTACATGTAAACGCATATGAAGATACAAATTCTAAATGGAAATTAGAGAAGCTTTTGTTTTTCTTGGAATAATAAAAATTTTCTGCAATAGAAAAGTATGAGCAAACAATGTAGTGAACTTCGCAAACAATGTAAATTTTAATATTCTGTTTACAAAATAACATTTAGCACAATGTTAATTGACATATTTTGTCCTGTATATTACCATTCAAAATCAAATACAGGACTTTTCTGTTCTCTTATTTATGTGTCTTATTTGTAAGATGGGATTCAGGTCTGATTGCCTGATTGTACCTCAACTACAATGGGCTTTCAAACCTCCAGGACAAATGGGAAGAATCTCTACTCCAGGAACCTACATGTAAGAAACCTTTGGGGGCTCAAAGAAGCCTCCAGAGAGATTTTCCTTTTAAAATCTCCACAAGGAATTCAATAAATTAATACAAAAAATTAATATCTGGACAGCAATAATAAACTGTTCAGTTTTACTGTATAGTGGTAACAACTGCTCACTTTTCCTCATCTTTGAAAAATTTAGGAAAATCGCTACTAATATATATATATATATATATATATATATATATATATATATATATATATATATATATATAGTATATCAGTATTCTAAACAATCTGATGGGGGGGAGGGGAAATTCATGTTACTTGGAATGGAATAGGACAAGCAGGTAAGGGAGTTGGACTGTCTGCTTGATGATTTCATCCAAAACATGAACAAGGATTTAGGTTTTGATATGAACCACACAAGAGGACTCCAAACCCAAAGTTAAACGGAACTAAACATAACCTTAGTTTGATCCTATAACAACATATTTTGTAGTTGTAAATATGAGCATAACTCACGCTTAATATATTTTCCTGCATACCAAATTTTATTAATTTTTAGACTGCTTATTATTATACTTTTTGTTTACACCTGTACACGTTTTAAATGAATACACAATTTGTTATTTAATAACAGTGTTGTATGTAAGCCAAAGTGTCATGTTGTTATTCTCTGATATTGTTACTTATTAGACAAACCATAAATGTTTAACCCCGTCCATAAAATAAATGTTATAATTCTTTAGAGTTTTAAGTGTTATTTCAATTCTAAGACAATAAGTAGGTGGTTTAATAGGCCTACCGTACATGTAATTCTTAATGTATTCATGTGCTTCCATTAGAAATAAAAATAATTTATGAAAAATGAAGTATTATTCACTTATTTAGTAATATAAAATAGTAAAGTTAATGTGTCAAGACAAGTGAACCTTCGTTTGGTCTAGTGGTTATTATGCTCATTTTGTGTGTGAGAAGTTGCGGGTTCATTCCTGTGTTGGCTCTGCATGTTATGGTGTTGATTCAGTATTCAGACAACGTAACGAGCTACACCATTTGTAGTAAAGGCTAGAATTAAGGTGATTAGAACTTTAATTATGTATATATATATATATATACAGGGTGTTTGAAAAGTCTGGGTATGGCTTAATATTTTACAAACCAAAGCAGAAAACATCTATAAACTTTGCACAATGTCATATGGCAATGTAAACTATTTTTCCTTGCTATTGCCATGACATGACAACCATGGGGGGACGGCCCACAGAGGAAGTCATAGGAATCTTAAATATAAGCACGGGTCGAGTGATACCTCATTTCAAAGAGCTCAGTTAGTAGAGTTGAATGCTGCAAACCGCATCTCAAAAGATGTATCCAATCAGAAATGGCGGGTTGTTTTAGGTACACATTGTGAAGTACATTATGCGCTGCCATTTCTGACTGGATCGTTGTATTCAGATGCAGGAGGCGACGTTTCACTCTACTAACTAATGTTTTCACTGACTTTTGTAACTAACTTACCACTTCATTTTAGAATTAATTTTTTTTTTTTTTTTTTTTTTTTAATCCAGTCAGAAATGGCAGTTTATATCTATATATTAGTTTTTTTAGGTGAAAAAGTGAGTTTTTAATTTTTGATTGTTTTTATAGCTTAATAGAAGCAGAATTAAATTTGGAGTCGAGGGGTTTACAAGTAATTGCAGTTTATAAATTTTTCAAAAAAAGATCATAATATTTTTAAACCAATAATATGGGTATCAAAAGATACAGAATTGAAAGGAGAATAAACCCCGAAAAAATCACTTTGACATCTCAAATGGTTTAAGAGTTATTGCAATTTATATGTCAATAAAAATACCAGATTTTAACATTTCACGTTTCCAATGATATGCACAACAATAGATGAAGAATTGAAAGAAGAGTAAACCCTGAAAAATGGACTTTGAAATCTCAAAGGGTTTACGAATAATTGCAGTTTATAAATTTTTCAAAAAAGATTAAAATATTTTTAAACCAATGATATGGATATCAAAATATACAGAATTGAAAGGAGAATAATACCTGAAAAAATCACTTTGATACCTCAAATGGTTTAAGAGTTTTGCAATTTATATGTCAATAAAAATACCAGATATTAACATTTCACGTTTCACCACTTGCAATCCTTTTTTAAAACGCCTGTAGCTCTCCCTAACTATACATCGTAATGATATAAAATGTTACGTGAGGAAAGAAGAAAATTCAAATTTTACTGTTTTTTTTCTATTCGAAAATATCTTTTATAGTTTCAGAGTAATTAACTCGAGAAAACAGCCAATTTTCAAACTTTGCAAAATAGTAAGGGTAGTGAGTTTTTGATTTTTGATAGTTTTTATAGCTTAATTATTTATTAACAGTTTCTGAATCACAGTTAACATCCACCTCCTTTAAGATTATATGCTCCTGATACTTCGGTAAAACGACAAAATCTTATTATCAGGTGAATATGATTTGATAGGAGGTCTATTTGAATTGAAAACTGAATCACAGTTACCATCCACCTCTTTTAAGATTATATTCTCCTAATACTGCAGTAAACCGACAAAATCCTGTTATCAAGTGAATATGATTTATTAGGAGGTCTATTTGAATTGAAAACTGAATCACAGTTAACATCTACCTCCCTTAACATATTCTCCTGATATTGCTGTTAAACCACATAATCCTGTTATCAAGTGAATATGATTTGATAGGAGGTCTATTTGAATTGAAAACTGAATCACAGTTAACATCCACATCCTTTTAGATTATATTCTCCTGATACAGCGGTAAAACGACAAAATCTTATTATCAGGTGAATATGATTTGATAGGAGGTCTATTTGAATTGAAAACTGAATCACAGTTAACATCTACCTCCCTTAACATATTCTCCTGATATTGCTGTTAAACCACAAAATCCTGTTATCAAGTGAATATGATTTGATAGGAGGTCTATTTGAATTGAAAACTGAATCACAGTTAACATCCACATCCTTTTAGATTATATTCTCCTGATACAGCGGTAAAACGACAAAATCTTATTATCAGGTGAATATGATTTGATAGGAGGTCTATTTGAATTGAAAACTGAATCACAGTTACCATCCACCTCTTTTAAGATTATATTCTCCTAATACTGCAGTAAACCGACAAAATCCTGTTATCAAGTGAATATGATTTATTAGGAGGTCTATTTGAATTGAAAACTGAATCACAGTTAACATCTACCTCCCTTAACATATTCTCCTGATATTGCTGTTAAACCACAAAATCCTGTTATCAAGTGAATATGATTTGATAGGAGGTCTATTTGAATTGAAAACTGAATCACAGTTAACATCCACATCCTTTTAGATTATATTCTCCTGATACAGCGGTAAAACGACAAAATCTTATTATCAGGTGAATATGATTTGATAGGAGGTCTATTTGAATTGAAAACTGAATCACAGTTAACATCTACCTCCCTTAACATATTCTCCTGATATTGCTGTTAAACCACAAAATCCTGTTATCAAGTGAATATGATTTGATAGGAGGTCTATTTGAATTGAAAACTGAATCACAGTTAACATCCACATCCTTTTAGATTATATTCTCCTGATACAGCGGTAAAACGACAAAATCTTATTATCAGGTGAATATGATTTGATAGGAGGTCTATTTGAATTGAAAACTGAATCATAGTTAACATCCACCTCCTTTAAGATTATATTCTCCGGATACTTCGGTAAAACGACAAAATCCTGTTATCAGGTGAATATGATTTGATAGGAGGTCTATATGAATTGAAAACGGAATCGCAGTTAACATCCACCTCCTTTAAGATTATGTTCTCCGAATACTGCGGTTAAATGACAAAATCCTGTTACCAGGTGAATATGATTTGATAGGAGGTAAGTAGAGACGGGGATATTTGAAGACAAGAATGATTGGGTGACCATGTGACTTAAGTCCCTCCCCTTGTACCTCCCTTCCACTCTTGCCCCGCCCCTTGCCCCTCCCGCACCACTCTTGCCCCGCCTTTTTGTTTTTGCCCCGCCCCTTCGCTATCCCCCTGCACTCATGCCCCGCCCCTTGTTCCTCCTCCTTTACTTTTGCCCTGCCACAAAATCATGACTTTACTTTTTAAAAGGCACAAAAACTTGATACCCAGTTTTTAATATATATACCTATACACATTAACGTTTTTGTAAAATATTACATTTTAAAAATATTTTGAGATAACATGTCGAGGTATTAATATACAGTAATTAAAAATAAGTTTTTAGTAAAAAATATTATGAAATTAGTGAAAAATAACATACAGTTTTAAGAACAGAAACAATTAAAAACTTAAATTCCCCCAATAAATTTCTAATAATTTCTAGTGAAATGGCTGTAAATTTTCCTTTTCCATTACTTTAAAAAAAATGTCTAGATGTACATATTGGATCAGCCATTTTCAATTTGTAATTTTTGTCATCAACTTCGGATTCAGCAACCTCAAAAACATGTTTGTATACATTTAGGAAAAAATTCTATAATTCGCTAAGATTTTTTAATTTGTTTAAAAAAAACATCCATTTTATTGTTTAAATAATTAACAAAAAATTTCCAACCAAAACCAATTGGACACTTTTTTACCTGAGGGAATTTATAAACTAAATCAAAAGGTTTTGAACAAATACAAGCTATATGTATTTATTTCCAAATAATGCATGTTTTTGTGTTACATTGACTCCAACGCGATAAAGCCATCTCGATAAAAAGAGACCGTGACAGAAAAACTTTAACTAAGCTGTCATTGTCTATTACAGGAAATTTCTGTTGATTTTGGTAACAATGGAGTATAGTTACAGGACAGATGACTCCCACCCTCCTATGTATTTCTTTCTCTTTTTATTGGGCGGAACTAACGCGTTTTTATGGAGTTAATATTTGTAAAGAATAACAACTGATCAACTTTTTTAGTATGTACCATAGTTTTAATATGTACAATTACAAGCACAATTACAAGTTTTTAACCTAAAAATTACAATCTTCCTTTTTCATTTCCCCATGTTGTTTTAAGATAAAATACCTTTTAGTCATCATCCCCTATTAAAAAATGAGAAAAAATGAAGACCCCTAGTCCTTGATACAACACAAGTATTTAGTGACCGCAACATTTGGTTGAGAAAATCAAAATCTCTGGAAGCACTATAGAGTCCCATGGTTGGTTTAGTTGACTTTCCTCTCGCTTGGTGTGTAGGAGGTCCATGTTGACGACCCAGCATCGCGAGAAAATGAATAGTAATATATGTAGCGAATTCTAGTTGTGAAGGCTAGAATTACGGTGACGGGAACTCAATGTGCTGCCCATATATACTGAAAAACCCACTAGTATACGCATAGGTCATTCACAGAATAGGCTATTGAGCCACAGGAAATTTGTTTGTTATAGATAAAAAACACAATTTACTAATAACGCTTGGGCTATTTTTGTTTTTCGTTTTTAGTAATCCATGAATAGGCGAATTAGTTTTCAAAGCAAATTTATAGATTTTTGAATGTATGTATTATACAATAATATCAAAAGTATAAGCATATTTGTAGTAGACCTACTCTCGGATAAGTTATATGTAATTTTCCTTAGATTCTGTTTATAGTTTCTCCTTAATCAAGGAAAGCATGCTGATATAACGAACCACCGGATTAACTATAATTGTTGGTTTTTATAATTTATTTATCACAACTCATCCTGCCAAGGAAGTCAATAGGTATCGCCACAAGAAACCTTCAGTGAAAGTATCCTAGGCTAGCCTACATCCTGAAATATGTAAGAAATCCATCAGTCTGATCATTCACCGCAGAAAAGCAATTTTATACGATCGTGGAAAAAATTGTTCTTTACTTTCTCACATACGTAGTAAGAGAAAGGTATCTGATGGCTCAATAAATTTATGTTGAATATTTCGTGGAAATGTTTATTTTGGGGTACTCTGAACCAGAAAAATGTTTTCTGAAATGATGAGTGTCTGTCGTCTGCCTTACCGAGTCAGTAAATAATGAAATAACCCCTCACTGGAGGAAAGTTAGTTGTCCCTCAAATATTTCACGAAATTTGCTTTCACTAGCGGTTTGGTTCATTGGTTTAAGTTAGAGGCTAAATGTTCACATTGAGCAAAATCACTACTAGTACCAATCTTAAATAATCCAACATTTCCGTCCTTTAATTTTTCTTCTACTTTCTTACATATGGGTAGTACCCTATAGAAAAATATATGATGGGTCAAAAAAATTAAATTTGATATGTGGACATATTTTGACTATAGGCTATCTACTGACTTTTTTATTTTTTCAATAACTCAAAATTTAGAGGTGACTGTCGTAAGAAGAAAAACACAAAATTAATATTTTATTAAAATTTATAACGATTTTGATGAAATTTTGTTTAAGTATCCCAAAACCAATACAAAACGCATTGGTCGCCATCTCTCAAAAAAAAAATACCGATTCGCAAGTTATCTGTAAAATACATTTAAAAACTATTATCACTGGAGATCAAAATATTCGCTGTTATAAGAGAAAGAGACGTAATTTTCAAAATCAGTTCAACCGATTTCGATTAAATTTTAGAAAAATGTGAATTACCTAAATCCGTGTCAAAAATCGCAAGAAAAAATTAGGGCTTTGAAACATATGGAAAAACAAAAATTACATTTGATAACATCTGTTTTTAATTACAATCATAAATACTTGTTTTTAATTGAATATGATTGAAGCTGAGGGTGCGTTTTAGCAAAAGCTAAGAATGTTTAGTCCACTTTTAAATAAATATTGTTTTCAAAGTTGGCGATCAGATTCATTTTCACTTTTTGACCAACAACTACCGAAGTTAGATTTTTAGTGACGAAGTTTTGGAGATGAGTAATTGAGAAAGTTTGTCCAGTGTTTTTAGATCCACAAGTAGGTTCATATTATACGTGGAGGAAATTGTATGTTAATTCCACATAGTAGTGTTGTTCAAATTATTACAAAAACTCGATACTAGTATTTTATAATACGAAAAATAGATCCAATGTAGGGATTGAATTTATTTTAACGAACAAAAATTATGATTTTTATGCATGTTTTGGCACAAATTTTCAATTTACACCCAATCAAAACTCAAAATGGCGGCTTTAAAGTATAAAAATCTACCAATCTTCATAAAACTCAGTTTTCAATGTTTTTTGAGAAGTTGAACACATTTTTATCACTAGTTTTGTTGTAACTGAAATAAAATTAAAATGGCGGCAATTCCAATTTGCTACAATATTCGTAACTGCAGTAAAGTGGATTTCGTTGTTTAGAACAACGTGGTTGGTACGGCTGACCTTCATTTCCAATTTAATTCTTTCCTTAAAAAAAACAAATGTAAATAGCATTTATTTAGACAAGTTGTCAAGGTCAAACTGAAAGTATGTAAAGGTAGTTTGAGTGAATGGCGAAGTGAATGGTTTAAAAACATTCACTTCAACAAATTATTGGGTTTTCATAGGCCTACTTCATTATAAGTGCAGCAGGTTTTGATTTGAAAGGCCCAATAAACAAACAATACACTAATTTGTTCGTATATATTTAAATAGAGACTAATCTTGTGGCATAAACTCGTCCAACTTTAAATCATATTCGATTGAAATCGAGTTTTTAGTGACAAGAGTCAAAAATATTTTTGTTTCGTCAATTATTCATTAAAGGACATTTTCTTTTACTCAAGGTTTTTCGTTACTTAATTTGAAAATATTTATATTTATGTTTTATCATAGTGCAACATTTTAATTTTATATTCAAATAAAGAACTATAATTAGTTTAAAGGTAGAGGAGACTGTTTCGTGCTTCCCTGATAATTTAGTGAAATTTCCTGTAGATGGAAGTGAGAATTTCACATTTAAAAATCTAGAGCTCAAGGTCAACAGTAATTCAATATACCATGTTTTATTCTTTAATGTCGATATTATTACATGTTTTTCAGTAATCAAAAACAGTCTGTTTGTTTCATTTCTGCCAGACTCAGAACCAAAATGATGTACTGTATAGACCTAGGTTATAAGAAATTCATATTTTCAACAGTGGAATAATTATGCCAAATAAACAAAGTTGTGATAGCAAAATTTATCGAACGAAACTATAAATCGCTGAAAATTTCCATGATAAGTTTTTTATTTGACTTGTAACCGACCAGAAAAGTAAAACATTAATTCGAGTTGTCACAGTGTAGTTAAAATAAGGATGCTAGAGCAGGGAGTAAGGAAGCAGCAAAAATTAAGAACAAATCCATAAGTTTTATAAAGTTATAGTGTGAAACACAAATCACTTCTAGTTAGAAGCGTAACTAATCTGACTACTGTTTATATTTTACTCTAATTCATTGGAGCCTACAAGTTAGGTGAAAGTTTGGATAAAATCACAGGGAAGAAACATTATTAATGTTATGTTCGATATTTTTGTAGCCCTATGAAACTAGAAAAGGTTTTAATTCATAGCCTATATTAACCAAGAACGATATTTTTTGCTCAGGTAGAAACCTCTTTACGGGAATGTTAAAAAAAACCGTTTAAAATAAATTTAAATTAAACATTTAAGTTTTTATGTTTGTACTTCGTAATACACACTATATTATTCCCTGAGTCCATGTTTGGAACGTCTAGAATTGGTTTGAATGTCCGCCAACGGAAACTGAATGAAATAAAAAAGCCTAACTTTGTACTTACATCGTAGCAAAGAATCTCAAGTAGTATTTGTTCAATATCAAGGTTTTCAAGGATGGCGAACAATGTAAGGTTAAGTTGTCAGTAAGTCAACGCCAATTATCCCTGAACCGTCATATTTTTTTATTTTGCAAACTTTCATTAATGTAAGCATTTTACTAAACTTTAAACGAAATCGGTATAGCCAATTTTGATAAATAACTAATTTTATAACTGAAATTGTAGATTTTTTGTTTTTTTTTACCAAAGAGGCATTTTATTAAAGAGAAGCGACCAATACGTTTTGTTTGGGTCCTTAGAGATTAGCGCTGAGAGGTTCTGGGTTCAATCCTAGTGGAGGTGCAAACATGTATTGACCCAGTACCAAGAAAAACTGGAAAGCTACAATTATTGGTAGTGAATTCTAAACCAAAGTTGGGAATGCTAGAATAATGACGAGAATTTCGATTCGCTAATCACACATTATCTGACTGAAGAGCAGGTCTAGGCTCTATGAAATTTTAACTAAAGAATGGGGGCAGTTTTATCACAGAGAAGAGTAGTTTCCACAGAAAAGGGTGCAGGTGTGAATGTAAATAGTATAGGTTTAAAAACAAGCCTTTGTGAAGATATACCAAGCAAAGCGAAGATAGAGAGATGCAACGTAATGCGTGTGAAACATCAAAACAGAAATCACCAAGAAGAAGTTACAAAGCTTCATAAGCCGCTGCAAAACGAAGAAATTGAATACTTATTAGACAGAATAATCTCTGATGAGGTATCATTAGTAAAAAGATTGTAGGCCTACCATTGAAAAAGATGAATTGAACCGCAGTTGAAATCAGAGATCGAAATGGAGCAAATCAGTGGAGAAAGAGGCAAGATAGTGAGGCTCAAATGGTGGCATTTTGTTGAGACTTTACTCCAAACAGTAGTAAAAGATATACGGTTCATGTTTAGTTGGCAGTGTTTATATGATGCAGTTAGGCTGTGCTACTACGCATCTAAAAAACATAGTGCTGAATCATCGCCTAAAATAAACAAATCAAGTATATAAATTATATTAAACTAAATGTATTCGAAAGATAAAATAAATAAATAAAACAAACCAGAACTCGTAGAACGGTTTGTCATAAACGAGGCAATCTAAAACTCTATTTAAATATTTTCCTTTTTTAAATCCACAAATAGTTGATAAGGAGGGAAGATTCCAACTTGTTTCCTATAAGAAATAAAGACAATGTTTTTAGGGACATTAAAAAAAAAATGACAACTATTATTATATTTGGTTTTGTGGTTGAGTATGTCAGAAAGTTAATGGAATGTTTTTAGTACGGTTTATTTCTATGACTCTGAACAACGTGTTCATGTTATTAACAGAACGTAGAATTGTTTTTAATTAGCAATGTTTGTTTTAGATCAAATGTGATGCAATTTAGTGCAGAACAATTCATTAAGAATGTATCCTCTGAACTAAGGAACTAATTACAGTGTTTTATAGTGCACAAAATGTCTGATATCTTTAATACGATGAAAGTAAACGTGTACAAATGTAATTCTACAGATAATTGTTTCCTTCTTTCTCAGATTCAAGATTTATGTGGATTATTTTTATGGCCTCTGGGATGTACTGTATATACTTCACATTTTTTGGAAAATCTTTCAAAAATTAGCAAAGTTTAGTCATAGTAATCCAAAATGAAGTATGAGCATCTGTTCTGAGCTTAAATTTCCATTCTCTTTTGTTGTAGGAATAAAAAACTGTGCAAAAATATTGCATGAACTTTCTAACTTATCCATCCATATAATGAAATAAAAAGCAACCAAAACTATTTCTCACCAACAATGTCAGTTCAGTTGATGTCAATCAAAAAGTGTACATAAACCATGAAACCACGTAAAAAAAATATTTAAATATTGCTACTTGTTTGTCATAAAAGCGTAAATCGTATTTGCATAAAGTGTAAAACTTAACCTAATCCGTTGTAATTTTTTACTTCTGATTTTCCACACGGCTTGGGTGGGCAATTAATCTTCAGATTTTATTGAAACGAAATCTGTACGATCCGCGACAAATTTTTAGGGTAGTGTGGCGGTGCGCCATCTTGTTGGAAGTGTATGCGGCGTTCTTGATCGTCCTCATTCATATGTGGGATTAAAAGGTTTTCCAGCATATCTAGATACACAATTCCGTTGACGGTTTTCTTTTTAAAAAAAATAAAGGGCCGTAAATTTTTAGTATGTTAACTTTTGCGCTATCACGAACATGTTCCAAGAATTATCGTGAATTTTTACTGCCACAAATCCGACAGTTACCACTTCACCATTTACATCGAAAGTCATTACGGAAGAGTTAGCTATGAAATCCTGGTAAAAACTCCTTTACAAGGAACCCTATCAATCATCAGTGTCTTTTAGTTCTTCCACAATTAATTGTTAATCTCTACAGTTTGAGATGCAAACGTTTTCTCAACACACACCAAACAGTCGCAAGAAGGAACGGCCAGCTAGCTAGAAGCACGCCGGGTTAATTTTGTAGGAGTGTTACCTACGACATGATTAGAAACACGGTGCCATCCATAGGATTTCTCGTGGCTTACTGAACACCTGGTTTCAACAAGACACTTCTGCCACACATAAATGGTAGACCTACTGGGATCATCTTTGCCATACTCGGTACGGTTCCATAATTGTCACAGATTTCGATTCTTCAAACCAAAACACAGCGAGCGTGCTCGGGATTTGTGAAGTCAACAATCTTTGTTACAACTGCTGCTAGCGCTTGCGGTGGTGCTATTCGGTACTATTCACTACGTGAGTCAAAACTTGATTTATTTTGCTACATAATCACATTATAACCAGCTCTGTAACTAGTCTGAGTACATTTATATGAATTTACAAAGTTGTAAAGTCTTTTTTGAAACACCCTATATTTTACAACCGGACCCACAAATAACAAAAACAATTTGCAACCTACGTAGCGAGTATTTAAAAAATCTTTTATTCATTTTACATCGTGTTTACTAACATATTTCCTCACATATGTCCCTACCACTATTGCTAACAAGGCTATTCAGACATTTTGTGAGACAAGCGTGCCTAACTCTGACATAGAGCTTGGACGTTTTGTAATACAAATAGGCTACAGCAATACAAATGGCCTCAACACAAAATTGTTTGACGGTTACACGTTTTAAAGCGCAAACAAATTTGTTCAAGTGTTGTACAAATAATTTATACCGTTATACAGAGATGATAATATGACAAGTTATGAAATTACTGTACTACGTAACAAATAAACTGTGTGAGTTTACCAGCGTGAGGGATTTTTATAGCACTAAATTTCCCTTTACGGGTATAGAAACCAACCCTTGCTAATCGTATCTTTTAAACGTGTTGTTTTGAAGTCTTTAATGAAAATTAGTAGAACTTAGAACAAGACTTGAGGAGGTTGTTTTTTCTGTAAAATATTACAACGAGAAGAAAACTTTTTGTGAAGTTCTCTAATTTTAGAAGTGTTTATAGGCCGTCCGAATACATTCCCTGGTGGATATTTTTAATCTATGTACGGTAAGTTCCCTAGATTGTGCCTACACGGAAAGAGTAATAGAAGTAAGAATATTCAATTGGACAATTCTGTGGTGCTCAAGTAGAATTAAAGAGGCGTTGACTATTTTAACTAACCGGAAAGGTTTTTAAAATGGCGAATTAAATTTAGATTAAATAGTACAGTGTAATTAAATTTATCCAAAAGCCAGGATTGGTCAGTGGCTAGTATTCCCGCTTTGTGTGCAAGAACCCAGTGACGGCTCAAAAAATTACGGTGTTTATGCAGTTTTGTGGGGATAGTAGCGAATCCTGGTTACAGATTGAACTACGGCGAGGGGACGCTATTTGTTCTGATCTCACATAACCGGAAAACCTTCTGGCAAGCTCTCAATCTGTGGTTGTTCCAGGTATTAAATAGTTGTATATTTTGGCAACTATTTCTAATTTAGTTGCCACTTTTGTTATCGAAATTTCAAGCTAATGTGAAAAGAAGGATCGATAGCTCTAATTTAAATTTCTATCAGCTGTTTTTTTTTTAGATAAAGTTAACACAGCGACTTCCGGTTTTCTCTACTCTTTATTCTAAAAATTATGTAGTTTAACACTCGATAGGGTTTAAAAGTTTCGAGTTGATCCAGAAAACCCAAATTTTGAGACAAAAAAATTGTCCTATTTTTCAAAAGTTACCTTCTTTAACCCTCTAAAGTTTTCAAAACCTAGTTTTTTTTATTCACTCGTTCAAAGTTTAGAGGAAGTTGCAGATTTTTGGAACACGCTGTATTTGTCACACACAGTAGAAATAAGCACAATTATAAAATATTCAGAAGAGGTGTGTAACGTTGATTTGAATGAAAGGGCTACGCATTATCTGTCAACTTGTTATATTGACTTGGACAATAAATAAATAATAACTCTTAACTCTAAGTAAAACATAAAAGCTTTCTATTGTTTCCAAGTTTTATTATTTATTGCAAAGATTATATCCGTTCGACAAATATGTACGTCCGCCATTTTTCATCAATATGTATGTCAGCTGTTTGAGAAAGGAGCACCATTTCACAACTCTTCGGTTTCTAAAATTTCAGAAGAGTGTTTTTTGGAGCCTAGTGAATCAAATTTAATACCCCGTGTCATATTAAACTGGCAATTTTAATGTTTGCCACACACCACACCTCTAATCTAAACTGATTGGTCATTTCACCAATTTAACAGTAGACCGATACCTAAGTGCTTGGCACTTTCTATGTCAATCGGAAGTGCGTGAAAACGGAACTTTCATTACGATTTAAGTGACCTGGCTCTGTAGCATTGTCTACATCTCTCACTATTAGCTTACTGTCACGAGAGATGTCAGCCGGTGAATCGGTCGAAACACAATAAACAGAGAAGAAATACCATAGTACCATTGCTCTCTATCCTGTTTTTAATAACGCATGTGTAAGCGAATCTTCCGTTGTTAAGAAAGCCAATAGCTGTTTGCTGAGTTTGAAATGGTTATAACTAAAATTACGATTAATAATGGAAGTTTTTCAAGTTTCCTACAAATGACAAATAATTTTGATTACTAAGTCGAAATATACTGTTTTATAGCATTAAAAAAAATCTTTTAAGTACCAGTTTGTTTTTTACAAAAGTGTTCTTCAGAATGCACAAAACATTCTGATAAGGCGGAAACCGAAGTGTTGCAAAACCAATAAATAGTGTCTTTCTTGTATCTTAAATAAATTGAATTACATAAACTTTTTTAGGGTCCGCAACTTTAAGGCTCCTTATAATAACACAAGTGTGTCTGTCCATCTGTAAGTCGCAACCAACCCACACAGTGACTTTTGATTAATTAAGGGGCAAAATCTGACGAGTTGATAAAATTGTTTTTTGAAATATTATTTGTGGGGTATCAAATAAAACTAGAGGTTATTCTGATTACGAATATGTATGTTTATTTGTCGAAACAAAATAATATGCAAGTGTTAGGCCAAATTTAAAGTGTCAGATATCAATGAAGCCAACTTAAGCATACAAATCTAAAAAAAAAAAAAAAAATTGGATTTTTAATTAAATTATGGTGAGAAACCTTTTTTTTTTATGCGGATACACCTTAACCACAAAATGAGAAATGAGTAACGTAAAAGTTTTTTTAAATCAGTTTTTTGTCAGATGTGAGACAAACATTTATATATATATATATATATATAGAAGGAAAAACCCATCATGGACCTTTTCTTACCCGGGCCCTGCCCAGGTTGTGCCGGACTCTTACCGACTAAAAAACCTCCTCTTTTCCTCTTGACCTCCCGCTTTGGCATCGCCTATTCAGCATTCTTCAAAGTGGGTGTCATGCTAACAGATCTCTAATACCTAAAAATCATTGAACTTTCTTCTCTTTACTACTGCAATTGCCTCTACAAATTTATCCACCTTTTCCCATGTGTATTTACTCTGAAGCATAATCTCCACCACATTATCTGGAGTTATATTACCAACTTCTCTTATTAGTTGTTGCCTTTTCGTATCCCACTCCTTGCACTTGAAAAACGTGTGAAGGACGTCATCCTTTTGTTTGCCACGCCACAAGCATTCTGGGCTGTCCCTTTTGTTTGTCCCAGATGTGAGACAAACAATTTAATAGCCACTAAAAGATGGATTGCATTTTCATTGATTTATCCTTAATTTTATGCGCATTTCTGTATTTAAGTCCCAAATTGTCTACACAAATAAGACGATAAATTCTATATATTTAAAACTGTTTAGCGGTAATAAAAAATGACCTTGGAGCAGTTAAGGGGGGGGGAATTATTTTTGAAAATATTACGTATGAAGGTATCAAATAAAACTAGAAATTACAAATGTTTATTTGACGAAGAAATTATTATGTTGCTGCTACTGCGCTTAAAAGACTTCGAGTTTATAAAAATAACTGTCCCTATGGGTCTAAGTCCCCTTCATTTTTTTCCATAACTTACAATATCAAGTAGCTGTAATAGGACAAATATTCAAAATCTGATTTTTCCTATGTTTTGCTAAAATGTATCCTCTAAAGACCCAAATAAAAGGTCCTAGCCGCAATAACTCCGTAAATGCTATTTAGTGAGTTATCCATAAAAAATACAACAGTCACAGAAAAAAATTCTGGAGTTTAAATACTTTTCTTTAAGATAACAAAATGGCGGATAGACTGATAATGAAGCGGAATTCAACTATATGTTACTTAACATTTTTTGTTCGTTTTGATGTATATAATGCGAAAATGAATAACCAGTTCACATTTTTTGGGACACTGTATAAAAATATCTTTAAAATAATAATAATACAAAATCAGTAAAAATGTATAAGGAGGCACCCTTCTCCACCAAATAATCTCCCATGGGGGAAACTCAGTAATAAACAATTTTTTTTTGAGGGAAATTTAGATGAACATTATTTTTTGGCGTATTAGAAAGTTTATACAATCTTTACGTACGTTTATTTCTATAGCTGTTATTACTTGCGTGTTTTCAGAGTTAGTTATTACATTCATACCAACCTTCCCACACAATAAGTCACATACCGAAATCAGATTTTAGAAAAGAAACCAATTTCAATGAATTGTGATTAGGCCACTACGTGGCATGGTCATGCAGACAGAAAGAGATATGTTGAAGACAAATCGTCGTTTGTGCGTGTCCCCAAGATAACATCCGATTTCTCTGAAACCGATTAATCGATTTTGATCTGGTTGTCAGAAGCTAGTTCAAATATGAAAGCAGCGTCCAGGGTTGTTATTTGCTCTAGTCTACGTGATAAAAGTCGACGGATGCATGCAAAGTAAATGGGATTTACGTAACTCTGTATTCTATATAGAGGTAGACTGACTTTCATTGTGAAAACAGAAAGAAATTTGGGCAGGTTAGGGCTAGAGATTATCCAAAGGATAAATGAGTTAATGTGTGTATTGTATATAACATTATATGAATATTAACTAATACAGTAATATAAACTTAGTATATTTACATTATAATGGAAATAATGAGACGATTATTCAATTCCACAAAACAGCTTTAATTGCGACATATGTTTCGCCGTTAGGCATTTTCAAGCAAATAAATTGAAAACAAAACAAGTCTAAACTAAAAATGTGAGACAAAAGGAAAGGTTAGAGTAAAGGGGTTGAGAAATGACAAAAGAAAGGTCAATGATCTAACCTGTGGGATGGAAGTGGGGGTGTTTTAGGAAACAAAGGTTACACAATAGGTCTCAATAGTGGTGATGAGTTAAGATGTATTTGTTCATTTAAGTTGGAAATATGGTTTTTTAAAATTGAACTATTGATTTCTAAACATTCCAGGTTATTGAGTTTTCTACTCTTTTGTTCCATATGCAGAAGTTTAACGTTTAACTTAGGATCAAAATTATGTCCTGTGTCTAATAAATGATTTGCAAAATTTGAATTAGATTTGGAATTGAATAATTGTCTCATTATTTCCATTATCATGGAATTCCATCATGTACCGACTGTTGTAACATTAAATTATATTTACATTATGTTTACATAATACGTAAATATGTATACACTCAAGCGGTTACAATTTTTGTTCGAATCAATATTTGATTCACAGAGTGTTTTACGTTCCCATTTAAGAAATCGCATAAAAACAGATTTAATGTTAGTTTTAGATCATCGTACTCAAAAAGTAGTTTTGGAAATTATTCTTTTCTGTCGTCGATACAATTCTCTGCAGTCCAAACTAGTGAAATAATTTTGAAAATATTATAGCTCCATCTCGAGGAGTTATATCCCCGATTTGGGTTAAAAACCAAAATTCAAAACTACGATTTTATCAAAATCAGCCTTCTTGATTTTGTTGAAAATTTCGTTAAAATGTAGCCACTAACAACCAAACATGTTTGTTCCGCGGTCGATTTTTTGTTTTTAACAGAAAACTCCCGATACGATATATTTATTGTTGTGACAAATAATGTATTGTTTGAGTCTTTTAGTAAAGTGAGATTACAATCGTTAGAGAAAATCGTTACGGCAGCTTCCCTAGATACGCCCGCATAACAATTTAGATCAATCACACATGACGGACAGACACCATTCCAAACTTGAACGAAATGGTAAAACGGATATTGAGAAATTAGATCTTTTAAAACAGCTCTATGCATGACCCCCCCCCCCACCCAACTACCAAGAAAGATTTATACAACTTTTTAAAATTTAACTTCACTAAACTCCAGACAAATCATACGATCAAAATCTACCGAAAATGGCGATTTTCATAAAAATTTGTTGAAAAATGAAGGTCAAACAAAATTTGTAATCATGTGTTAAGGTTTAGTTTATGCAATCAGGAAATCAATTTATAAACCCCGGGAAAAGAAAATTATAGTTCATGATTTATTTGTAAAAGAACAAAACGAACACTGACTGCTACAGATTACATTTTTCTTGCGATTATGGATTTTGATTACGACACAGTTGGTTTTACCCCTTGTTAACATGTGACTCAAACATTAGCTGTTTAGGATGTGGTGTGTTGTTTGATCGTTTGGATGGAAGCTACGTTTTGTTTGGGCCCTTAGAAGCTTCGTTTTTGTTAAATTTGATAAAAACCGCTGAAGGTAATTTAAAAAATCTGTATTTTAAGTTTTGATCTTATGACAGCTATAAAATAAAAATGATAATTTTATTATAAGAATAATTAAATAAAAAACTTCGTTTTATGGCAACAATTTAATGACAACAAAGTTTATGAAAATCAGTCTCTTCGATTGGGCTGTAGATCATTGCACATAACGACAGAGAGACTGACAACAAAAATGTATTATTCCAAAAACCACTTTTTGGGGCTAGCGGGTTTCAAAACGGATATTTTTTAGAAAACCCAACACCGATTTTTGTAAACATTACATACTTTTTGTATATTACGTAAATAATATACAAAAGTAAAAACAAAAAGCGCTCTAGGACTTCCCCCCCCCCCACCAGGATAGTATAATTTCAAATTTAATCAAATAAATTTTAGTAAAGTAATTGTTGAAGAAATAAAAAGCAAATTTAATTTGTACTTTTACGACCTCAGTTGAATGTTTATATCGGCGTACTTCCGTGAGAGAGTTTGCGCAATATTTGCACACCGTTTATTTATAAATACAGTTAAACCCACTCCACCACTAATCATTCACATTACGCCTATTTCTTGACTCAATGAACCAACTAGTTATTGCCAACAAAAAGCATTTAGTTTTACCATTGGTCAAATATGCGGAAAAATAGGTTATTCTTCGTTAAAAAAAAAATCAACCATGTTTGATGATTTCCAGTGTCAGTGGCTTACAACCGCAGTGGAGGCTCGTTCCGCTGGTTTTCCGGCTGAAACTTTTCACTGAGGAGAAAGGACAGTAAAAGTGATCGCAAGGCTTTCATATTAGTGCAAACCTGGCGAGCCAGTTCTAGAGCAGTGCAGTACGAATAAACATTACACAGTGAAAGAACTAGCCGGTATTAGTGGTGAACAAAACAATGTGATATCTTCGTCGATTCAGTGAACTTTTATCAGAGAGACGTTAAATTAAAACAAAACTTGTGATTTCGTGAAATGTAATTGATAGTTCAAAAATGTATTGTGTTCCGAAAATAATCTCTCGAACATTTAATCACTCTGTGAGTCGACTTATTGTATTTATTTATTTTACTCAAATATTTTTAAAAGTTCAGTGCCAAATTATTTATATAGGCCAACCGATACCAGTATTAAGGAAAGATATAAGTGATCATGTTTTAGTACCGATCGCAAGTCCAATAGTCGGACGTTTCACTACCCTTAACAATTATAAACCGTCAAACAGTGATAAAACACAGGTTACTTTTAAGGATCGATTATCTACTGTAGAATCGACTAATCATCAAGTGACTAGTTACAAACCAAGAAACGTGATACCGACAACTGAAAGTATTTTGGAACGATCCAAACCAACCGTAAGTGTTTCTGATAAAATAGATTTAGTTAGTAAATCGACAAATTCTATTAGACCAACTATTGGTGTGATTGGTTTGAAATATAATTTTGATGATGTTTGGAAACCAGATAAAAAATTGATAGATATGTCCGATGAGTATATAAAACAAGATATGGAAAAACAAAAAAATGGGGCGAAAGAAGGGGAAGGATTTTTAACAAACGTTAAATTTGATGGTTCAAATTCGGATGTAGGTGCACAAAATTGGGGATTAACGACAACAGAAAAATATGAAGATTACAGTATAAGACCTTTAAATATTTGGCAAGCTAAGAGACCAGAAATTAATAAACAATTGTTTGGTGAACCTTCAAAGGAAAGTTATCAAACATCAGCTCCCGATTATCCGGATAGGGAAAGAACACAGACAAAACAGTTACAAGGAAATCAATCTAAACCTGGGTTTTTAATAGAGCCTTCAATAGAAATTTGGGAAGGGAAACAAATTACTCAACCCGAACAATCGACAATAAAATATTCACAAAACGGTTATCACGAGCCGAATAATCAAGGTGGCGTTTCTGTAGAAATTATTGGATCTCAACAGAATTATGGACAAAATGGATATTATTCTGAGCCAACACAACTACCTCATTTGTCAACACATGGATATCATCAGCCTGGTGAATCTGCAGAAATTACTGGACCTGGAGAAAATCAATACTCTCCTACACCAAATCTTCAACCTGTAGAAAATACTGGACCTGGACAAAATGTATACTCTTCTACGCCAAAATATCAACTTGTAGAAAATACTGGACCTGGACAAAATGTATACTCGTCTACTCCAAATTACCAATCTGAAGAAAATAGTGGCCCTGGACAAAATGCTCACTTTTCTACTCCAAAATATCATCCTAGAGAAAATAGTGGACCTGAACATACTTACGGTCATAATGTGTACTCTTCTACGCCAAATTATCAACCTCACTTGGACTTAACCAAACGACCACCATACCAAGCTATTTTACATCATAAAACACCACCAATCAAATCATTCCAAGGTAATCAAAACTGGAGAGAAGATTTTGGCCATGGTAAAAAACCAAAATACGAATCAGTGAACGGTCGATGGTTACTAAACGGTGGACCTATTTTACAGAATAACTTTTTTGGTGGGAAAACTGAAGCATTTCACGGTTGGGGTGGTTTCTATGGAGATGGGGGTAGTTCTCAATCCTTAGGTCTTAGAGTTCCGAATGGTTTTGGAGAACATTCAGGGGATCACAAAGTTAATCATAAAAACCATGGATACAGAGGTTCAAATAAGGAAGAAAGTTCAGGTCATGATGAAAATCGTGGAAATCAAAATGGATCTAGTGGTTTAAATCATGAAGAAAATTCAGGACATGATGAAAATCGTGAAAATAATAATGGGTATATTGGTTCAAATCATGAGGAAAATTCAGGACATCATGAAAATCGTGGAAATAATAATGGCGAGGAAAATTCAAGAGAAGAAAATCGTGGAAATCATAATGGGTATCGTGATTCAAACGATGAAGAAAATTCAAGTCAAGAAGAAAATCGTGGAAATTATAACGCAAACGGTGGTTCAAATGAAGAAAACTCAAGAGAGGAAAATCAAGAAAATCATAACGATTATAACGGTTCAAATGAAGAAAATCCACCTCAAAAGGAAAATCATGAAGAGAAAGATTCAAGTGAAGAAAACAGTAAAGAAGAACTATCATCCACGTCTAATGTTAATTATGAAGACAAGTCCAAAGAAGACTACAGCAAAGAAGATAAAGCAAGCTCGGAACATTCCGAAGAATCAGGAAATGCAGATCCGTATCCCGACAAGGATTTTGGGACTGACGCCGCTTACAAACCACCGCCTCCAGATCATGATGAAGCTAGGGAAAGAAACCGGGTAAGCGATCACGAATATCCGAGGAAAATTCCAACTAGGCTGCAATACCGTGGAGGAGGCCTTTGGGCAAAACCTCATCCAGAATCTGAGATAGATTTAGGATGGGTTCCAAAACAAGTGTATAGTCAGGTGAGGAAATACGACACGGTGAAACATCTGCCAAGATCAGCGGCCATCGCTGCAGCATCCACTCAAGAAGAAATCATCAACGCCCCCAGACTGAGGGAGGTCGTCTCCCATAAGAAAATACAAGAGGTATGAGTAATTTTATTACATAGTTTATAGATTTGTGTAATAATTATTTTAAAACAGAATTTACGAAAAGTCTAAAAATAAATAACCAAACATTTAAAAACAATAAAATAAACAAGAGTGTCCAAGAGATATTTTCTTAAGAGAAAGGAGTATAGTTAGCTCAAAACTGTAATCCTAAAATACATAAGAAAATTATTATTTTATTCTATAAGTTTACGCACGTTATTTATCTAATTTAAAGAAAACAGGGGTGTACGAACTACTGTTCCGGCCATTTTTAAATTAAAATTTTGCTTCAGTTATACCACTAGTGATAAAATCATATAAACAGTTTTCTAAAATAAGGAGTTACAAAAAAAAATGAACTTTACTGGGTAAAATTTGAAAGTTTTAATTTTAAATCTAATTGAACTAAAACTGCTATTAAAATGACGTTCAATTTCCCAATAGATAAACCAACTGAGTTTCATGAAAAAAAAAAAAATTAATTGAACATATGCGTTTTATCATTTTGGATGCGTTATAAAAATCACCCCCATATTGACATTGCATAGTTGGTTGTTTAATGTATGTTAACCATGATAAACTATTAAAAAGTAAACATTTAAATTAATGAAAATGCATAAAAACAACTGCATGCACAAAATATAAATTCTTTAATTAAAAAAAAAAAAAAAAAAAAAAAACTGTGATGTATTGATGTAAGGTAACCGGATTTGTCCGGACGTTCAAACAAATTTGCAATTAGAAGTTTCGTTTCAAAATAAAAGTGTTCATAGAAATTCCCAGAAATAGGAATGAAAAGTGATGATTCTAATAGCGTTACATCCTCTACGTATATAAATATATAATAATTATATAGGTTAGAAAAATAATGTGGCGGAGATGACAAAGCTCAACAATACCTGTCTCCTTGATAGCTATAGTTATGAAACTTTTTTCCATTAAAACAGACACTTTCATACTTATCTTAACGTTATTTTATATTTATGCAAACGTTTTTATTAGTTTTAAAAACGTATATTTTATATCATAAATACATATTTTGTAAAACGACAACTGTTTAATTAATTTAACATCGGTCATGAGAATATCTTTATTTTCATTTTAGATCAAAATATAACTTTAAACTCTTATTTCTTGGTATTACAATTACAAAATTCTCTGAGGGATTTTGTACCTTAATTTCGTGTAAGATAGTTTATTAATTTTATTCAAAATATCGAGAAAATACAAAGACCCAAGGATTCTAGTATGTTTTAGTCAATTACCAGAAATTGCTGTCAATTTGTTATTTTTTGTTGTAAATTAAAATAAATGATCGCTTTATTCATTGTTGATAAGATAAATGAAATATTGGTTTAAGTTAACTTTTGTAACATCACGTTTGTATTTACTCTATATGAAAAATGTTTAAAGGCGTCGTTTTTATACAGTTTTGTGAAAAATGATTCCAGAGACGAATAATACTATGATTGAAACTGTAGGCCTGCCTATAAATCTTTTATTAGATTTTAATATACGTACATGTTTATATATTTACTTGTCATATTTATATTCAGAATGTCATTTTTTTTAATCTATTGATTGCGCACCTAATCTGAGGATGACAACAAAATGTAGAAACCTGAAATTCAGTTCAAATAATCGTTTTACGGATAAACTAATTAATTTTGCTCCGAATTTTTAAATTTCAGTCAAGGTTCATTTTTGTTTTTGTCAATGAACCTAAACCGTTATTTTATTTTTTTTTACTTGATTTTTGCACACTGATTTAGGTTTTAAATTTTCACAATGCAATAAAATTTGAACAATATCGGTAGAACTGATTTTGAGAAAATTAGTCTTTTTACAACATGGGCGATTTTTTTTTTTTTTAACGCAGCGTATTTTGGAAAGATGATGACGAATATATTTTGTTTGCGTCCTTAGCGTACGAGAAAAAAGTGATGATAATCGTTTGAGCCGATTTAAAAAAAAATCATAATTTTGTGTTGTTTTTTTTCTTATGTCTCCAAATATTGATTTATTGGAAAAACTTTTAAAAAAGAAAGAAAAAATAGTGTAGAGATATGATAAAAATATACGAAATTTGATTACAATCTGTCCATGCTTTTGGGCTGTAGGGTACCGCACAAACGACAAACGTTTTTGGACTCAAACTGATATTGACATTATTATGATCTTGTTCTTTGGGGTTTGATATTGACTTGTTTTTTCGCCCATCCCATAACTTTCTAAACTACTAAGAGGATCTTAATATCGAGTTTTATACTCGTATATACAGAGTGTTTCAAAATTGTGTTTCCAAACTTCAAGAGGTGGTTTTCCACATAAAAACCAAAAAAAGTTTGAATACATGTCTGTAATTTGTCTAGTTTCCTAGATATTCGCCATTTTATTTTGATTTTGTTTTATCTACAGAACAATTAAAACGTTTGCATTGAAACTTGACATGGTAAAAAGTTAAAGAAATATTTTGAAAAAATAACCAAATTAATCTGATAACCCGTTTCAAAATGGCGGATGCTTAATTTTAAAAAAATTAAACCTTCAAAAAAGGAAATTTTTATGTAAACATCAAGAAACATTTTTGTAGCTCTTTTAATTTCCTATCGAATATTATAATTGTCAAAACAATTGGACGAAGGATTTCAGTAGAACTGCGCCCATTAGTTCTAAGGACACGAAATGCCTTTGCATTACCATATATTTCGTGTTCTTCAACTAATGGGCATAATTCTACCTTAATTATTCGCCCGAGTGCTTTGACATACAATATTAGATAGAAAATTATGTTGAATCTTTTCGGTGGATTTTTTTGGGGTGTTTTATGGTAACGAACCCTTAATTTTGAATTAACATAGGTAAGATTAAAACCCAAACTTAACCAAAATATAGGCTTATCAATACAGGAATTCTCATTTGGATTGTAGAGTGTAGTGAAATCTATAAACAATAGGTAACAATCAGACTGTGTCCAACTATCAAAGTTCAAACCAAAAACCACTTTAATAAGCTCTGGGTAGCTCAAAACAGATACTTCAACGAAAATCATTAATTTTGTGACTTACGTAACTTTGTGATAACGTAAATAGAAGCAATTTAGGACCTACGTTCATTGAAACTTTTTCTCTCTTTTCTTGACAAACTAAACACAATAGCACGTAGAGCAGTCTTTCTTGTTAATATTGTGTTTACGTGAGCGCACGTGTAGGAAAGTGTTTTTGTTTTTTTTGGTCCGAACTCGTGTTGCCATTCACTGCTCGTGCTAGATTTCATTCAATTTTCTCATTACAGAGTAACAAAACAAGTCCTTGAATATTTCCACAGCCAGTGTTGTGTGGCGTAATGAAGTTGGTTTGGTAGAAAAGAGCAATGAAACTATGAACAGTAATAATAGTAAATTAAAACAATCGAAGTCTGTTTACTGCAAAATGCATTGTTTGTACATCCAGATAACGAACGACCGATTTTGTTGAAACTTATATAATGACATATTTTGGACACTTCCAAAGGAAACTTTTTTTAACGAAATGTATGTTCGTCATTTATGTTTGTAAGCTTCTGTAGATTGAAAGCTCAAATAATTTAGTTTTAAATTACAATTAAGTGTATTTTTTAAAATTACAATATATTGACCAACTTTTGAAAATTTAAAATTTGGAGGCATATAATAAAAGAGAATATTACGTATCTTCTCTCTCTTAAAATAGGTTGTAAAAACTTTTATTAAATTTTGTTTAAATGTATTACTGTTACAAAAGATCCCGTTTGGTTTAGGCGCTAGAGCTCTGACTTGTGCACAAATGGTTCCGAATTCGATCCCAGTGGTGCTTAAATAGTTACGGTGTTAATCCTCTAACTTGGTTGGTAGCGAATTCTGGTAACGAAAACTAGAATTACGGCGACGGGAACTCGTTCCACAACGGGCTGTTGTGGTAAAGAATTAATTATTATTTCTATTACGTTTCTAAACGAAAATGCTAGTCTATTGAATAAAAAAATGTCTTCAAAAGATTGACTGTAGTAGGGCATTAAGAGCCGTGATTAAAAATCAAATTACTTAAAATAGATTTCAACGTTTTGGTAAACAGGGAAGGTTGTTTATCATAACATTTAGGCTGTCATATTTAGCAAAACAATATGTATGGCTTGGAATAATTGATAAATACGGGGTGTAAAAAAACAATAAAATAAATCACATTAAAAATAATGCACAAAATTGAAAAAAAATGTGCACGATACATGCATGGAAACGCTTTAGAAAGTTCAAAATTGTCATGTATAGTTTAAATTGCATGCCGTACTTCCCAAAATCAGATTACATGAATTTTTCTAACCTATTTCAAAAATATTGATATTTAAATACAACTTTTTTTTAATTTATAAAAAAAATCAAAACCAAAAAGTTAGTGAGCATGATTAAAAATTATTTTGAAATTTGAGGTTTTAACTGTACAGAAGTAAAATATTATGTGTGAAATTCAATACATCAGGTAAATGTACAGTACAGTTTTAAATCGGTGGTAACAATGAACTATCAATTTAAGTGAGTTAATTAAAATTAAACACTGTTTGGTTTTATCTTTTTCACTATTTAAGTGGCTTGAAACATCGTAATATCGCACGATTCCGAACTATAAGCTATATCCATAAATAAAAACATAAATTTTAACATTTTGAAAATTTTAATTATTGAAATAGCCTACAATTTAATACAAAATAACCTTACAATTCGAAAAATGTGTTTACAATTAAATGTTCTTTGAATTTAATTGTAAACAATAACCATAAGTAATCTAAAAAAATTATAAAACCCCCAAAGACTATTCTTTCAAATTTAGTATGTAGTTTGATTTTATGAATTTGAAAAAATTTGTTAGCCCTACAAATTGGTTGGTAAATTTTCCAATGGTGACTGATTTACAAATTAAAAAAAAATGTTTTTCGTAGTTAAATTACAACTACACCCCCACAATTTTATTAGCTTTATTCCAAAGTTACACAAATGTTGTACCCCACAAAATAATAATAATAATAATAAAAGTGTTATCACAAAAACACAAAATTATAACAAACACAACCTCAGCATTAGAAAGACATCGCTAATAACATTACTATACCCCATTTGACGTTTAGTTGGCAGTATAGAAAAAGAACTGATTGTGTACATGAAATGGGAGTTTCAGTACAAATAGCCATAAGGAAAAGTAAGATCGCTAGGCAAACTACTTCAATTATTTTAGTGTGAAAGGTTACTGATTTGTCTTAATTAATCTGTTTTATCATTTAGGTTTACTAGAATATAGCAGTCAGAATGGAATGTCAGTTGAATTGTAATCCAATCAAACAAGTCAATTATATTCGTTGAATACGACATGAAAAAATATTAAAAAATTTCAAAATGGCGGCAGTTTTAATCAGTTTTTCGACAATTCATACACTGTACCTCTAATTATTCAATCTAATACTCTTATCAGATTAATACTGAATTAATATTTAAATAAAGATCGCCTAACATTCACACAGGCAAACAATTTTAATCTAATTCATCAGTTGAAGCGTTAATGATCTGACTACTGTTTCTATTTCACTCCTTTATTGTTGCATATTAAAGTTTTAAAGGAAATCACAGACAAAACTGCGTAACTGTTTAAGTATACAACGAAAGCAGTAAGAGGGATTTTTTTTTAAATTTTTAAATCAGGTAATAGTTTTAGAAAACAGGTCAAATTATTATTTTTTTTTATTTGAAGTGTTTTTGTTCTCGTTCACACCATTATATTTACAAACTGCACTTCCTCTCGAATCTCAAAACTAGCGCGTCTATATAACCGTGCAGTATTCTTATAAGTGGCCGCTATTTTAAAATGGGAAAAACAAATCCTGTAACAATTTAGGAAGGATAAAATCTTAAATTTCATAACGTGAAACGTGTTTTGCCATAATTACGTAACAAACAAGGCACAGATGAAACAGTTGACTTAATCAAAATTGATCTCAACGTAAACCAAATTTTTTTCCGAGTTTTTCCTTTTGATTTAATTTAATTCTTCTATATGTTACGTTAAACGACATATCGGAGAAAGCGAAGTTTATGCAATGACCAAACAATTAACGAGGAAGTAAAATCCAATCAAAATCTCTTCAGATTTGTCTACAAGTTACATAATTTAATTAATTATTATTCAACCAACTTAATTAGTAAAATAATTCATCCAATATTAGGATTTGTTTACAAACTAAATACTCTACGCTCAACTGAAAGAAAAGTTTGTTCATTCGCTTTTGTAAATGAAGACAAAGAAATAAGGACAATTAAGGATTATCCTGTTTAGTTATACTACCTTAGAAAACAGGTTTGTATTAACATTAGGATTAGAAGCAATTACATTATATCGGAATCCTTCGTTTAAAATGTTAATTTAAAAAGTTGATGGGCGTCCATATTACTTACCCAGCCACATCATGCAACATACGAGGGTAAAATACACATACGGTATTTCGAATGATTGTAAATACAATATTAGTTATCATAGTACACAAAGTACTGTATAAGGAGGATAACAAACAAACCGAAACACAATTCTCACCAAAAATACGCCTAAGTATCTGACGCGTTTCATCGAGAAGGTCGTCCTCTTCAGTGATACACGAGCAACACCAATCAAACTATAACTACAACTATACAGTTAGCTCGTGTATCACTGAAGAGGACGACCTTGTCGTTGAAACGCGTCTGATACTTAGGCGTATTTTTTGTGAGAATTGTGTTCGCTTTGTTTGTTATCCTGTATAATTTTTCTCATAAGTCAAACTCAACTTTTATTATACTGTATAAGGGTTAGTTTGGTAATCTAAAAGATTTCGATCTTTTTTTTTTGACTAATCTATACGGAAATCGGGACATTTGATAAAGGAGTCTTTACTGGGTGATAAATAGAACCCTTTTTAAACTAATTTTATACAGTTTATATCTCATGTGTTATTCATTTTATAACTAAATTATATAAAAATTTGCAGTTTTCAATTCTGCATGTAATGGTACCAACCTGACAAATAGTGAAGTAATTGATAAAAATGTAATTTCGAGATATAACCTCTAAAAAAATTGTGGTATTATAGTTACGAGATCCAACAAACCGAGTACAGATACGAGAGTAAAGAGTGGAGGCGTCACATATGAACAGCTTCAAGGCCTGCTAGGGTCTATTACATGGGAATCCAGTTGAAACTTTTTAATATAAAATCATTAAAAAGTAGTGAATGCACTTCCAGGTTCAGAAAACTTGTATAACAACTTGTTTAAACAAACTTACTCTACTGCATAAGATTCCTTGATCTACCAATACAATTTAACATTTTCTACAAGGCCTAAGAAACCAACTTCCGGGCCTTGATAGAAAATTATTAACCTAACCTAACCTAACTTAAATGTAATCATTTAAAGGACCTGCTTATATATTACATTGTATAATAGAGCTGTGTAAGTACCATAAACTTGTTTATAAAGTATTACCCAAGTTATAATCCAAGGTAATGAAGACAAATTTAAAATCTTTTGCGTTATCACAGTATTCGAATTGATAATGTTCTGTTCTAACCAATGTGGAAATTGCAAAAATCACAATTTCCGTTACTTTAATTTCAATGCAATAATTTAAAATAATGCAATACAACAATTAACTCGACGTTTGAGGAACTTAGATAATTTAAAAATTAAAATAACCTCCATGTCGTAAAGGGTCGACCTTTTGAAGTGTAGTTTGCAGCATTAATCTCTACTTGAGCAGCCCTTTAACATGATGTTCATCTTAAGCTATGCTTACATCTAAGATTTCCTTCTGACTTCTTGTGGGCCATCCCCTATTAGAGATGAATGGTGACTGAGCACCCTTAAATAGCTTTTAAGTTCAATACTTCTTTGCGAAGTTTTACTTTTCCAGCCCATGTCTTAGAACAAGTATTCAGCAATCCTGCGGCTATTTTAGCCTTATTTTGGAAAATCTTTGAACAGTCGCCATTTTTTAATGAAATAACTCTTTTGAAGTGCGGTTTGAGGCATTAATCTCTGCTTGACGAGGCAGGGGCTGTCTCCCATTGGAGGTGAAGAGTCGGTAAGAGACCTAGAATATACAGTAGTTGTTTAGCTACTAAAGGATTTTCAGAGTTTTACTCTTCTTGCCAAAGTAATATGAAAGATATTAAGCCGTATCCAGACTTTTCAGCACCCCTGTAATAAATTAATCTGATCACCCAAACATCACCGCATAATAAATTCATCATTCTACGCATCAATCAACTTATCTATCAAGCCATTCTATGCTTATTAGCGACCCAACAACTTCTCACCCACCATGAAATGTACTCACACACACCGTCGCTTTTTTATTTATTCATCCATAAGTCCACTAAAGCTCCTAAGGACCACCCGTACAGCCACCTATTCAATCAAACATTCTTCCATAATTCAATGTATTCATTACCTATAAATAATGAATTCATCGACTTATCCGCCCGTCCACTGATTTTTAAATTCAAACAGCTTTATATTTTAATTTCTTTATCCTCTCAACTATTCATTCATCCATCTTCATATACCTATTTATCCAACCATCCATTCAACCTCTAAATCACCTGTTCATGTATCGACTCGACTACCTATCGATTCATCTATTCCTTATTTCTTGTAGCTATTCACTCAACTACTCATTCAGCCTATCCACATAGTTTTACACCATTCTATCTATTCATTCGTCATTCCTTGTAGTTACTTCTTCATCCACTTAACTAACCATCTATAGAAATATCCTTCCATCCATCCACGAAGCCAACATCACCCGGTCATCCAATTACTCAACTATCACAGTAACTAAAACCTTTATTCTGAAGAGAGTCCTAAAACAGTAATTTGACGCAACTATCAGACACAAATCCTCACAATATATCCGGTTCCGATTTATCTTATTTGCTCTGCGCATGACAAATAACTCGGAACCAATTCAAAGATCCTGAAACAATTACTTCAGCTAGAGTGTCCACAGTTGCAGAACAGGATCAAATTATCTAAAGCGTGCTTCCTTTTACATTATTCATTGACTCAACTAAGTCGGTTAAAATTGAGAGATCGCAATAAGTTTTTAACAAACTTCCGAAGTAAATTAAACTTGCATCATGGTTAGACTCGAACCAGAGACCATTAAATGTTTATTGATTCTGTCATTTTAACACTTCGATATAGACATTAACCAATGAGTATTATGGTGTCAACTTTCTAGAAAACATAAAGTTTGATAGAATAAAATTAATAATAATTTGAACACAAAAATATTCTTGAAAATTGTATGCGTTTATACTGTACTACGGTTTTTAAAAATAAAGTAGTAAGTAGAAAAGTTTTCTCATAGAATACACAATGTAAGGTAGGCGATAACCTTTACGGGTTTTCATTTTAAACAAAAAACAAAACTACTGTCGGACGATTGAGTACAGATAGCTTCAGAAATGCAAAAAGATATATAATAATAAATAGTTATTGAAGTATATCTATCTAAAATTTCTACGATTAAAAAAATATAACGTGAGAGACAATTTCCAAGTTTCGATCCTCTGAATCAAGAAAAAGTTGGTAAAATATTACTATACGTAATCACATATGCAGTATACAGCTGATACGCTAACACGATAGAAATTAATTCCTTTTGCTGTTTTTTGTGTGTATTTCCTTCAATGCAGACCTCATTTATTTAGGATTAATATTATACAGATGAGCTGTAAAATATCAAGTAGAAGGAACTATCAATTGAAACGACCGCCATTTTGAAAATTTTGAATATTTTTTAATATTCTTCAATGGATTTGAACCTAATGTGATAAGTAAAATTGCAATAACTATTATTGCAGATTTATTATTTTGAGGTTATGTTTCTAACAATTTTTTTAAAAATAATAACGTTATTATTTTTTATTAGAAAACGTAGGATCTAGGTAGGCTATCATTCGGGTGAAAAATTATTATCAATAAAAGGTATTTGACATTTTAAAATCACTTGCAATTTATAAATTTATATACCGATTTTTCTGGTTCAAACACTTGTTCAATTGTTTTAAAAACTCGAGCTTACATATCACATTTTAATAAAATCGGATTATAGTGGCGACCTCTAGATCGTCTATGATTGCATATTAACACATGTATATACAGGGTGAGGCAGACCACCCGTGCAGTATTTATAGCTGTCTTACTAACTTACTTTAACACTTTTTCTTTCTCATTTCCCCCTAATTTGGCCTCACAGAATCCAATAAAATAATTTATTATGAAAAATGCCCAAAAAGGGCCCAATTTTGGGGGGTAGGTGTGCTTTTTGAGGAATTTTCAAATATAAACATGGGTATACATGGCATATCAAAGAGTGTCGATAATTACAATTTCACGTGACGTGACGAGTTGGCGTGACGAGACAGGGTTACGTTACGTTATAGATTTTTTCACAAATCTCTCATTAGAAGTTTCACTTGAAAAATTCGTACTAAATTCTTCCAACAGGTCGGATCGCTTGATATGATCACATGATCTCAAGTGTCCATGTATCTAATAAATGTATATGATACAATTCTATTTAAATATGTAAACGTGATCTGTAGGTCTTTATCTAAACTTAACTCTTCGTTCTGAATCAGTTAACTGCTAGGATAAATGTTTCAAACTTAAAACTATATTTATTTGAATATTGAGCCTATTAATATAGTTTTCGTAATGCCTAACTATTTAGCAACGCATAATCTTATATAACCTTGGTCAATCAATTGTCTTGATTTCATGTTCTGCTTGATCAAATTGCTGTTCCATATAATTACTGTTGCGCATGAGCAGTTACTTTCAAAAGTCACTTCTGGAAATGCTCATAATTAGCGTCTCATCAAATTTGATACAGAAGAAAGTACTGTATATTTGAGTTAGATAATTGCTGTATGCCTAGTACAAGATTTAATATATTGCTTGTTTGCGTCTGACCTCAACATAACATGAAATTACCTTGTTTCTACAGCTTAAAGACAGCTGTAATTTATAACAAACAGTTTTATCATGGTGATCTAAATCTAAGAAATTTAATTATATAATAACATTGCAAAATATCTGTAACTGTGTTTATTGTTGCGAAGATATTAAATAAAATGTTAAACCGTTTTATTAATTTTTTAACTGTTACAAGTAGTCTATTACATTGTAGATATAAAAAAACTCGAATTCAAGATCTCACAAAAATTACGTTTATTTAATCAAACGCGTTTCAACGACAAAGTCGCCATCCTCAGTGATAGATGAGCTACAATAACAAAACTAAAACTGATTGTTATAACTGATTGTCGTTGAAATGCGTTTGATTAAATAAACATATTTTTGTGAGATCTTGTGTTCGAGTTTTTTTTTTGTACATCTAATATTATCTTACAAGTCAAGCTCAATATTTATTTATAAATACGGTAGGCCTACTCAAGTCAGTACAGCTGAACCTGCTACATAAGTTAAAGTTAAAAGATAGATTATTATGTGATGATATTTGGTTTGTGTAGAAAACGAAAAGTGTTTCCGAAATTAATGAAGATAAAAAACACCCACCAATAGCAAATTTACTAAACAAATCGACGAAAGTGTAAAAAGGTGTTATAGTTTAGTTATTTATTGTAGCTCATGAATCGCTGAGGGTGGCGACATTGTCGTTGAAACGCGTTTGATTAAGTAAACGTAATTTTTGTGAGATCTTGTGTTCGAGTTTTTTTAAATTTATTTTTTATCTAATATTACATCACAAGTCAAGCTCAATATTGATTTATTATTAGATTGTAGTTTCAAAGTTGAAATCTGTCATTTTAAATGCTATAAAAACATTTTATGATTGTGAACATTTACTAGCTCGACGAAAGTGTTAAAAGGAGTTATAGTTTTTTTATTGTAGCTCATGTATCATTGAGGATGGCGAATTTGTCGTTGAAACGCGTTTGATTAAGTAAACGTAATTTTTTTGTGATCTTGTGTTCGAGTTTTTTTTTTTATATCTAATATTATCTCACAAGTCAAGCTCAATATTGATTTATTATTAGATTGCAGTTTCAAAGTTGAAATCATTCATTTTAAATGCTATAAAAACATTTTATGATTGTGAACATTTACTAGCTCGACACTTCAAATTAATCGGCTAATTGTTTAGTTTGAGTAGCCTATTCTACACAATTACCAAAAAAAGTAAATTTCCAAAATAATAAATGCTAAATACCAATGTTTTGGAAAAACGCGTAAGAAGTCAGCAATGTAAGATTAGTTCTGCTATACGAAGACGAAACGTACAACAATGATTTTAAGTTTAATTTCTTTTAGATTTTTGTAAATTTGGTTGCTGTTTTTTTAAAAACAGGAATAGTTTAAAAAACTAGTTTCATCATCGTAAAGTTTTATTGTAAGGTTTAAATTAGAAATTATGTATCAAAAGACCATTTAAAAAATTAAAGTTCAAAGACTCTTCCAACAGTCTGTTGCCTGTATCAGTAACGATTATCCCAAATTTTAAAGAAAGTTGTTTCACAATAAAACAAACTGGGCACTACAAATTGTGTAGGTCACTACCGATGGAGAGAATGTCTCTTCTTTGAGCCACAGAAGGTATCCTCGACGGACGGAGGGAGGGTCAAGAGCCTGATGTGTCAAGAGGCATACCAAGCGGTTTAATGTCGTTTTATCAGAAACGTGAAGACGGGTTAACCAGAGAAAAAATTGGTGTGATTCTACAGTTCTGCTCAGTAGGTACTCTGCAGAAATCATAGACCTTTCTAATTTCACACGGGTGTCTGTCCGTCTATCTTTAAGTCCCAACTACCCTACACAGACATTTTCTATATATAATGTAATATAAATCCTATATATTTCAACCTTTGGATTATATATTCTTTATATTGTCCCCCATATAGAAAAAATATAGCCGTAACAAAAAAAGACCATGGAGGTAGTCAAGGTGTAAAAAACTACCAAGTTGAAAAAAAAATATTATGTGTGGATTATCAAATATTTGTGTGTGTTATTCTGATTAAGAATATGTATGCTTATTTGACGAAAAAATTAATATGTTGGCTCTAGGCCAAATTTGAAGTGATAAATACCACCCCCCCTAACTTAAACACAGAGTTAGCTACAACTCTGAGAAAAATTATTAATATTTTTAATTAAATTGCAGTGCGAAATCATATATTATAGTTTTTTGTATGACGAATACAACTTAATTTAACCACAAAATGGAAATGCGTAGCGTATAAGTGTTAAAAGCAGTTTTTGTAAAATGTGAGACAAACAATTTAATAGCCATTAAAGAATGGATTGCATTTTTATTAATTTCTTTTTATAAGGTCCGTAGGTAAATTCAAGGACCCTTATAATTTCACGCGCGTGCCTACCTGTACAATTATTTTTGTTATATGTGGTTGCAAATTTCATTGTACCTGGTCTAGAATCACCATGACGACAGCTTTGCATTTGATGTATTCCAATATGGTATTATGAGAAAATATAAACAATCAAACCAGAAAAACACATTTAACTAACGACAATATTTTTCTATGACAGCATCAAATTTTGTAACACGGTTATCTTCTCCTTTTACCCACCATTATACACCTCCTTTCTTTATGATTATTAGCAAATTGATCTCGCATAATAAAACCGTTTAAAAAAAAATTCCCACGTCGAATTAAATTCAATAGCGATTCCAGCGACACCTGCCTTAGACTCGTACTTGCATAAGCTTTGCACATAACACTTACATCATCATAGGGACGGTAACAAGCATATTATTGGTCCGCTACTACCAACAATAGAACTCCGACTGGGAGTTTTTACCTTCACAAATAATTTATTTTTATAAAACAATTCAATTTTGTATTGTGACAAACCACCTTTGATATTTTATCTGTGAAAGAAAATTACTGGAGCGTATTACAAAGACCGGTATGTTATGTAACATATATATAGTTGTTTCTTTTGTGCTTTCTGAATTTAATACAGAACATTTTGAAACCAAACATATATGGTTAGACGTGACTTTTATATACTGTAAACCTGATTTAGTTAAAGCTTTTTTTTTTATAACTCTGTTATATAATTCTATAAAGAAAGTAGGTTCAACTATTGTACAAAATTGATGTTTTATGAAAACAAATAATTCGGGATAAACAAATTTGTACGTTGATACGAAGTAGATATAACGTGAGTGCTGATTTTGTTGCCCTTATGTTAAGTTTAGCTGGTTTTATTTTCGCATGTATATATATATATATATATAGTGTGGAGAAATTATGATGGGTAAGAAAGTGAAGTCTTCTTTTGAAAAAAAAAAGAAGTTTTTTTGAATGATGGTTGTCTGTTCTCTGTGAAGTTCTCTACATTACAATCCCTGTACACACATGTGGAGATATTAACATATGTGGAGATTTTCACATATGTAGAGATACAGTATTAACATATGTGGAGATATTCACATATGTAGAGATATTCACATTTGTGGAGATATTCACATATGTGGAGATATTAGCATATGTGGAGATATTCTGATATGTAGATATATTCACATATGTGGAGATATTCAGATATGTAGAGATATTCACATATGTGAAAATATTTTGGGCTTTACTAGAAGTTATTTTTTCGACAACTGAAAATTTGCAATTAGCTGCCGTAATACCAAAACACATAATTACGATGTCGGCTAACCTTAACAGACCCGAACAAACCATATTTTATGGTCTCCTCATTAAAACAAAACACTAAATTTGTTACGCAACTGTTAGAAAATAACAATTTCTGAAGCCTTCTCTCTTAAATTTTCCAAAATGTGGAGATTAATAGCCCAACCAGTGTCGAAATTACCAATTAAAAGAAAATTACCGTTCAGAAATAATTTCAAAAACTAAAATTAACTTGATTTCAAACAAATAAGATATATGTTTAAAACGAATTTACGGCACAAGTGAAGCAAACTTAAGTTCCATTTAAATATATAAATAACTTGTAATATATATTTTTTAATCACATATTAAAGGTGATATACTATTTCAACTCCCATAAGAATTACATAGAGAAAACTCAGATATAGAAAAAAAATCTTTTTTGAGGTATATGTATTTGGTTTTTTGGATTGGTATGTGAGGCAGTAAGTGCAGTGTTTTAGTAGTGTTTATTTAGTTTGAGACAATTAAAAATGAAAATAAACCGGAAATGCTAAACAACGTTGATCTGAATAATGGATTAGAGTTACATGGTAATTTTGTTATCTGTACGTAACTTCCTGTGTTTTTTTACGATCATTACTAAAATTAGAATAAAAGGTTAACAAGCAGAAGAAAGAAAATCAGGGTTCGTTGATGAAAGAGAATTGATTGTCTGTTTCAAAATGAAGCCACATACGTTTAATTAATAAAGTTTTTCCAATTACTTTTTTAAAATGAAATTTAGTATTTATAAAGAGGTTAATGAGACTAAATGTTTAATACCAAAAATTAAAAACCAATAGAAAAGAAGTGGATAGAGTCACCACACCTTTAACTGCCGTACGTTCCACGCAAATAAAACAATAAAACGTACGAAAAGAAGTTTTCAAAATGTAAGAAGACAGTAAGACAAATTTACATTTTAGTGATTTATATATTTTTGTCCTCTATTAATATGTTTTTTTCTAAAACAGCGATACATTTGGTCAAAACATTGCCAAAAAACTAAACCAAGGTCATAGCTCAGGCTACATTACAGTATAGTATCGTCACACAGTTCCAAACTAAACCAAGGTCATAGCTCAGGCTACATCTCACATTGTATAGTATCGTCACACAGTACCAAACTAAACCAAGGTCATAGCTCAGGCTACATCTCACGTTGTATAGTATCGCCACACAGTTCCAAACTAAACCAAGGTCATAGCTCAGGCTACATTACAGTATAGTATCGTCACACAGTTCCAAACTAAACCAAGGTCATAGCTCAGGCTACATTACAGTATAGTATCGTCACACAGTACCAAACTAAACCAAGGTCATAGCTCAGGCTACATCTCACGTTGTATAGTATCGCCACACAGTTCCAAACTAAACCAAGGTCATAGCTCAGGCTACATTACAGTATAGTATCGTCACACAGTTCCAAACTAAACCAAGGTCAAAGCTCAGGCTACATCTCACATTGTATAGTATCGTCACACAGTACCAAACTAAACCAAGGTCATAGCTCAGGCTACATTACAGTATAGTATCGTCACACAGTTCCAAACTAAACCAAGGTCAAAGCTCAGGCTACATCTCACATTGTATAGTATCGTCACACAGTACCAAACTAAACCAAGGTCAAAGCTCAGGCTACATCTCACATTGTATAGTATCGTCACACAGTTCCAAACTAAACCAAGGTCATAGCTCAGGCTACATTACAGTATAGTATCGTCACACAGTACCAAACTAAACCAAGGTCATAGCTCAGGCTACATCTCACATTGTATAGTATCGTCACACAGTACCAAACTAAACCAAGGTCATAGCTCAGGCTACATCTCACGTTGTATAGTATCGTCACACAGTTCCAAACTAAACCAAGGTCAAAGCTCAGGCTACATCTCACATTGTATAGTATCGTCACACAGTACCAAACTAAACCAAGGTCATAGCTCAGGCTACATCTCACGTTGTATAGTATCGTCACACAGTTCCAAACTAAACCAAGGTCAAAGCTCAGGCTACATCTCACGTTGTATAGTATCGTCACACAGTACCAAACTAAACCAAGGTCATAGCTCAGGCTACATCTCACGTTGTATAGTATCGTCACACAGTTCCAAACTAAACCAAGGTCAAAGCTCAGGCTACATCTCACATTGTATAGTATCGTCACACAGTTCCAAACTAAACCAAGGTCATAGCTCAGGCTACATTACAGTATAGTATCGTCACACAGTTCCAAACTAAACCAAGGTCAAAGCTCAGGCTACATCTCACATTGTATAGTATCGCCACACAGTTCCAAACTAAACCAAGGTCAAAGCTCAGGCTACATCTCACGTTGTATAGTATCGTCACACAGTTCCAAACTAAACCAAGGTCATAGCTCAGGCTACATTACAGTATAGTATCGTCACACAGTTCCAAACTAAACCAAGGTCAAAGCTCAGGCTACATCTCACATTGTATAGTATCGCCACACAGTTCCAAACTAAACCAAGGTCAAAGCTCAGGCTACATCTCACGTTGTATAGTATCGTCACACAGTTCCAAACTAAACCAAGGTCATAGCTCAGGCTACATTACAGTATAGTATCGTCACACAGTTCCAAACTAAACCAAGGTCAAAGCTCAGGCTACATCTCACATTGTATAGTATCGTCACACAGTACCAAACTAAACCAAGGTCATAGCTCAGGCTACATCTCACGTTGTATAGTATCGTCACACAGTTCCAAACTAAACCAAGGTCATAGCTCAGGCTACATTACAGTATAGTATCGTCACACAGTACCAAACTAAACCAAGGTCATAGCTCAGGCTACATTACAGTATAGTATCGTCACACAGTACCAAACTAAACCAAGGTCATAGCTCAGGCTACATCTCACATTGTATAGTATCGTCACACAGTACCAAACTAAACCAAGGTCATAGCTCAGGCTACATCTCACGTTGTATAGTATCGCCACACAGTTCCAAACTAAACCAAGGTCATAGCTCAGGCTACATTACAGTATAGTATCGTCACACAGTTCCAAACTAAACCAAGGTCATAGCTCAGGCTACATCTCACATTGTATAGTATCGTCACACAGTACCAAACTAAACCAAGGTCATAGCTCAGGCTACATCTCACGTTGTATAGTATCGCCACACAGTTCCAAACTAAACCAAGGTCATAGCTCAGGCTACATTACAGTATAGTATCGTCACACAGTTCCAAACTAAACCAAGGTCATAGCTCAGGCTACATTACAGTATAGTATCGTCACACAGTACCAAACTAAACCAAGGTCATAGCTCAGGCTACATCTCACGTTGTATAGTATCGCCACACAGTTCCAAACTAAACCAAGGTCATAGCTCAGGCTACATTACAGTATAGTATCGTCACACAGTTCCAAACTAAACCAAGGTCAAAGCTCAGGCTACATCTCAAATTGTATAGTATCGCCACACAGTTCCAAACTAAACCAAGGTCAAAGCTCAGGCTACATCTCACGTTGTATAGTATCGTCACACAGTTCCAAACTAAACCAAGGTCATAGCTCAGGCTACATTAAAGTATAGTATCGTCACACAGTTCCAAACTAAACCAAGGTCAAAGCTCAGGCTACATCTCACATTGTATAGTATCGCCACACAGTTCCAAACTAAACCAAGGTCAAAGCTCAGGCTACATCTCACGTTGTATAGTATCGTCACACAGTTCCAAACTAAACCAAGGTCATAGCTCAGGCTACATTACAGTATAGTATCGTCACACAGTTCCAAACTAAACCAAGGTCAAAGCTCAGGCTACATCTCACATTGTATAGTATCGTCACACAGTACCAAACTAAACCAAGGTCATAGCTCAGGCTACATCTCACGTTGTATAGTATCGTCACACAGTTCCAAACTAAACCAAGGTCATAGCTCAGGCTACATTACAGTATAGTATCGTCACACAGTACCAAACTAAACCAAGGTCATAGCTCAGGCTACATTACAGTATAGTATCGTCACACAGTACCAAACTAAACCAAGGTCATAGCTCAGGCTACATCTCACATTGTATAGTATCGTCACACAGTACCAAACTAAACCAAGGTCATAGCTCAGGCTACATCTCACGTTGTATAGTATCGCCACACAGTTCCAAACTAAACCAAGGTCATAGCTCAGGCTACATTACAGTATAGTATCGTCACACAGTTCCAAACTAAACCAAGGTCAAAGCTCAGGCTACATCTCACATTGTATAGTATCGTCACACAGTACCAAACTAAACCAAGGTCAAAGCTCAGGCTACATCTCACATTGTATAGTATCGTCACACAGTTCCAAACTAAACCAAGGTCATAGCTCAGGCTACATTACAGTATAGTATCGTCACACAGTACCAAACTAAACCAAGGTCATAGCTCAGGCTACATCTCACATTGTATAGTATCGTCACACAGTACCAAACTAAACCAAGGTCATAGCTCAGGCTACATCTCACGTTGTATAGTATCGTCACACAGTTCCAAACTAAACCAAGGTCAAAGCTCAGGCTACATCTCACATTGTATAGTATCGTCACACAGTACCAAACTAAACCAAGGTCATAGCTCAGGCTACATCTCACGTTGTATAGTATCGTCACACAGTTCCAAACTAAACCAAGGTCAAAGCTCAGGCTACATCTCACGTTGTATAGTATCGTCACACAGTACCAAACTAAACCAAGGTCATAGCTCAGGCTACATCTCACGTTGTATAGTATCGTCACACAGTTCCAAACTAAACCAAGGTCAAAGCTCAGGCTACATCTCACATTGTATAGTATCGTCACACAGTTCCAAACTAAACCAAGGTCATAGCTCAGGCTACATTACAGTATAGTATCGTCACACAGTTCCAAACTAAACCAAGGTCAAAGCTCAGGCTACATCTCACATTGTATAGTATCGCCACACAGTTCCAAACTAAACCAAGGTCAAAGCTCAGGCTACATCTCACGTTGTATAGTATCGTCACACAGTTCCAAACTAAACCAAGGTCATAGCTCAGGCTACATTACAGTATAGTATCGTCACACAGTTCCAAACTAAACCAAGGTCAAAGCTCAGGCTACATCTCACATTGTATAGTATCGCCACACAGTTCCAAACTAAACCAAGGTCAAAGCTCAGGCTACATCTCACGTTGTATAGTATCGTCACACAGTTCCAAACTAAACCAAGGTCATAGCTCAGGCTACATTACAGTATAGTATCGTCACACAGTTCCAAACTAAACCAAGGTCAAAGCTCAGGCTACATCTCACATTGTATAGTATCGTCACACAGTACCAAACTAAACCAAGGTCATAGCTCAGGCTACATCTCACGTTGTATAGTATCGTCACACAGTTCCAAACTAAACCAAGGTCATAGCTCAGGCTACATTACAGTATAGTATCGTCACACAGTACCAAACTAAACCAAGGTCATAGCTCAGGCTACATTACAGTATAGTATCGTCACACAGTACCAAACTAAACCAAGGTCATAGCTCAGGCTACATCTCACATTGTATAGTATCGTCACACAGTACCAAACTAAACCAAGGTCATAGCTCAGGCTACATCTCACGTTGTATAGTATCGCCACACAGTTCCAAACTAAACCAAGGTCATAGCTCAGGCTACATTACAGTATAGTATCGTCACACAGTTCCAAACTAAACCAAGGTCATAGCTCAGGCTACATCTCACATTGTATAGTATCGTCACACAGTACCAAACTAAACCAAGGTCATAGCTCAGGCTACATCTCACGTTGTATAGTATCGCCACACAGTTCCAAACTAAACCAAGGTCATAGCTCAGGCTACATTACAGTATAGTATCGTCACACAGTTCCAAACTAAACCAAGGTCATAGCTCAGGCTACATTACAGTATAGTATCGTCACACAGTACCAAACTAAACCAAGGTCATAGCTCAGGCTACATCTCACGTTGTATAGTATCGCCACACAGTTCCAAACTAAACCAAGGTCATAGCTCAGGCTACATTACAGTATAGTATCGTCACACAGTTCCAAACTAAACCAAGGTCAAAGCTCAGGCTACATCTCACATTGTATAGTATCGCCACACAGTTCCAAACTAAACCAAGGTCAAAGCTCAGGCTACATCTCACGTTGTATAGTATCGTCACACAGTTCCAAACTAAACCAAGGTCATAGCTCAGGCTACATTACAGTATAGTATCGTCACACAGTTCCAAACTAAACCAAGGTCAAAGCTCAGGCTACATCTCACATTGTATAGTATCGCCACACAGTTCCAAACTAAACCAAGGTCAAAGCTCAGGCTACATCTCACGTTGTATAGTATCGTCACACAGTTCCAAACTAAACCAAGGTCATAGCTCAGGCTACATTACAGTATAGTATCGTCACACAGTTCCAAACTAAACCAAGGTCAAAGCTCAGGCTACATCTCACATTGTATAGTATCGTCACACAGTACCAAACTAAACCAAGGTCATAGCTCAGGCTACATCTCACGTTGTATAGTATCGTCACACAGTTCCAAACTAAACCAAGGTCATAGCTCAGGCTACATTACAGTATAGTATCGTCACACAGTACCAAACTAAACCAAGGTCATAGCTCAGGCTACATTACAGTATAGTATCGTCACACAGTACCAAACTAAACCAAGGTCATAGCTCAGGCTACATCTCACATTGTATAGTATCGTCACACAGTACCAAACTAAACCAAGGTCATAGCTCAGGCTACATCTCACGTTGTATAGTATCGCCACACAGTTCCAAACTAAACCAAGGTCATAGCTCAGGCTACATTACAGTATAGTATCGTCACACAGTTCCAAACTAAACCAAGGTCATAGCTCAGGCTACATCTCACATTGTATAGTATCGTCACACAGTACCAAACTAAACCAAGGTCATAGCTCAGGCTACATCTCACGTTGTATAGTATCGCCACACAGTTCCAAACTAAACCAAGGTCATAGCTCAGGCTACATTACAGTATAGTATCGTCACACAGTTCCAAACTAAACCAAGGTCATAGCTCAGGCTACATTACAGTATAGTATCGTCACACAGTACCAAACTAAACCAAGGTCATAGCTCAGGCTACATCTCACGTTGTATAGTATCGCCACACAGTTCCAAACTAAACCAAGGTCATAGCTCAGGCTACATTACAGTATAGTATCGTCACACAGTTCCAAACTAAACCAAGGTCAAAGCTCAGGCTACATCTCACGTTGTATAGTATCGCCACACAGTTCCAAACTAAACCAAGGTCATAGCTCAGGCTACATCTCACATTGTATAGTATCGCCACACAGTTCCAAACTAAACCAAGGTCATAGCTCAGGCTACATCTCACATTGTATAGTATCGTCACACAGTTCCAAACTAAACCAAGGTCATAGCTCAGGCTACATCTCACATTGTATAGTATCGCCACACAGTTCCAAACTAAACCAAGGTCATAGCTCAGGCTACATCTCACATTGTATAGTATCGTCACACAGTTCCAAACTAAACCAAGGTCATAGCTCAGGCTACATCTCACATTGTATAGTATCGCCACACAGTTCCAAACTAAACCAAGGTCATAGCTCAGGCTACATCTCACATTGTATAGTATCGTCACACAGTTCCAAACTAAACCAAGGTCATAGCTCAGGCTACATCTCACATTGTATAGTATCGCCACACAGTTCCAAACTAAACCAAGGTCATAGCTCAGGCTACATCTCACATTGTATAGTATCGTCACACAGTTCCAAACTAAACCAAGGTCATAGCTCAGGCTACATCTCACATTGTATAGTATCGTCACACAGTTCCAAACTAAACCAAGGTCATAGCTCAGGCTACATCTCACATTGTATAGTATCGTCACACAGTTCCAAACTAAACCAAGGTCATAGCTCAGGCTACATCTCACATTGTATAGTATCGTCACACAGTTCCAAACTAAACCAAGGTCATAGCTCAGGCTACATCTCACATTGTATAGTATCGTCACACAGTTCCAAACTAAACCAAGGTCATAGCTCAGGCTACATCTCACATTGTATAGTATCGCCACACAGTTCCAAACTAAACCAAGGTCATAGCTCAGGCTACATCTCACATTGTATAGTATCGTCACACAGTTCCAAACTAAACCAAGGTCATAGCTCAGGCTACATCTCACATTGTATAGTATCGCCACACAGTTCCAAACTAAACCAAGGTCATAGCTCAGGCTACATCTCACATTGTATAGTATCGCCACACAGTTCCAAACTAAACCAAGGTCATAGCTCAGGCTACATCTCACATTGTATAGTATCGTCACACAGTTCCAAACTAAACCAAGGTCATAGCTCAGGCTACATCTCACATTGTATAGTATCGTCACACAGTTCCAAACTAAACCAAGGTCATAGCTCAGGCTACATCTCACATTGTATAGTATCGCCACACAGTTCCAAACTAAACCAAGGTCATAGCTCAGGCTACATCTCACATTGTATAGTATCGTCACACAGTTCCAAACTAAACCAAGGTCATAGCTCAGGCTACATTACAGTATAGTATCGTCACACAGTTCCAAACTAAACCAAGGTCATAGCTCAGGCTACATCTCACATTGTATAGTATCGCCACACAGTTCCAAACTAAACCAAGGTCAAAGCTCAGGCTACATTACAGTATAGTATCGTCACACAGTTCCAAACTAAACCAAGGTCAAAGCTCAGGCTACATCTCACGTTGTATAGTATCGCCACACAGTTCCAAACTAAACCAAGGTCATAGCTCAGGCTACATTACAGTATAGTATCGTCACACAGTTCCAAACTAAACCAAGGTCAAAGCTCAGGCTACATCTCACGTTGTATAGTATCGCCACACAGTTCCAAACTAAACCAAGGTCATAGCTCAGGCTACATCTCACATTGTATAGTATCGCCACACAGTTCCAAACTAAACCAAGGTCATAGCTCAGGCTACATCTCACATTGTATAGTATCGTCACACAGTTCCAAACTAAACCAGGGTCATAGCTCAGGCTACATCTCACATTGTATAGTATCGCCACACAGTTCCAAACTAAACCAAGGTCAAAGCTCAGGCTACATTACAGTATAGTATCGTCACACAGTTCCAAACTAAACCAAGGTCAAAGCTCAGGCTACATCTCACATTGTATAGTATCGCCACACAGTTCCAAACTAAACCAAGGTCAAAGCTCAGGCTACATTACAGTATAGTATCGCCACACAGTTCCAAACTAAACCAAGGTCAAAGCTCAGGCTACATTACAGTATAGTATCGCCACACAGTTCCAAACTAAACCAAGGTCATAGCTCAGGCTACATTACAGTATAGTATCGTCACACAGTTCCAAACTAAACCAAGGTCAAAGCTCAGGCTACATCTCACATTGTATAGTATCGTTACACAGTTCCAAACTAAACCAAGGTCATAGCTCAGGCTACATCTCACATTGTATAGTATCGCCACACAGTTCCAAACTAAACCAAGGTCATAGCTCAGGCTACATCTCACATTGTATAGTATCGCCACACAGTTCCAAACTAAACCAAGGTCATAGCTCAGGCTACATCTCACATTGTATAGTATCGTCACACAGTTCCAAACTAAACCAAGGTCATAGCTCAGGCTACATCTCACATTGTATAGTATCGTCACACAGTTCCAAACTAAACCAAGGTCATAGCTCAGGCTACATCTCACATTGTATAGTATCGCCACACAGTTCCAAACTAAACCAAGGTCATAGCTCAGGCTACATCTCACATTGTATAGTATCGTCACACAGTTCCAAACTAAACCAAGGTCATAGCTCAGGCTACATCTCACATTGTATAGTATCGTCACACAGTTCCAAACTAAACCAAGGTCATAGCTCAAGCTACATCTCACATTGTATAGTATCGTCACACAGTACCAAACTAAACCAAGGTCATAGCTCAGGCTACATCTCACATTGTATAGTATCGTCACACAGTTCCAAACTAAACCAAGGTCATAGCTCAGGCTACATCTCACATTGTATAGTATCGTCACACAGTTCCAAACTAAACCAAGGTCATAGCTCAGGCTACATCTCACATTGTATAGTATCGTCACACAGTACCAAACTAAACCAAGGTCATAGCTCAGGCTACATCTCACATTGTATAGTATCGTCACACAGTTCCAAACTAAACCAAGGTCATAGCTCAGGCTACATCTCACATTGTATAGTATCGTCACACAGTTCCAAACTAAACCAAGGTCATAGCTCAGGCTACATCTCACATTGTATAGTATCGTCACACAGTTCCAAACTAAACCAAGGTCATAGCTCAGGCTACATCTCACATTGTATAGTATCGTCACACAGTACCAAACTAAACCAAGGTCATAGCTCAGGCTACATCTCACATTGTATAGTATCGTCACACAGTTCCAAACTAAACCAAGGTCATAGTTCAGGCTACATCTCACATTGTATAGTATCGTCACACAGTTCCAAACTAAACCAAGGTCATAGCTCAGGCTACATCTCACATTGTATAGTATCGTCACACAGTACCAAACTAAACCAAGGTCATAGCTCAGGCTACATCTCACATTGTATAGTATCGTCACACAGTTCCAAACTAAACCAAGGTCATAGCTCAGGCTACATCTCACATTGTATAGTATCGTCACACAGTTCCAAACTAAACCAAGGTCATAGCTCAGGCTACATCTCACATTGTATAGTATCGTCACACAGTTCCAAACTAAACCAAGGTCATAGCTCAGGCTACATCTCACATTGTATAGTATCGTCACACAGTACCAAACTAAACCAAGGTCATAGCTCAGGCTACATCTCACATTGTATAGTATCGTCACACAGTTCCAAACTAAACCAAGGTCATAGCTCAGGCTACATCTCACATTGTATAGTATCGTCACACAGTTCCAAACTAAACCAAGGTCATAGCTCAGGCTACATCTCACATTGTATAGTATCGTCACACAGTTCCAAACTAAACCAAGGTCATAGCTCAGGCTACATCTCACATTGTATAGTATCGTCACACAGTTCCAAACTAAACCAAGGTCATAGCTCAGGCTACATCTCACATTGTATAGTATCGTCACACAGTACCAAACTAAACCAAGGTCATAGCTCAGGCTACATCTCACATTGTATAGTATCGTCACACAGTTCCAAACTAAACCAAGGTCATAGCTCAGGCTACATCTCACATTGTATAGTATCGTCACACAGTTCCAAACTAAACCAAGGTCATAGCTCAGGCTACATCTCACATTGTATAGTATCGTCACACAGTTCCAAACTAAACCAAGGTCATAGCTCAGGCTACATCTCACATTGTATAGTATCGTCACACAGTACCAAACTAAACCAAGGTCATAGCTCAGGCTACATCTCACATTGTATAGTATCGTCACACAGTTCCAAACTAAACCAAGGTCATAGCTCAGGCTACATCTCACATTGTATAGTATCGTCACACAGTTCCAAACTAAACCAAGGTCATAGCTCAGGCTACATCTCACATTGTATAGTATCGTCACACAGTTCCAAACTAAACCAAGGTCATAGCTCAGGCTACATCTCACATTGTATAGTATCGTCACACAGTACCAAACTAAACCAAGGTCATAGCTCAGGCTACATCTCACATTGTATAGTATCGTCACACAGTTCCAAACTAAACCAAGGTCATAGCTCAGGCTACATCTCACATTGTATAGTATCGTCACACAGTTCCAAACTAAACCAAGGTCATAGCTCAGGCTACATCTCACATTGTATAGTATCTTCACACAGTTCCAAACTAAACCAAGGTCATAGCTCAGGCTACATCTCACATTGTATAGTATCGCCACACAGTTCCAAACTAAACCAAGGTCATAGCTCAGGCTACATCTCACATTGTATAGTATCGTCACACAGTTCCAAACTAAACCAAGGTCATAGCTCAGGCTACATCTCACATTGTATAGTATCGTCACACAGTACCAAACTAAACCAAGGTCATAGCTCAGGCTACATCTCACATTGTATAGTATCGTCACACAGTTCCAAACTAAACCAAGGTCATAGCTCAGGCTACATCTCACATTGTATAGTATCGTCACACAGTTCCAAACTAAACCAAGGTCATAGCTCAGGCTACATCTCACATTGTATAGTATCGTCACACAGTTCCAAACTAAACCAAGGTCATAGCTCAGGCTACATCTCACGTTGTATAGTATCGTCACACAGTTCCAAACTAAACCAAGGTCATAGCTCAGGCTACATCTCACATTGTATAGTATCGTCACACAGTTCCAAACTAAACCAAGGTCATAGCTCAGGCTACATCTCACGTTGTATAGTATCGTCACACAGTTCCAAACTAAACCAAGGTCATAGCTCAGGCTACATCTCACATTGTATAGTATCGTCACACAGTTCCAAACTAAACCAAGGTCATAGCTCAGGCTACATCTCACGTTGTATAGTATCGTCACACAGTTCCAAACTAAACCAAGGTCATAGCTCAGGCTACATCTCACATTGTATAGTATCGTCACACAGTTCCAAACTAAACCAAGGTCATAGCTCAGGCTACATCTCACGTTGTATAGTATCGTCACACAGTTCCAAACTAAACCCACTTATAATTTTGAAACCCGCGAAACGATTTAAATTATTCATTTAATTCTAAATGTACGAACCAAAATTGTATTATTGATAACATGTATGTTGTCCCTGAATGTCAAGAGAGTTTATTTAAAAAAATATATTAAAACTGACGAAATACTTCAGCGATTCAGAAATTTCCCCGTTGAAATTATCTTTTAAATTATACATCAATACTGTCATTGACAAAATATAAATGTAGTTGAAAAATATTCAAAAAAATGTGTAAAATATGTAAAAAATTCTGATATTTGTGTAACTTGAAAAAAAAATTTGTTATAACTTGGGAACTCCTGAATAAATATGAATCAAACACTGACTAAAACCTGACCAGATATTCTACCTAAATAGGAAAAAATGCACATGAAAATAATTGGATCAACGGTTCTCGAATTATAAACTTACAGACAGAGAGACGTAATGTTGTATACAGAGATGGGACTTTTAGAGGACTTCGACGAAGGAGTTATAGGACAAAACCTAACGTAGTCAATAAAGGTTGGATTAATTAAAAATTGTACCAACAATAAGTTTTTAACGGTACTTGAAAATATGGAAATCAGGTCTACTGTGGTAATCACAAAAAAGCGGATAAATGAATCTTTCAAAATATGTTTAAGAATGTATAACTCTATATGAAGTACTATAGGCCATTTTGTTGACTTCGCAGTGCTTTCATGCAATGAACCTTTATACGCTTGACTGAAACACGTAATGTAAAGTGTAGGTTTACGGTACGATCATATAGGTCGAAACATATGGTTACACCCTGTAGTGTAACATATGTTCTTACAAATTAAAAAATATATAACAGCTGTTTTTGTTTATTTGGTTATAATCCTTTTCTATTTAATAATTTAACGTCAGGTTCAGAATGATTAAAAATGGATGAATATTTAATTTCCGAGCAAAGCAAATGGATTCTGACGCAATACTGGAAGTTTGAGAACACTAAAACTGTACTTAGTGAATGGGAGGAAACTTTGGAACAGAACAAACATCAAGACAAACCATTTATAAAATCCATGACAAATTTGAGATTCTGTACACACCAGAATTAAATGCGGTCGACCAACCGCTGTAACGAGCGAGGATAATGCACTGTTGGCCGCTGAAGCTTTTATAAATAGCTGGAAGAAATCCCAAGTAAAAGCATCTTATGAACTTGATGTCTTTAGAAGGTCTTTACCGAGGTTGTAACGTTGTCGTAGTTTACTGGACAGCCGCGGCCCTAGAAATTGGGGAGCCCAAGGCGAAATTCAGGAGAGGGGCCTTCCCTTCACGATTTAATACAACTTAGACCTATGTTCTCATTGTCTGATATGAGCTCTCCTTCCTCAGACTTGTCTGACATTAATACGTCACTTGGTACTATGTCGAAATTCGGGCTATTAGTAGAGGAATGAACTGCTTAAGGTTGAGTTCCTTCCTCAACAATTATTATTTGTACTTAAAATATTGCAACTACTTACAAATCGAGCCATTGAACCACTAATCTTCGTTTTATAGTTTTTCCCAGATGTTTTCTTTTTTCTTTTAGCACTTGCCTGCTCATATTTTCGTCCAATGTCTCTTTCCATTTTTACTATTTCCTGACATTTTAGTTTAATAATAATAATAACGATTTCACTAACAAAATTAAATAGTTTTCACAGGAACATGTAACACAAATGACAAACATAACCTATAAATTATCGTAAGTGACTATGGAAGCCGGCCGAATGTGACAGTCAGAATAGACAGTGTGGAAGGTTGTCTTATACAAGTATTGAAGATTGTCTAATACAATATACAGTATTGAAGACATAGAGATTATTTTGAGTTTTTAACATAGTCTATTGTTCACTTTCATTGTCAAACGGTGGTTGGCGGCCTTGCGGGGCCCAAGAACTTTGTTTGCCTTTATGTAGGGCTGACTTGCTGGAAGTAAGCTATGACTGGGGTCTTTAATTTATTGAAATTTTAATTAATCGAAAAATGGAAAAGAACTAGAGTCCCGATAAAAATTGTTCCTTTTTAAGTTGTTCGAAGTTATGAATCGTCATAAGATAATTCCATGTACCTATTGAACAGTAACGTAACTAACCGTGTGGGGCAGTTTGGGTGACTTGTACTGTAGCAATGTCTTTGGTTTATTTTTTTCAATGGTTTTGTCACTCGTGATGGCAACAGACCATTCAGATTAGACGGCAGCATTTATATTACGACTAGGGTGAAGCAAGTGCTGCCGTTGCCCGGATTTCTCCGTTTAATTTCCCTTACGGGAGGCCACGGGGCGAGTCTTGAAGAGGCGTTGTTGAGTGGAATGAGAGCAGGAGTCAGGTGTTGAAAGAAGTGATTCCAAAACGTGTATTGGTTTAATGATGTTGGAATGTGGCAGGTGGCAGCAAAACTGTGTAGTGGAGCTTGCGAGTTGTCTACGTGGTGTGTGGTGTGAGATTGTTGAGTGGTCTCTCGGTCTTGCGTAAGAAGACCGATGTTTGAGATGGTCCCGGTGAAGTGTGTTAGCGAGGGGTCTCTTGGCCTTGCGTAAGAAGGCCGTGGGAGAGATGGTCCCTGCTAGTCTCGCGTCAGGAGAAGTGTTGTGTAGGTGTTGAGCTGTGATGTGTTCGTAGTTGGTCTCCTGGTTGTCCCTGGGAAATGAGTACTTATACAATTTTGGCTCTGCCAGCTTGTAGCATAGCTTGCCTAGGATTGGTTTGCTCCTAGACAATGAGATGTCCATTGTTAAGTTTTCCGAGGAGCGACCAATCTCGACGTGCGATGTGTGTGAGGTTGGTTCGGAGTTGTGTCGCGGATTGCCATTGTTGTGGCCGCGGACGTTTAATTGCTCGACGTGAGCTGTCGGCCAATCAGAGATGAGTAGCGTGGGCGGGTCTTGTATTGTGAGATTGGCCGACGTAGAGCCGTTTAAGGCCGGGGAATTGATGCTTGTTGTGTTGAGTGAGTGTTGGCAGGTTTTGCCGTGTAGATTGTGGGAAACTAGTCGGGTGAACTAGTTCCCTTGGTGGTGACGTTAACATGATATGAGAAATAAGCTTCTTAATTTGCATGAGGTTAAAATTTAAAATATGAGATTTACCAGCCTGTAACATGAACAATGAAATATTTGTTATATCGTTCGTAGAAATAAATGGCATTAATGTCACTTGTATTGTAGTAGGAATTGTGTTAACATTTTTTAATATTTGAATTATTAGGCATAAAATATATTCGTTATACTATATTCGTTTAGCCTTAGTGAAGGCATTTTGAAAAAAATCCTTCTTTAACTTTACTTGTTCCAAAGATAATTATTTTAATTTATTCTTTTTCTATTTTTATTTTATTTTATGATAAACTAGCTGTACCCGGCCACGCGTTGCTGTGGCTCATCTGGTTAAATGGAAAATAAATAAAAGACAAAAAAAAAAAAAATAATAACTAACTATATTAAAGAAAATTTTATTTCCAAAAAAAATTAAAAATTGTATCTATTACTTATTTTTATGTCATATTATTAATAATAAAAATATATATAATATATCAATTATTGGTTTTGTATTTATATCCAGGGTACTAATATTATAAAGACTTAAAATTTATTTCTTTGTTGTATGTATGGGGTTAATCTCTGGAACTACTGAACCAATTGAAACATTTTTTTAAATAAAAAAACTACACAATCCCAGAGTAACATAAAGTAGGATTCATTTTGATAAAAAACATTTTTTATATTCCATAGGCTATTTGTAAATTTATTTTGAAAATCGTAAAGAATCGTTGGGCATTAAACCCAGTGTCTAGCAGCTGTAGTATCAATAAATAAACAACATTATGAAAAACTAAAAAATTACTATTGAAAGATGAAATTTATAAATATCAATAGAAACGTACTATGCCAAAGATGTGCACAACAACATAAATTATATGTGTATGTTGCCATTAAGGTAGGTAAAAGAAATTAAATATAATTTTAGGTTAGGCCTAGAAAGATGAACCAATACATATTTCTTGTATGTACCTATTTGCATTCATTACCATAGCAGCCAATTTAATAAAATAACTGATGAAACAGTTGATTCGGATGTCCAGCTAGTACAAATAATATTTTTAAGTTAGGCCTAGATTGAACCAACACATGTTTCAACACACACAAACCAATAAAAGCTTGCGTTAAGATATTTAAAATTAAGAAAACAATATGTTACAATCTAATTTAAAAATAAAGACATATTAGAATTTAATAGTAGGCCAATTTATATAATTTATGGTAAATGATATATTTTATAAATTGAAAATTGCCTCTTTTATTTATAACAATACAAAATCTCTGTCCTAATTAATATTCCCGAGAAAATAACATTGTGTACAATAACCTGTTTTAAAAAAGTTATTATTTATATATTATATATATACAATTTCTATTCATATCGGCGAAGAAAGTCCCGCGATATTCTTCTCCAATCACAAACTTCTGTGGGCGTGTATATTATAATTAGCGTCTTGCTTCTAGTGGTCGCCATCTTAATTCCAGATTTTCGTTCATATTTCCACAGATTATGTCTTTGTTATTAAATATTTATATGAACTCAGGTGATGTTTTATATTTAGAAATATCTACTTCGTATTTCTGTATATCTCATTTTGTCTCTAGGTCTTCTGTATTTTTATAATCGGCGAAAGATCGGAGTTATATTTTCAATTCGGTTATTTTCCAAGTTGACCTTTCACGTCTAGATAAAAACAAATTATTTAAGTTTTCTTGTCTTTAACTGTGTGTTGTTATTTTTTATGGATTAATCAAATTCTTAGGCGCAATTTTAATATAGGTTTTGATTTGTTTTAGATTGACAATTTTCTGGATTAGTTATAATTGGGTCAGAAAGTATTAGATTTAGAATTTGTTTTGATTCGAGTCTTATCTTTTTGCCGCTAGGCGCGTGTATGTTGACGTTTAAAATTAAATGAATGAAATTGACTTTTTTTTTCTTTTTGTATTTAATACCCTTTAAAATTAAAATTTCGCAAAATCCTTTCTTAGTGAGCGTCTATGACCTCATACAAATATGCCTTTAAATTTTGGTATCAATATCTTTGTTGGTTTTTGCTCTACGTTGATTCTCTGTCAGTCATTCATTCAGTCAGTCAGGACAAAGCCGTTTATATATATAGTGATAACTTCTTCCCCAAGATAGATGGTTACCGCAGTTATTGAAACTTCCTAGAAGTAGATTGATCGTCAGGATCCCACCGAATGGCCTCTTCAATTCTTGACTTAACACTCACACATATCTTTTTCTGGAGTTTTGTAAAAAACGGAACTTTAGGTTTTAGACTGATGGCAGCTACCCTCAAATTTTGAGTTCGCGAGAATTCCTGAAATGGCCGAAATACGCCCAAATACCAAATTTGATAATAATCGGTTTAATCGTTTAAACAGTAGATCGCTGCACAGAAGACAGACATCATCCCAAAGACTTTTCTCTGGTTCAGGAGGCTTAAAAATGTGTAATATACGACAAATTTGGACCCATTACGTAACATTCTCAAAACTACGTATATGTGAGAAGGAAAAACGGAGTTTTCTTTTGGATATACCATACTTAAAAGGTGCTACAAATCTGCTTAGTCATCTAAAAATCTTATAAAGTATAGAGTTTCTACATGAGAAAGCAAGGCAGGATATTTTACTAGGAAAAACTTTAAAGTTCAAGAACCAGCTAATAAAGGAATATGTAACTAGATCTGATGTAACTTCCTTTATAGTCTAGATAACCGACCTCACCTGAGAGGAAACCTTGAGGAAGTTCAATAAAAGTGAAAGTAGCAGTACGTCGTGCGTCAGGAATGGCTTTATTAGATCAGTAGCGTCACTATGTCTATTCCCTTCCTCGTTGTCGAATATTTTAACTGAATCTAAAATCAAATTGAACGGGGAATATAAAACGGTTGATTTAAATGAATTCAAAGTGACTGTGAAAAGCTCAATGTGGGGTAATATTTTCATAACACTATATTCAATACTCTGCCTTTGGACCGTTGGAATGGTGATAAATATTTTGAGTCATCAGAGTCGCAGGCAGGTGAAATACCAGCAGCGAACTGCTCGATTCTTAGAATGTATTTGCTACTAGTTTGGTTACTGAATTGCTTATTTAAACTCTTCCGTGTATCCTCTAGCTAGCTGATATAAATATATAGTAAGATATACCAAACATTTAAATAAAGGATATAGAAGAATAAACTTATTATCATTTATAATTTTTCAATAACAACCCTCGGGGCTGACTTTTATTCATGTAGTCTTGGGTTATATCCCTCTATTTCATCTTTCCTATCACGACTCTCTTGATCAACACTTGTTCTTTTCCGACACTGATGTTATTAGAGTATTTGAGAATTAGGCGTCTCTATTCAAGTTCTTTTTATTTAAGCAATGATAACCACGAGGTATTTCGCTGTTTAAACAAAAAGGAAAACAAAATTTCATAAGAAATGCGTAATTAAATAATAAAGGATTTTGGTTTTAATTCTGCTTTTTCTATGTACCGGTATGTGGTTTCAGAAGCCTACCCACTCCCGTACAGTCTACAGAGGCTGTACCGCCACTACTGCAGGTAGCAAACCTAGATATTTGCAAGAAAACAAATTAAAAAATATTAAACAAAAGCGAATTATGCTATAGGTCGTTTCAATCCGTACAGTATTTAAGCAGTAAGGGAGGTATCAAAGTACCTATGCAAAATAAGGTGATGGAGTCATTATCGTTCTTGACTAGCTCTGTCATGCAAATTAACCATTTTAAGTTTAATAAATCTCTTAATTGTCTATATATTTAAAACAAACCTCATACCTAGACATTCAGAATGTTTCAGGAAGACAAGTCAATACTCTAGGAAGACATATCAATACTCCAGGATAGAGAACATCATAAGGGGGTAAAATGTTTCTTGGAACTGTCTTAAGAAACAATAAGTTTTCCGTCTGATCTTGCGTATATATTATTTACATTTTTATTTTTTTTTGTAAATCAATACTCATTTGAGATACTCACTACACACACACACATACTCTGTGCATAGCCATGTCTTAAGAGTGTACTAAAAAAACAAAATTTGTCAATTTTATTTCAAAATGGCGGCTGTTTAAAAATCTTTAACACCAAATTTGACAAAATCCGTTTGTGTTACAACAAATTTACGACTGTAATAAAAGTGTATAAATTTATTAAAAATGGATACCGGTATATAATAAGTTTATTATAATTATATATGTTATATTATATATGTATATATATATATATATATATATATATAATTGTGATTTTAATTATTTCTAAATGGAGAGTCTCCTTACCAGTTTACGAAGTATTGTGTGGGTTTATAAACAAACATTCATGAACTAGTGAATTAAAACACACAATTTCCACAACAAACACATTATTTTGTAACAAAACTGGGTCACGAATCATGTCCTTTGTGTAATAACCAATAGGAAAGCAAAAGAAGCGCGCTGTTGTATTCGAACAACTTCCTGGACAAAGCTACCGAAGTTTTGTAATGCTAATAGACTAGCGTAAATAAGTAGTTTTGTTATGTTTGCTTAGTTAAAAGATTATTTAAACGTTCGTGGCAAACCCGCACGGTACCTATTGGTTTCTTTAAGGTTAGGCTGTCTACCTTCCTCAACGGACTTGTATAAGTCATCATCTTTAGGTGATACGTTTATAAAAACGTTCCTAAAACTGATCCTCTTAAAACAAGGCCAATGTTGTTGAGGTCTCTTGTGATTCAAAGGTTTGTGTAGCCTATACGTAACAACTGAAGATGTCATTGAAATCTTTAACTCAACTAAAGTGTTTGTTCTAGACAATAATGCGTTTTATTTCATTTGGTGATTGAAGTTTCCACAACTGTAAGTTTAAAAACTAGTGGTGAACAATAGACCTCGTTCTTTTTGTCGGAAGCGTAAACAATTTGACTACTGTTTATATTTTATTTTAGTTTATTGATGCATACAAGTTAGATAAGAGTAAAATCAAGTTTTAGAGTAATCGCTGTTTTGTAAATAATTATTTAATTAAAATTTGTTGTAACTCTTTGAAACTCGAAAAAGTTTTAAATGAGAAAGTTTTTGTTTAGTTTTAGAAAATAGTTCAAATTTTATTTGAAGTTATTTTTTGTATAACTACTCGTAATGCTTCGTATTATAATCCTAATCTATACAGTGGAGTGCTGTATTTAGTGGCCTCGCCATTTTAAAACGGACATTTAAAATTAGAAAACCTTGTATCTATATCGCAAGAACCATATTATAAATTTCATTACTATTGGTAGTTGTACTATTGGTAGTTTAGCCGTAGTTGCGTAACAAAAAACACAGACCAGACGAAATACCAAATGGTCGAGTTAAAACGAGTTCTTGCTTCACGTGGTCAACGAGCTTCGTACAGTGGACTGCTAGAATATCTAAAGAAAAAATTAATGAAATCACCACGGAAAAAGGAAAACAATCAAACAGGAAATTAAAAGTTTTAATTGTTGTAATAAAACTTTTTAAAGAGAAAGTTCAGATGTAAAGCCCATCTCATTACAAATCTTTTGAGTAAAACAAAAATACAAATCTATATAGTTTTTCTAATTTATGTTTTATTAGGTATTCCATTAAGTGCTTTATTTACAATCCACAAGTTCTTCCTTACAAAACCTCGCAGAATAACGCCAGTAATGCAATAGACAGACAAAAAACTGGCGGCACAAATGAACGCGTGCTCTCTTCTCAACCGTATCACCAGCGGAGGAAATTCCTTTTATATTTCTTTAAACAAAAACGTTTCATCATGTTTTCTTTCCCTCAAAATCGTGTTTATTAAAAATACTAAAGACTTGCACTACACTAATAGCCGTAAACTATAAGGTGCCAATTGAAGCAATAATTCAATGAAGAAAGCTGTAATATTGGTATGTCCTAACAGCATGTTAAGGAGTTAAGTTAAATAGGAGATTCAAACTATTGAAATCTCCCCCTTTGAAACACAACATAAGGTCATCAAATGTACATCGATCATACAAATTAATTTGGTATCAGTTACAAAAAAAATTATATACAGAGTGTCCGGTAAGTAAGCTGTCAAACTTTAGAAAATGATTCTGTGGGTCAGTATAAAGAATTAAATTTTAAAAGATAAATTCCGAAAACGTTGTTTTCCTTTTTTTTTAGCAAAAAAACAATATAATTTTGGAAATAGTAAAGATATTGAGTTCAGATTTGGTATATGCATTTATTATATTTTATAAGTTTACCAAAAAAGACTTTATTTTGTATATTTTCAAAATGTAGGCTGTTTAAAATATTGAATATCTCGAAAACCATTAACTTTATAAAAAAAACCACAAGACAGAAAAAGTTTCTTTTTTTAATGACAAACAAACAGAATTTTGTATTTTTTCTGAGGTCGAAGGTTAACTGAGTCATTGACAAAATATAGGAAACATAATTTCTTGGTAGTTGTCTACACAGGATTTTCACATCTTTGTGGGAATATTGAGTTGTACGTGATCCAACAACGTTCAAACCAACAAATTTTTTGAAAAAAAAAAAGCTTTAATCATGAAATAAAACGTAAAAATATGAAACATTAAATTTAGAATACGTTCCAAAGAAACAATCCCGATTATCCGGATTTTTACCCTTTTGATGTAATAAGTTATATTGACATTTTCAAAATTCATTTATTTCACTTTTTTACCTTATAAACACCCAAATATTCAGCACAATTTTTCAAAACGGTATTTGTGATAAAAAAAAAAATTTAGTTTGTTATGAATATTTTCAAAATTTTTCACTTTTGTTTAATCTTTTTTAAAGTTGGAACTGTTCATGTCTATAGAAAATATTATTCTCTACAAAAAAAAATGAAGTTTCATCTCCATATATCTTTTAGAATAAAGTTATGACGAACAAACAAAGTATTTTAGTTTTTCATAACAATTTTGACTCTAGAGCAGTGAGATTTGTATTGGATAGTATTCGATAGTCCGCACATGTGTTACTGAGTTGTAAAACCCTTAAAACAAGAATTTTGGCTAAAGAGATTTTAAATTTTAGTTGTCTCTGTCGATTTATGACTCGCTAAATTCATTATGTAGATCATGATCCATGTTTTTTTCAATAGTCCTGGGTTGCAATTTTAATATTGTTTCGGACGCAATCGTCATTTTGCCGAAGGAAATAATGAAAACGAGAGAATTAAATTAAACCCGATACGATACTTCGATCCAGATTGTATTGTGTGACTATATATATAGACTTACAACCGGTTGTTATATAACTATCAGCATACTTTACTTGAATTATATAACCATGAACCGGTTCACATCAAGAGTATTATTCTATGGACAGTATAATAAGCTTTAGCTTTATTGTCGATACATTCTAATTGCTTTCCATGCGTTCATTTTATCATTACTTACAACTTAATTGGGATAACGGGCTAGTAATGTCACCAGCTGGTCAATAGAATGCAGTTGCCAACAAAATGTCTTCAATAACAATTGTATTGTGTATAGTTCATTAAATTTACTCTATATTTAGAACAAAATAACTTATAACCAGGGCGTCTTATTTTTATGAAACTTTCGAAATTGATATATATTTTTTTACTTTTGCATATAATGTAGTATAGGGAAAATTTGTGATGGGTAAAAACAAATGCGTGTCGAATTTTTAGAGAAAATACCAGCTCTGAAACTCTTACTATTCAAAAAGTGGTTTTATGAATGATGTCTGTCAGTTTGAAACTGTCATTTGACATCAATACCCAAACTAGTGAATAGATTTTAAGACATTTCTTGTGGGACGTTTTCCCTCCGTTTTTTTTGTACAGTCGAAATTTCTGGGTACCTATCATAAAACAAAAAACACGATATTGGCCTAAATTTTGATCAAAACCTTTTAAAACTTAACCCCTAAGTACCCAAAAAATATATATTCTTTAACTTCTTTCAAAAACTACTGGTTTGCGAGTTATTTGTAAAACAAAACATTGCCTGGAGGCGTTAGAGGGTATACGTAATGTGCATAAGGGTTTATTAAACATTAATTGTGTTTGTGTTGTATTTGTGGTTTGGGGGCCCACTTTTTTATATTGTTACTAACGACAAGTGTCATTAGATGTTGTATGAACCAAATTGGTGTTAAAAAAAAGAAGTAATATCTTCTTTTGACAGACGAGCAGAAAGTCGTAATTACAAAAACCACCACGGAGATTTCGGCGAAAACTGGACACTGATATTTGTATACATATATGTCAGAAACATAAGTGTTATAATATATAAATCATTTTTCTGAAACTATATGTTTGGAAATTTTTTTGAGTTTTAAAAGATGTCTATTATCAATCCAGTAGCGTACCGTACAGCCTAATACAGAGGTCACGATGTGTATGAAATTAGTAAATTAGCTTCAGGTTAGCTTCTTAGGAATATAGTGAGAAATTTGCGTCATCTCACAGTAAAATGTTGTGAACTTTAAAGTATTAGAGTAGAGGAGAAAAGTTTCGGATCAAATTATGAAAAAAGTGATTTAGCAAAAAAACTGTTTCATATTTAAATAAATAAATGGTACATAAACTCTCTCCCACACATAAAACCAAATAATAATCAAAATCAAAATGTAAAGTAAAGTATGAACTCAGTCAAGGTTAATTTCGGTAATTTTCAAATTACTAAAAAAAAATTCATTTTTTTTTAAACTTGCGATTTGACAATCTAGTTTGAGTTATAAATGTTTCCAGTTAAATGTTCCACTTAATTAAAATTTGATCCAGTTTTGAAATATTTGACCATTTATGACGGTAGAAATGATTTATATCTCCTTTTTAAAACCCGAAATCGAATTTCGGAAACGTTTTGTTTTAAAGGCTACATTTATAAAAATTTGATCAAAATCCATTTAGCATATATTGAAAAAAAAAAGTTTTTGTTTTTATCACAGCTAAAATATGTCATTTAGTCAAATAATGCGCACATACTAAATTTCACTGAAATCTGTTCACTCGTTTAGTCAAATAGACGTCAAATGTATTTTACAGACGTCAAATGACAAATAGACACCATTTCAAAAACAACTTTTTTTTTTACTTGTACGAGAAACCCAACATCAATATTTTATCCATCTTATAACTTTCTTATACGTAAGAAAGTAAAACACAGACAACACTTCATTTTAATTTCCTATCACTGTTTCCACTGTGGGTAAATTTCAAAAACGAAATATTCTTAATTTTAAAAGTAAGTGTTATTTTTCGAAGTTGCTAAAATGCAGTCGTAAACAAATCTATTTTATTATTTTTAATGGACAAGACTTCTGAGGACAGTCTCCATGTAGTATGGTATCTATGACAATTCAGGTGTAACAACTGTGGCACACATACTTTCACTCTCACGCCCAGTTCTAGAGACAATTAAAAATCTGGCACAATGCCCAAGTTTACTATTAGAAAGGTATAATTTAGAAACATAAAACTAGAAGTTACTGCTTAGCGTGATATAATTAGATTGTGAAATGTTACACGTACTTAGTATGGGTCAGGTATGATTAGAAAATAATTATTAACCCGTGCAGCAGAGATATTGGCCTCGTAGTTATTTAAACTTTGATAGAATAAAAGTTCTTTATAGAAACGGCAATGGTTATTCTTTTAAGAATCATGCTACCATTTGAAAAATAAACTAATTATTTTTACAAAGAAAAAATGTCATGTCATTTAGTAAGAGCGTTAAGGATATGGAAAGGCGTCCTCACTGAATCGCTTAAGCCTAGTTGCGCGCGCAAATTTGATTGTAAAGTGATGATTACATATTATATTGAAGATGCAATTTTCTCCCCTTTCACACAGAGAGTGACAAGTGTATACAGTTTGATCACTTTTTATCGACACTATTTATCTTGGAATTTATTGATCCTATGAAAAACTTTAACTGGGAGAACTTTACATTTTGTAAACTTTAAATACAGCAGCTTACTTTAAATTCCTTATTGAAACCTCAAATCGGTCATGAATAAATGTTCTTTAGCTCTAATTTTGATGTTTCGTCTAATCTGGCCAATATACTTGAGAAAGCAGCCGTCACACCGTATAGAATAGTCCTTGATTGTTACCTTCGGTGATTCGGTATTTAGGACTAAAAGAAATAATTTGGTTGTCCATATAATATGGTTATGTTATTGAACTTGGAGACGTGACTGGATTCCTTCGTTACATCTGGATGACTAATGTTATCTAGTCTATGTTGGTCAACGTTTCATGGCTTGTCATGAATGCATAACAACTGAAGATGATATAGATCATTTGTTATGTGGTGGCGCTTGGAGGGAGGGCGGTCTGGCTTGGAGTGGGGAGGGTGTTCGTAATACACAACTGTCTAGAAACTCACTGACGAAAGGACGACGGAACACTAACTCAATCGCTTCCCTCACCACTAAAAATTGGTGAAAACCTGTTTACCCGATGAAGGTCAGGCGCCAATACATGCCAAATGACTTCTAACTAGTGAAACACTAATTAGAGTGTTTAATTCATTTTCAATAAGTTTTGTTCAATATATTTACTTGATTAAATTTAATAATGTACACAGTATGTTGTTTCTAAACATATATTTACTCTGTTCAGGTCTATGAAGAAGAGGGTTATGAAGATTCTGCATACAATCATGGTGGTTACAACAAGCATGGCGAACATTCGGAAGATAAAATGAAGAACTATAACTCAAATGATCATGCAAACGACCACGTAAGAGTTCCTACGGAAGAAGAAGCACACCAAGAGCACGCGGAGAAGATTAAAGAAGTTGATCAAATAGATGACGACACTCAAGGTTCCGCTCAGAAACAAGTAGAAAGTATTAAAGCACACCCCGACGTTAGAGGAACATGGAAAAGTCAAAAAGTAACGACGAACGAAAAAAGTATGACGTTCGCGGGAGATGATGGAAGGGGGGGTATTTTAACAGAAAAACTAGCACCTCAACTTGAGGGTAGTGTTGGGAAATATATCCTTGTCGATGGGAAGCGTGTTCCATTCTTTCAAGAGTTTAAAGATGTACCGGAAACTATAATATCCCACGGTGGAGGCGTCTCTTACCAGAGGTTTTATCAACCTACAATTGTTAACTATGATGAACCAGAAGAAGATGACAAACTATCCGAAACCCCAGAATTTAATTTAGACAGTGCTTTAGAAGGATCTGCTTTTATACCTGATACCGATAGTAAGGTTATACTAAGTAAGAATCCAATTACAAAAGAACTAAAACCGAAAAAGCATTATGATACAAAAATTAAAAAAATACCGATAAAATTTTTAAAACCACGAGTTTTTACAACAACCGAATCTCCTGTCGAATATACCACGGAAGACATACCTGTTTCTACTACAAATCCAACAGATGACGAACAAAGTGCAACAACAGAACATGAAGAAGTGGACGAACAAACCGAAAACCCAGTTGAAAGTAATGTAAATTACAAAATTGAACATGCTGATGAAAGAGAACCAAATGTAGAAACATACTCTTCGCGTAGTGTCTACCTAACCTCAAAACAATTTTCAGTATCTGAGAACAATCACGACAAAGAAAATATTCCTCCGAATCATAAACCTGCTGAGGAAAAAAGTAACATTTCCTCTGTTGTAACACCTATTTTATTTTCTCGCAGGCAGCTATTTAATAAAAGTACTAAAATACCAATTCCTATTCGAAAAAGTTCAAAATATGGAAAAGAAATTTTATCTGATAATAAAAATTCAAACGATAATTTACCTATTGTTAAAAAGTATAAACCTAGTCAAAACAGAGGTGTTTCAGATATTTCTCCTCCATCTGGTGTAAGTAAACCTGTAAGTAATTTAAATGCACAAGTCCCGAGATTTTTAGCCCCTGGTGCATTTTCACGTTTCGATGATTCGATATTTTCACCGTCAGAAGAATCAGATTCCCTCGGAGATTGGTCCATCCATCAGACTGCGTTTAAAACATTTAACGATAAACTAGATTCCAGCTGGGATAAATTTACTCCAATTCCTGCTAAATCTCACAACAACATTCATGTGGTCAGAAGATCTAACAGAAAATACCAGGAAATACCCAGAAATAATTCAGCAAGAACCAACGTCAAGACGAAAGAAGCTACTTTGGGAAGTACACCCGTTTGGGAAGAGCAAGAAGATAGTCGGCATAATATAAGACATCCATTTTTACCGAAAGATGACAACGGTGAATCTGTTGAACTAATTTTTGAAGTTAGAACAACAGAGAAGCCTAGAACTACAACGCTGACTCCTAGAAGAGAACCTGTTAAAATCGAAACAGTTATCCCGGTACAAAAGACACAATCCCGTAGAAAACCAGCACCAAAACAACCTTCTGTGCCAACAGCTCCTGTCACAAGACTATCAGGTGATCCTCACTTAAGCTTAAAACCAGTAGTAGATAGTGGTAACATTCCTGCTGATGTTCTATCCAAACTTCAATCAAATGTTTATTTAGCTACTGTTTACAATATTTCAAAACCACCAGAACCGATCATGAGCAGTGAAGAGTCACCTCAAAATGATTCAGATTTATCTGTAAAACGTGTTGAACAACTTACTATAGCACATTTTTCAAATCCTGACACCAACGTAATGTTTAAACCTATTCCGATAAATCAACAAGAGAGATTATCAACTTTAGCACAACAGTTAAATAAGCCGACAGAATCAGTTTTCAAGATTGATGTTGGTTTTGATGCAACTACTACCTCCAACGTTCAACAAAAAAGGATACGTAGGAGTCCAGGAACGGAAGAATTAATACACATAGCATCAGGAGGGACTACGACACAAATACCTCTTGATGTAGATCAGTATCCTTTTTATGTTGCGCCACCTTCTGATGGGTTATCTAAATATTCTGCGTTAAGGTATGCATCAAATCCAAAAGATATACCAAGAAAAACAGAAGGTGGAATGGAGTTTTATGAATCGCGTGATAGGTTAGTGGAATGTGAAGAACCAACTCCTCCTAAAAATATTGTCCCTAAAAGAGATAAAGACGGTGAATGGAATAAGAATCCTCATTCAAATAGTCCGCGCCTTGGCGGTTTAGGAGACAAGATTTCATGTTTGAAAGCAAAATACTTCGGTAAAGATCCTCTTGATAATCCTTTTTTTAAGGAAACTACCGTAGATGTACCGGAAGTGTTTAAAAGCGGAAATTCAGAAAAATTAGAAGATCAGTTAGGACTTTACATGGACATAATCGGAAATATTAATAGTAATTCAGGGATTAGCGAAAGAACAACGTATCAAGTCCAAAAATCAGTAAATAACTTCTTAACAGGTCAAAATTTGAAACGTAATGTACAAAATACGTCTTTTATAAACGATAAAGATTACAACAGAGTAAAATATCCCAGTAAAAACGACAGCCAAGAAAATAAATATACACACACTTTTGTTAAGCCCATTTTGGTTTATCCAGTTCCTTCTAACGATACTACTTCAAGTGCATCTATTTCTAAAGATATAAGAAACGTAGAGTCTAACAACAAACAACAAAATAACTTGTCTAATGACAATTTGTCTCATTTTCAGCCTTCGTCAATATATTCTGGAATACGTACACAAAATCCACAATGGAATCAAAACCAACAAAAGAGTAAATTTCCCCAAGAAAATTTGTTTACTTATCAGCCCGTGTTTGTACATACAGGGGCAATAGATCTACCTCCACCAAAAATATACAAACCAAAACGAGATTACAACAGAATTTTAGGCCTAAGACCGCCTTTACCTGCTTATAGCAAGATCATCAGAGTTCCTAGGCTTATTAAACCGATTTATCAGCCTTATAATGCGTTTAATACACCTAAGTTTATCATAAACCCAACACATCAAATAACGCAACCTATTGGTAGTCTTAGAGTAAGAGGAAACAATTATAATTTTCGAAATCCAAATATTGCCCTACAATCTTTGGGGATTTCAGGAAGCCAGAGTGTTAGCACTGAAAAGAAAAATCCTTTTTATCAGATACCCAGAAGCACAGACTTAAATAAATCAAACCAATTCAATATAGGATCTTTGATGTTATTATCAATTGATCCACAAGGAAGAATTGTAGCACAGCTTACTCGTCCCAACAGGCCAAACATGCCGTTATCAAATTTAAGCAAACGTGACATATCAAGAAAAAGTTTTATTTTCGAAAACAACCGGATATGGTATCCTAGAAGTTACGATACACGTCGAGGGGAACCTAAATATTCAAGGAAAAAACGTAACGCCGATTTGAATACGGCTTATATAAACAGCAGGGAAAGTAAAGAATTAATAAATCTATTATTAAAAAATAAAACATTATTACTGCAAGCTAAACAAGATCCACTAGAAAGTAGAGAAGTGAAACAAAGAAGAATAAGTGATGAAAATCAACAACAAAACATAGGACGGAAAAGAAATATTCAATCATCAAGAGTAGGAGGTTTTATTAGCCGACATAATCCTGCATATAGTAGTAGATACAGTTCATCGAATTCTATACATGACAGCAATTTAGAAAATGTTAGTAAAAATTCTTTAATATTCGGGAAAATACAGACAACAACAGAAACCTCGACGAGAAAATCTAAAGTGAGATTTCCGAAACTGAATTTAAACTCAAAATTAGTTGCGGATATAAACATTAAAAAAAATAATACACAGAGTCAATCTACTGATGTTAAACCTATTATAATAATTCCAACAACTACAACCACGTCAACCGAACCTACAACAATCACAACCACAAGAATGTATAAACCAAGAAGAGTGTACAAGAAAGATCAAGCAAAAGGTAAAATTGTTGATGTATTCGCAGTGCTTAATAGACAAATCAGCACCACTACTGAGAAACCTGTAGTAACAAGGATACAAGAAGAAAACATAACGGATACACCAGAAGAAAATATACCAACAAAGAAGAAAAATCCAAGAAGACTTCAACACGTTGAACATAGAAGAGTGACTAAAGAAGAAGTTTTTAAGAAGACTTATATTCCTCATGGCATTAAAGATAGATCTGAAGAACCCTATGAATCTGGAGACGATCATCCCGATTTGAGAGGACCTGTTGAAAGATCATCAACTGATTACGAAGAAGGGTATGATTTATATCCAGAAGGAGATATGTTACATAATGAGACATTAGTTTATATTGTTGATCCTAAATCTGGGATAGGTCACTGGGAGTCAGTACCGTACGAGAAACTAAACAATCCTGAGTTTGTAGAAGAAACAGTTGAAACGAAAGAAAAGAGAGGATCAAGACAGAAAATTAAAACAGATAGAAATGAAGATGTTACTAACAAAAGGCAAGACTTTGATGGAAGAAAAAGAAATACGAAGAAGGAAAAAAACAAAGATGAGACTGAATCGCAACGTGAAGAAAATCGTGATAATTTTGGAAGAGGACGAAGTAGACAGCAATATGAAGCTGTAGAGGAAAAACTGGCAACAAGTGATCAACCTCCCAGACGAAGATCAAGGAATAGAAATAATCCAAATAGAATACGTAATAAGGTATGGTATGGCTAAAATTAATGAACTATGTTTTAAATTAATTTTTAAACAATTTATTCAAAGCAACCTGATTTCCTTGTAGTGGGTGAACAAGAGATGAAGTAGGTAATGAACCATCTTTTACATTATATTATGACGTTACTAGCGGCAATCTGAAATTTATAACTAACTTTTTAACTTCTTTCTTATTTTTGAAAATAAATTCTTAACAATAACTCCAGTAGAAGTGTATACAATTCAATCATAATTTATTTTGTGAGGGGAAAATGTTCACGCTTTATTTGGAAAACAAAAACTATAACAGAAGCTAAAACATTGCCGGATTTTAAGAAATTGTACTATAAGTTTCTAAAATAATTACAGATCTGATAAAGCAACCAGTTGGGTCTATTAATAAACCTTAAATTTTCCAAAACATAAAGACTGTGAATTACGAAATAATTTTAATATATTATCCATTGGAAAATCGTAAGATAAAAATTCCGAGGTCCTTAAGACACCAAATAAAGAATTTAGAACATAGTAGTCTACATGCGTATTTATGTAATCTTGTGTTGGTTTAGTCCCAAGCATTCTCGCTTCGTGATTATAAAAGAGGTACCGGGTTCAATCTATGTAAGGGCTCTCAAAGTTATGGTGTTGACAAAGTATCTCGAGGAAAATGAGATCAATTTGTAGTCTGGTTACGAATGCTACAACTACCGCAGTGGGAACTCGATTTGCTGGTTGAAAGCTATATCAAGGTTCTTCACAGGATATTACACTACAAGAATACAATAGTTTATGTTTTTATAAATCTGTAAGCATGATTGCGTTTGAACCAAAGATTATCAACAGTTTTATTTAAACACGCTCAATTAATTTTTCGTATTTGACAGCAAAATTGGAAAATTGGAATTAACTTTTAGGAAAATTTATTATATTTTCGATTCTTTGGCATTTTATTTCGAAATAATTTGTAACGTCATAATTAAACACAAGAAAAATTATTAAACATAACAATATATTCGTGAGAAGTTCACTAATGGTTGAAGTTGTATAAATATTTTTAAACATTACTCAGATAAAAAAAATTGTTATGGTTTAAGCATTTTCTGGTTTTTTCTCATCACAAATTCCAAAATAGATAAATAGTGCACAGGTGTACGAAGGTGCACAGGTGCACAGGTGTTCTTTTCTTTTTCTTGCTATTTAGCAGACTGGTCTAAGGCACGTTCACACTTCACCAAATTTTATAGGCCTAAGATTAGTAGGCTACAGCTAATAACTCGTTTTTTAGAAGATGAAACCCATATTTTTAGTTTGGGCTCTTAAAGGCTACTTCAAAACGGTTAGATTCGATTTTGAAAAAGAAAAAAAACCGTTGTTATGGGTTTTCTTATGACACCTGCCGCGAAATTTTAGGTTAACGTAAAAATAAGAAAGCAAAAAAGTCTGGAGGTATGGCAAAACATACAAAATTTGAACAAAATTGATCAATTTTTTGACACGTAAAAAAACTGCATAAACGACAAATAGGCATAATTGTTTTACCAAAAACTCTAATATGTAACAGCTGATTAGATTTGTACTCAAGTTTTATTTATTGCCGCTAGGAACAGTGATGTTATTGCATCGGGATACCGTTGACTTTACCGTGAAGAATTGTACCTTCTAGTTACTTATAAAAGTGCCATTAAAATCGGTTGCGTAAATAAATAAAAGCAGAGTAAAAGACAAAATCTAAATTTCCTTTCTTTTAAAACAAAATGAAAACAATAATTTTATCTGAAATGTTAAATACACTGGTTTTGGATTTATAGTAGGTCATCATCAAATGACAAAGACAGGAGCGGAGCAGGTTTTTTAGTTAACACATCAGTAAGATCTTGATAGTTGTCATTAGTCAAAACCAGATTCTTCTTTTTTGTAATAACTATATTTCCCTATTGGAGTTTTTGTGAAACTTTTTTGAAATAGTTTTGTCATCTAAAAGATGAAATACATTCCAATAAGCAAATTTGTAACCCTTTAAAAAAATATCATCATGATAATCTAGTTGGTTATAACCTAACCTCAAATTCAATTTACTGTTACGAGTAGTAGTGAATCAGGTGTTAACAATAAAAATTGCTTGTTTTGGTTACGAACGTTGAATAGTTTTTCGAAACAGCTGACATGCAAGTTGCTAAGGTTATTAGAAATTTTGCTCAATCAAAACTTTTGACCCAGGTTAGAAATTTAAATCTGCCTTCATCACTTCACGTAGTCGAGTTGTACTTATGTACAAAAAATTACGAAGATTTCATTTTTCAAAATACAACCTTTGATACATTTCGGTTTCAAGCTCCAATCCAAGACAGCTCCGTTTCAAATCACCGGAATACTTGGGCAGGACAAACGTACGTAGATTATAAAATTAGATTTAAAACATTTGTCATAACTGTGGCAAACTTTTGTATTTCAGTAATTTTGTGGACAGGTGCACGTCTTGAGCAGCCTACTTCAGCAAGTGCCTCCAATAAAGTACGTGGAACAACCACACCAGGACGACATAGTGGAACATCAACAACCTAGGAGGTACTTTAATCCGAAAATAATTCTAGAACCTGACAAAAGGAACTATTTCTTCATACGAGAAAGAGATGAATGATGTTCCATTCTGGAAGAACACCAAAGGTGATGGTTCCACAACTCCTGGAGTAGGGGGGAGGGGGGAATGGGTACTCTGCTTTCAAAGTACGGATTGTAAACAATATTTATGACAATACATCTAAATTTGTACTTGATCAGCTGCTCAAAAGAAGTATTGCTTATAATCTGTTATGTTAGTTAATTATATTTTGTATAATGAAAATACAATATACTATTTTTATAATGTTTTTTTATTGTCCAGTCAATCTTGTTTCATTAAGGTAGGAAAATATTTATACTGAACTCAAATAATACTCAAACTTAATGCACAATCATAATCGTGTGCACTAAAATAGGTGCAGCAGTTTATGAGATATAATTTCGCAATATTACATATTACCAAGTATCGCTAAACTCACTTTCCACGCCTAAATTTTAAACATGAATATAAAATAATCGGTGGGAAAATATTGCTCTAACTTTCTCACACAACCCAATCAAATAGTAAACAAAAATAATAACATCGCTATCTTGTTAAGAATGTCACCATTTTATATGTGAGCTATTTAAAAAAATTCAATATTAGAGAATTTTCCTCGTGTATTTCTTAATGGAGGGGGGGGAGAGTAGATTAACCCTTATCAAGATTTTCTAATTTTGTTTTGTAGTATTTTGGCCTAATTCCCATTTACTTATAATCTAGGTTTTAATGGCTACGAGTCGAGGTTAGTTTTTTCTTAAAACAATTATTCTTTGAAAACAATTTTCTTTCACTTACGATTTGGCAAACTGATTTAAACCATTAATCTTCACATTTCACTATAGTTTTAAAGAAATCTGCAGGGTTTAATTAAGGAAATTACGTTGTTTTTTTATATATAATAGCTCTAAGGACGCTTTTTTTTACCGATTAACCTGAACTGACAATTTTGGAGATTTAGCGAGTAATAACTTTTGTTTGAGCTTACAGAGAATAAATTTTAGAAAAGTATATTAAAATTGTAAGAACAGATTTTTTAAAAATCAGAATTTTTAATTTTGCCTTACGACAGCTGCTCCCGATTGGATATTGTTCGGTCTCGGACATTTTAGAAGATAAGACATTGGAAGATAAGACCACAATATGTTCACAAACAAAATTTGATCAACATCGATAAACTAGGCTGTAGAACACTTCACAGACAATCTTTCCAAAAATCACTTTTTTGGGCTCGAATTACATTAAAATGGATATTTTCATAAAAACCTCCTCATCGATTATATTTGACTTCATTACTACGTGAGAAAGGAAAAACTAGAACTAAGATTAGAACAAATAAGAATTCAGCCCTCCCTAAAAAAATGGGTTTTTGGGGAGTCAAGTCAACCATTTTAAATAGTAACCTCTATAGAGCATTATATCATTTTAAACAGGATTATTAAATATTTTAAAAAACTGCCCAGACCGGTGATCACTATATCGCCCTAATCTGAACTAACAATCAATATACAGGGTGATTGATAAAGTGTGACAGCTGTTTTATTTGGAAAATATTTGATATATTAAAAAATTAAATGGCAACTCCCCTGAATATTGTACGTTGTCTTATTTGGGGGTTTTAAAATTTTAATATCATCAGCTTTTTTCAAATGTGTCGGTCAACCTTAAAATTGCTTATAAAAAAACCAACATTTAGGAGCTATAGATACTCTATTTAAATTGCACTTTTATAGAGTATAATGTAATAAAATCTACTAGAAATTAGTAATCAACAAATAGCATGTTCTAATTAATTAAATTTATATAGTATATTTAAAAAAATCGACTCTTGTGTGTTGTAATAAATTACCAAGTATTTTTATACCGATATCTCTGCTACCCTATGAAGTGTAATAAAAGTTAAAGTATTATATTGTTCAGCATTAAAGAAACTAAAACTAGTAAATTTTGTGTAAAACTGCAAGTTACTAGTATAAAACGTTAATCAGGAAAATTAATTGTTCACTAAATATTAACACTTCTTGCTACGTGAGTGGGAACAAAATCTGTTTTGTTAATTTTCAAAGTTTTAGTAGTTTTTATTACATTATACTCTACTTTCCAATTTTAATATCTGTTCAACTGTTTTTAGTACAGAAAACTGACTTCTGAAAACACTTAAAATCTTGTTTTATACTACTTTCAGCCTCTGTAGCTCCTAAATAGTTGGATGTATCAAAAAATATAGTACAAGAAAAAGAATTCTTAAAATTATGTATAGAATCTAAAACCATCGTAAAAATAGGGTTTTCTATATGGAATTTTAAAACTGGTCGCCATATTGGATAAAAGGTTGATGATCATTTTAAAACCCCCAAATAAGACAACATAAAAAGTTCAGGGGAGTTGCCATTTGACTTATAAACAGCTGACACACCTATATCAATCACCCTGTATATTTAAATTAGTGATATCTAACTCTATTTTTTTACATAAGCTTGAAAAAAGTAGATTACAAAGAAGAGAAAATGTAGCATTAAGAATATAGTCTTTGCCAGAAAATCCTACACTTTTAAGCACAATGTGGCGAACTTAAAGATTAAAATCAAACCCCCAATACCACAATTCAATAAAACCAGATTTATTTCCATAAGCAGATTTCATAACATAGTTACCATCCTCAGAGATTGAGTCTTAAACACATTTGAGAGTGTTTGTTTAGTACTCAAACTCTAAAAATGGTAACTATGTTAGTAAAATGTGCATAAGGAAATAAATCTGGTTTTATTGAATTGTGGTATTGGGGGTTTGATTTTATGCAGTAAAATCCTGTTGGAGTTCGTGGCCTACAATGATAAATGGAAGTGTTTGTTTGTGGGGGGGGGGGTCGTAAAATGGCATGCAAATTTGTCATGTTGCACGTCATTGCTTATTCAAGAAAGAAAGCAGAACTGCTAGTCCGATTTTGTTTAGGTGACTATGTTTAAAAATTTCTACTGTTTACTGTTTATAGTTTACAATTATTCCTCTACGCAAGGGCGTACCCAGGATCAAAACTAGGGGGGGGGGGGGCAAGCATGGTCATTCAAAATACAATTGATTATTAAAATAGTTATTTCAAAAATTGTATTAAATTCCAGCAACAAAATGTATAATAAAGATTTATTTTTTTGCTTCCAGGGAGGGCAGCTGCCCCTCCAGCCCCTCGCAGGGTACGCCCATGCCTCTACGATAAATTAGTTTTCCTATGAGATGCAACATGTTTTATTTGAGTAACAATTAATTTGAAACCTCTACACTCTCACCCCCCCCCCCCCCCTATTTCATGGTGGAGCACAAACTCCAAGAAGTTTTAATGGCGGATTTCTAATTTACTTGGGACCTCTTTTTCCTTGACTATTCATTATTTAAAACAATATATACAGAGTGATTAAACAGATGTGACCGCTGTTTTGTTCGATAAGAACAAGGTTACCAAGAAACTTTATAATGTAACTCCAGCGTATTTTAGTTACAACTAGTGTTATTACAATTTTTTGTTTATCATCCGCCATTTTCCAATACAGTATATTGGCCAGTGCGTAATTTTCTAATCGCCATTTTTTTATGACAATTTTCGATATAACACACTATTTTAAGAGTTTTTTGTGAGAGTGTTCTATATCACCAACCATTTAGGAGCTACAGGCATTTAAATGTTTCAAAAATTCCCAAATTCAAAAATTTTCCTATTTTTCAAAGTCAAATTAAGGTGAAATTTTAACTAGAGCTTGGGTAAAAGGTATAATAACAATACTGTCATTTTTACTTGTTCTATAGGCTGAGTTATTGATAAAAAAATAAAAATTTAGACACTAAATTACCTTTCAACGTGACATACTTGCAAAATTATGCCCTAAATTTTTCGATTTCAAATCATGCACGCCCATCTTTATTTTGAAATTATTCTACACTTCTTCCCCTCTAGAATTAGCACAATTTTGACATGTGTATCGAAACGAGCGACTCAAATTACATTAAAAAAGAACTTTGAAATCAAAAAACAGTAATTAATGTAAATAATGCTTGATTTTTAGCCTTGTTGATTTCTCATCATTTTCACTTTGTATTGTTTTTGTCTGTGGCGCCCTCTCAGATCGGCACAGTGTTGACATCAGCATCGGAACAAGCGACCCAAAGACCATAAAAAAATTACATCAATTTATGAAAAATTTTCACCTTGTAATAGTTTTGCCAGTGACGCCCTCTACGATTCCCACAATTTTGGTATCAATATCGGAACGAGTAAACCAGAGAACTTAAAAAATGGCATTGAAATCGAAGAATGACATGAATTGACCAAAATAATTCCTTATTTCAATTAATTTTAACTTGTCATTACCTGCATCTTATATTATTTTTTTCCTGTGGCGCCCTCAAGAATGTGCACTTTTTTGACATCATAATCGGAAAGAGCGACTCCAAATACATAAAAAATAACATTGAAATAAAAAATATACATATCGATTTATGAATCCCGTCTCTTATTTCATATTACGTTTAATCGGACCTCATTCTTATTGTTTATATTTAATAAATAAACAAATTATTAAGTTTCCGGAAAAAAAAACCTGTTTACATCTTTGATCTAGACACTCTAACGAATAAAATGAGCTATGACACAAGTCATTTCGTGTAGTTTCACTCTGGATCAGAATAAATCCCGTTTTTTGCCCTGACTATTAGCTTACAGTAGCTCTTATTACGTCTTGTGATATATTTTATACATTTAAAGGACAAATTTGATTGTTAAGCACTGATAATACATTTGTTTCGGCTATTATATCTTATTCACAAAGTCTAATACATCCAGTAATAATTTTAGGAATTAGTGTAAGCTAGTAGGTGTTTTGACAATTACTAAAAAAATATGATTTTTGTTTTCTATCGATAACTTTGTTATTCCTCAGCCCACAGAACAAATAAAAATAACAGTTGTGTTATTAAACCTTTTCATTAGCTCGTTAAAATTTCATCTAAAAAATAAAAAAATGGCTCTAGAAAATCCTTGAATTTTCGAATTTTGAAACATTTAAGTACCTGGAGCTCCTAAACGGTTGGAGATATAGAAACACCCACGAAAAAAAAGTCTTAAAATAATGCGATAAAATTGCCATAAAATAACAGTTTCTATTAGAAAATTACAAACTGCCCACCATATTGGAAAATCTAATGATATAAACTATTTAGTAATAACTCTAGTTTTAACTAAAAAAATTCTCGAGTTACCTTTTAAAGTTTCTTTGCAACTCTTGAACTTATCGAAAAAAACAGCGGTCACACATGTTTCAATTACCCTGTATAAGTGTTAAAATTTAAAATGTATGAGTTGCCCCAAAAAAACAATTTTTGAATGTAGGGAAGATTCCCGTATACGTCACAACTTAGTTTATTAAATCTTATTCAGACTCCCAAAAGCCAATTGCTACTATTTACTCATCACAAATGTAGAGGTGGAAAATAGATTTTGGAACACCTTGTGATAGCAAAGAATTGTGAAAAATTCATTATGAAATTTACTTACATCTTACCTATATCCATTTATAGAGTTCCCAGGAATACTTTTAAACAGTTATGCTGGACGAAATAAAACATAACTAAGGTAGTCAAGATTTCAAGAAACGGTAAAGCATAAAATAAATAAATATACAAGAACAATTATGCGAAAAATTAATAGTTTTAATACTTTATCAAAATCAAATGATGGGTTTTTTAATAATTTGTAGCATGACTTTTAGTGAAATTAAAAAAATTAAAATTAATGTTATTTTGAAAGATAAATTACTAGAAATAAATAAAAACACTATTTAATAGGTTTTTTAAAGTTATTGAGTTTTGTTTTGTTAAGTTGTCATCACTGCGGGGATTGTTGACGAACAACAGTTAGAATATAGTTTTTAAAATGAAATGATAATTTTTTTTTTTTTAATATTCAATTTCCTTCCCTTGTAAGTTATTATTTTTTATATCTTATAACGCTATTTACATTAATTTTTGCAGAATTTTTTCATTGTAGATGTTTATTACAAAGAAAAAAAAGTTTTGTTTAGCAAGAGATAAAAATATTAAATTTGTGTATATTACTTATCCTTTTTGTCATTGTTGTTAAAAACTGTCATCACCACCTTATAAAGAAAAGAATAATCTAAAGAGTCCTTGTCTTTGAACGCCCCAATAGAGCCTGGGTCGGAAAGGGAACAAGAGTTAGTCGAGGGTGACGTGATAGGAAAGATTAGATCTAAACTAAGACGACTAAAAAAAATGTGTACATCCAGCTAGGTCCCTCGGGATTACCACGCCTGTACTCACTATAGAGAGTATTACATGTCTCCTCTAAGATTATTCAAAGTGATAAGGCAATTGGTAGAAAGGTTTAATTGGTCAAGTTTCAAAGAACAAAATATGCCACGAAAGACTACATTTGGCGTCTAATAGCTTACTTATGTTTTCTGTTATAAATGCAATATGTAGCCTATGAAACAACTTCAAATAAGAAGTTTTGTATATAGATTTGAATCATAATGAACGGGTAGAATTATAATGTTATACAAGTAGGTTTTTAGAATGTTTGATGTTATATTTTGGAAACCCTTTGAAGTAATTTTCCTTTAAACTATGAATTTGAGATTATTGGTTTGAGTTTTATTGGTTGTATGCCAAATATATTTGTAAAAAACTAAGCAAATTGAGTAGAACAAAAAAGCGATTTTCCACGGCTTTAAATTAAAAAAATAACAAAAACAATGGAATAAATAATTCCAATTAAACAAAAAACTTTTTTTTAATTTAAACAAATAATTTACAAAAATCATAATGTTATACAAGTCGGTTTTTAAATGACCAATTTTATCTCGAAAACCGTTTATTTTACGGAAAATCCACAAGAGACAAAACGTTTTCTTTAAAACTGGATTTTGATGTTATAGTTTTATTGATTGTAGACCAGAAGATATTGGTAAACAGAACTAAGCAGTTGAATTATGTTCTATATGTGAATAATAACAGTAACAAGCGCTTTTCCACATCTTTAATTTTTTTAAATTTAAAATGAAACTAATGGAATAAATTTAACATGTTTTCCAATTTTAAAAAATGTAAGTTTTTAATCAATGAATTTTTATTTTACTGTAGTCTAGGCCATGACATGTACCATTTTTTTTTAGTTAAAGAAGGTAATACAAGTTTTCCATTATTCCCAGTTCCAGAGATTTTGGAAATTAAAGGGAGTGTTGAATTGTTTATTCATTACTTAATAGATATTTTCACGACTTTAATGACCGTGGTTTCTACATCTATGTTATTCTCTGACTTACAGTTAAAGGACAAACATTTTGATCGTATTTTGTAATACAGTTTTCGTAATATTACGTATAAACCATTTCAAAAGGGGCGTATTTTGTAATGGATTTGTACAAAATAATATTTTTTATCAGCACTATAAGGACCCAGAGTCAAATCCACAAATAACCTATAGATTAATTCCAAAATTGATTTCTGAATAAAAACAAAATCGAAACTGACAGACTAATTTTTTCCGGACAGATGTACTTTTTAGCTTTTAGTTAATTTAAACATACCTCCCCATTGTTAGGTACCACTTCCTCCCAGAACCACAATATATTTTTACATAATTAACTGAGCGAAGCATTGACCTGTTTCAAATCGACCATTGGGCATTTCATCTCCTTTTGTTAGTCACAGTTACACGCGTCTTCCAATTGTTATGCAATTACATGTAACTAGGTCGTACAATGCATGTATTATTTCTTTTATTTCCTTTTCCGTTTTATTAAAAAGAGTACTTCACGGTACAAACGTTTGGACGACTAGATTAAAGGTAGTCACTTTTATTTTACTAGTATTTTGGGAATTGAGGATCACTCAAGGTCCAAGATAAAGAAGTCAACGTCAATAATCTTAATGTGAAGGTGGTCATGGGACATATCTTTCAACACCATCTTTTTTTTCCTTCTAGAAACTGATTGAATCAACACGAAAACATTTCCAACTGTTTTATTGACCAGGGTTATATCCGACATAAATACTCAATCCTAAGATTGGGTGTTTTAAAATAACCAAAGTTCGAAATATGCTGTAATATCAGACTTGGGTTGTTTTTTAAAATGAGGGAGTAGTCTTTTTATTAATGCTACGAAACATTAAATATGAGGTTGTAACACCTCGTAATAAACCTGGTTGTGACACTGCGAACAGGTTAGGTCAATATTCAACTGAACTCCATATTGCATATTTGTTACAAAACCTGTTCATCTCATAGACCACGTCAATATAAACGCTGACCTAACCTCTCCGTGGTGTTATAGTTAAGTATATTATATTTAGAATCACAGCATTTTATATAAAACAACTAGCCTACTTTCTCATATATTTTACGATCAAAGTCGGATATCGCAGGATATTTTGAACTTTGGTGAGTTTTGAAAGATCCAATTTTAGAATTGAGCATTTATTTTACAAATAGTCGTTTTGTTTGCGCACGTCTTTCTCTAGGTTGACCATTTTCTCAGATTTTACTCAATTTTGTTATCTAATTTTACAGTCATATGTTTTTTGTTTGTATGACTAATTTTAGTTTTGTTATAATCCCCTTATTTTTAATAAATGGTACAAAAATATCGCACTAACTTTCTCACACATCCTTCACAAAACTAAAAATATGTAGCCTATTCCAATCGTATAAATATTTAGTTTTCCTACTTGGGAGATAAGTTAGGTTAGGTTAGGTTAGGTTATGTATGTTATGCAAAACTAAAAATATGTATTGCAATCTTATAAATATTTAGTTTTCCTACTTGGGAGATAAGTTAGGTTAGGTTAGGTTAGGTTATGTATATTATGCAAAACTAAAAATATGTATTGCAATCGTATAAATATTTAGTTTTCCTACTTGGGAGATAAGTTAGGTTAGGTTAGGTTATGTATATTATGCAAAACTAAAAATATATGTGTTGCAATCGTATAAATATTTAGTTTTCCTACTTGGGAGATAAGTTAGGTTAGGTTAGGTTATGTATGTTATGCAAAACTAAAAATATGTCCTATTGCAATCGTATGAATATTTAGTTTTCCTACTTGGGCGATAAGTTAGGTTAGGTTAGGTTAGGTTATGTATGTTATGCAAAACTAAAAATTTGTATTACAATCGTATGAATATTTAGTTTTCCTACTTGGAAGATAAGTTAGGTTAGGTTAGGTTATGTATTTTATGCAAAACTAAAAATATGTATTGCAATCGTATGAATATTTAGTTTTCTTACTTGGGATATAAGATAGGTTAGGTTAGGTTAGGTCAGGTTAGGTTATATGTTATGCAAAACTAAAAATATGTATTGCAATCGTATGAATATTTAGTTTTAGTAGTAGGGAGATAAGTTGTCATGAAAGAATCCCCCACCTTATCATAGTTTATATTATATTTTGCAAGTTATTTCCATATCTTGTTTCCCTTGTGTCATAAACTCGTCCAAGCGTAACTCGAATAATTGATAGAAATCTAGTTTTAATATCATCGGTCAAGGTTTTTTCGATTTTTCTTACTTATTTCCGAAAAGCATATTACTTGTAATTTTGTACACCAGTTTGGACCATTACTTTTCATATATCACCAAAATTTGAACAAAAAAAAAAACCGCAGTACTGGATTGGTTAGGTTAAAAATTCGCCATTTAATAATATCTTATTTCGTTAAGCTATCTAGTTAAAAATTCATGTTTTTATATTATAATACAGATAAGTAAGAAAACAGTATAATAACGATAAACTACTGAAAAATACAACGTTGAAAAAGTGAGCCAGTGAAAACTGATCCAGTTATATGAATTGAATAGAAAATATTTTTATATTATACACGTGTAAAATTAAAATCAAATATGTTTTAAAATTTTACTTATTTCACATCGTGTAAAGAAAGTTATGTAATGGAAGAAAAAAAACAAGTGTCGTGCAATTCGCGGAAATATCTATTTTAAGTCCGAAAAAGTACTTTTGGGAATTATGTCTGTCTGTCTACTCTACAGCCCATACGAGAGGACCATATATTTTGGTCCTTTCTTTTCATTTTTTTATATAACTGAAAATTTGCGGGTCTGACACGAGTCGAAAATAGAAGATTCGCTAAATAATCGGCTCTAATGATTTTGATTCAATTTTGATAAAATACAGTTTCTAAATCTCTCAGATAATGCGGTTCTTGCAAAAAAAAATTTTTTTTCTCGAAATGGGCTCTACCGATTTCGTTTAAATTTTGTTGAAAAGTAAAGATTAATGTCTCAAACCTGTGTGCAAAGTCCAAACGTATGAACATATTACGATCCAGGAATAATTGGCAAAAAACAAAAACAACCTTGACAACAGTTAGTAAAAACTTGATTTTAATCAAATACGATTTAGAATGAGCATATGTTTAACGAAGAATGTTTAGACCCTATTTAACTATACAAAGTTGTTTTAAACACGGCGTCCACCGTTCATTTTAACTTTCTTGACTGAAAACGATTTAAGTCAAAAGTTAAATTATACATTTTAGTATAATTTGATTTAAAGGTTAGAGTCTATATTTAGAGAATCGTGAATTTTGGTCTTGGCCCTTATAATGAACACCCCAAGTTGAGTAAGTTTTGCGTAGAAGCTAAATTGAAAGTTGTTTCTAGATGAGGCCAAGAATACGTTACCTACCAAATTTGATTCTAATAGGTTTAATCTTTCGACACCATTCCAAAAAAAAGGAATCTTAAAACACCCTTTTCAATTCATCACATAAGAACCAGACTACCATAAAGTAAAAGTACATACATAAACTCGCCTACCTGTAATCGCTATATTTCTTATAAATTTCAACTTTTAGACAATTCATGACTAAAACCACAACCACATCCTCTCGTAAAGTTATTGGTCTGGTACATCACAGTATTTAGACTATAAATCATTGAACTGGACCAAAACCAATTCGTACAACATAACTCAAGTGTAACAAGACACTCAAGTTTGTAGACAGTAATCTCATCTTATTATTTAGAGAGAAAGTTTTCTGATAGTAAAAACATGCATGTCATGTACATTTTCTCACACAGAATTAAATACTAACGAAACAAAAAAAATATTTAAACGGTTAAACACCTTATTTTATGTTTGTAGTTCTTATATATTATGCGACATGTTTCACCGTTACACAGACACCATCATCAGGATGAAATGTGTGTGTATAGTAGTTGGTAGTTATTGATGATTATCAGCCTGAAGATGCCGTCTTTATGAAGGTGAAACATGTCTCATGATATATACAAGAAGGACTACTATAGACGTATAATTAAGGTATTTTCATTATACTACACCGAATACATTTATTTGTTTTCTTTACCGGTTCATAAACAAGAAAATCCAATTTACTACACAGTAAATTATCTGTGCACCAGCTGATTTTCCAAATAAGAAAAAACATATGAGTTTTATGTAAACAGCTGATTTTAACTATAACATATTTATTTATGAGAGGTTAGTTTCAAAGTCTAAAATAAGAGTAAACATAGTGGTTTATTCATCTTTTGAATTAATTCTAGAAATGTCCATAATGGATTTCAGTAAAGACTATAATGAGCCTTATATTCCAGATAATATTTTAAAACAATCACAATAAATAACTGCGAATTTGCTGCCAAGAAAATTAAAAGACAGGTATGAAATTGAATACAACCAATTTTGTCAATGGGAAAATAACAGAAAAATCAAACAAGTGATGACGTGCTACTTGTTTATTTATAGGAAAAAACCAAGCACATGAAACCTACTTCTTTGTGGAGTAAATTTTCAATGTTGAAGAATTGTATTTCACTAAAAAAAAAAAAAAAAATTTAAAAGTTAATAACTTTCTTAAAACAAACGCTTTTCTGAAACGACAGAATACTAGTTACACGGCCAAAAGTTCGAAGATACTTTACATTGGAGCAAGTTAAGTAATTCTTAAACGAAGCTCCTGATGAGAAATGATTATTAGCTAAAACAGTTTTAATATTTGGGATTTTCTGAATATACCGTAGAGATGATCTACTACGTCTTAATGTAAACTATATTGAGGACAATGTCCGTTTTCTGGTGGTGTTTATACGTGATGGGAAAACTTACATCCCACGCTCATTCACAATAACAAATGATGGATGCAGTTTTAAACCATGCGATTTATATATTTAAATAGTTCAGTAAAATATAGTCTACCCCCTAATCTAACCTAACCTAAATGTGGCTAATATATAATAATCATAATCATACAGTCATTCATTTTGTAGCAAAAATTGCTGATTTCAGGCTATAATTCAGTAAATTATATGCCCTAACCTTAATTTAACCTAACCTAATGTGGCTAAATTATAATAATCATACAGTCACTCATTTTGTAGCAAAAATTGCTGATTTCGTGCTATAATTCAATAAATTATATGCCCTAACCTAACTTAAACTAACCTAACCTAACCAAACCTATGTGGTTAAAATATAATAATCATAATCATACAGTCACTCATTTTGTAGCAAAAATTGTTGATTTTGGGCTACAATTCAGTAAATTATAACCATAACCTAACTTAACGTAACCTCTAATGAATATAATAATAATAAATCGTGAAGGTCAGTCAAAAAACGTTATAACATCAAAAGACGTCTATACTTCGTATAGGCTATTAAGAAAATAATACCTCAAGTTTAAGTTTTATTACGATTTTAACTTTCCTTTAATTTTACAGGTAAAATTGCAACTTTCTTTCACATATTATTTGCCTTTCTCTACGATATTGTGTGAGAGAGTAAACAAATCCTGCATTCTTTTTGTAAAAAACCCGATGTAATGCAGTTCAAGAACTTTCACTGTTATTAGTGCAGATTAATTATTTCAATGACAGAAATGTTTTCATTGACAACAAGACAAGTGTATAGGAAGTAAGGTGTTTGACATCATGGTACACACTCAGTCCTGTCATAGGATCAATGGCGATTTATGGATTAAAATGCGCGTTGGGTGTATAGTCAGGGCAATAAAAGCGGTCAATTCAGATCCAGAGTTACTCTACGCGAATTTACTTATGTGATAGCTCATTTTGTTCGTTAGAATGTCTAGATCAAAGTTGAAAACAGTTTATTGAGGGGAAACTCACTAATATGTTTATTAATGACTTATAAACAATTAGAACGCTGGACGATTGAACATAACATGAAACGGGGTCATATCTGTTATAAATTGATGTAATTTTTGGACTTATATGATTGTCATCTTCTATATCTTTTGGGTCGCTGATTCCGATATCAAAAATATGCAAATTCATAGAGGGCGCCACAGAAAAAGCCAATATCAGGTTAAAATAGCGATAATTATGAAAATGATATCCTGTAAGTTCTTGAGGTCGCTGAATTTAATTCCGAAGTCAAAAAATCTAATGTCACATGTATACAAATGTAAGAGTACAGGGCCTAGTACACTACCCTGTGGAACTCCTTTTTTTTCTTCTCGCCGAACAATTCTTCTCGCTTAACTTTAAACAGTCAATTGGAAATGAACGATTATAGAAGCTTAATGCATTGTTTTAGCAGCATCGTATTCAATTTTTGTAAAACCCTTATCAAATTTTATTGATAGCCTGCGAAACATCCAGGAAAACTATCGAAGAAACAATAATTATTATTCATCTAAGCGCCTTTTCTATTACATTAGTGATACGATGTACCTAATCAACTATCGAGTGGTTATTTGAATCCCTATTAATGATTGAGGTTAGTTTTTTACTTTTAGACTTATATTGGTAACAAGGAAATGGAGGATCTGTTTCCTCTAACTTCATTGGAAAGTTGTCTCTGGAGCATTATATCTCTACTCCTACCCAGGCACGATACATATCTTTATTTAAATGTTGCATAAATCAGGTAGGTCATCATCACTATTTCCTTTCTTGACAACTCTAAGTATTTCCTGAATGATAAGGTCAAAACCGGGTATTTTCTTGGAATTAAGATTTGTTTTGGTTTTCTCGGACATTTCTTTAGATGTTTGGGGTCTTAATTTTTATTTTTCATGAATCTCAGAAGCTCTAAATGAGAACGACTAAAATACATTAATAATTATTAATATTGTGTAAATAGTACATCTCCATTTTTATTATTACTTAGTCATACAATTAACTTCCCCATTACCTTTAATTTAATAAATCGTATTATTCTATATTAGTAATCACATTATCTATTAAACGATGGCAGAATATATCGTAGGTTACTAAAATAACGAATTAATATTGACGACATGCGCCCTTGTCACTTTGTACTAAACAGAATTGAGACGAGGTCGGAAATTCGCATCCTTAATATTATATGTATTTGTCACTCTATAATCATACTTTGAGTGCAACTTGACATATGATATTGTGGATTCAGCGAGGACGTTTTTAGTACTACACGGCTGAGGGTTCTTAACAGTAATTTTGAAACCATTTAAATATACCGTATTGACAAAACTTAAAGAAAATTTATTCATAATCAATTAAAATGAAACACAAATTGTAAAGAGATAAATTCAATTTGTGTCTCATCACATAACTTATTCTAATACCATGGGCCTCATCGCCGGGGGGGGGGACGCGTCCCCCCAATATTTGAGATGTAAAAATATTTTTGCTAAAAACGAATGATTTACTTAAAACCATAAAAGGTAAACATCGGGCTTTGTCTTTACTAGGGTTTTTAACATTACATTTCTGTTACAAACGCATAAATAAATACATAAAAACAATGTTTTGAGAAGTTTAATTTTAATAAATTTCCATACCCCCAGACCCCCGGCATATGACTCCCCCAATAATGAACTGGTGATGACGCCCATGTCTAATACTATGGTATAATCTGGGAAACCAAAAATACGAAAATAATTTTCTGTTCTATTGTGACGGAGTACTGCTACTTTTAGAAACAATCTGATCTGTAAACTAATTTTTTTTTTTTTTTAAACAAACGCAACTATTTTGAAACGAATGATTTCTGTAAGTAATTTCACAGTACACAGTACAATGGTAGGCCATTGCCACTAGTTCCAGTTGAACAAATACAACCTAAAACATAACGATCAAATGTCCCAATATACTGTATGACATTTAGGTTAGTAAGACCACTCTTGTCTGTGGTATGACTTTCACTTATACCTAACTAGGCCTAAACTTAAAGGTTAGGCATACACAATTAAATGGTTGTTACACGCCTTATATCTAACACTGAAAGCAATTATTTCCTGATTATTGAGTACTTCCTCTTCCTTGATTTGTATAATAGAATGTTTCAGAAGTCTTTACTAATAAACTAATGTAATTTTGCATATAGAAATCTTTAATCCTTATGATTAAATTGACATATCTACCTCACGAGGAATAAAAATAAATATTGCAAACGATTAATTTTACGTTATGAACTCTGTAAAACTATCCTTTGGTGTAGGAAATTTATTTAATTTTAAGTATACCTACATAAATGTAATGTTAATGTCCCATGTCAACTATAAACAACTTTGCATTTTAAAAAGATTCAAACCGATGTTCAACATTGTACAATCAAGCTTTCAACTATTATAGCAGATAGTTTTTTAATTTTTAGCTGATTAGCTGTGTTATAAATTCATTAGGTTATTTTGAGGTTATGTACAAAACAAGTGAGAAGAACTGCGCAGTGGGAAGAACTACTGATGCAACTATATAACCAAGTTGGGTACTTACGTATTAACGCCACCGCAGCAGAAGTTGCGCTAATGCGCATGCGCCAAGAGCAATAATTATTATTGAAGTTATTAATTTGCTTACTTTGTAATATATATATATATATATATATATATATATATATATATATACGGTATATATATATATATATAACCACCGGGCCAAACCTTTCTTAAGTTTATTAAAGTTAATAATTTGAAATTAGATCACGGATAAACATGAGTTGTAAAAGTGAACATTTGTCATTATGTCCAACAAGTCAAGTCGTTAACTTATAAATACGTTAGATTTGATAGTTTTTTAGTGTGTTTATATATATATATATATATATATATATATATATATATATATATATATATATATAGCTACTTTGATATATAAGTATATCACAAACTAAGCAAATTATTAACTTCAATAATAATTATTGCTCTTTATTGGCGCATGCGCATTAGCGCAACTTCTGCTGCGGTGGCGTTAATACGTAAGTACCCCAAGTTGGCTTTTAGGCTACCTAACTGAAAAACAAGAAACCCATAGCAATAGCTATTTGCAATAGCAATTCGGTCCAGGATTCGATTCATCAGCTCAGGGTCTGATGAATAATTTATGAAAATACAGAATTTTATCAAAATGAAAGGTACACAAATATTGCACTAATTTTGTCACACACCCGTACACAAAACCACATCATATTCTAGGGTATTTTCACAAAAATATCTCTACTAGTAGGCCTATATAACTGTATTTATATTTGTAAGAAAGAAAAGAAAAAATCTAATTTTCTCTAAAACTAAGTTTTTCCCTATATACGGAGGTAGGCCTAAGTTGCTATACATTATTAACTTTTGGGTGATTTATTTTTGTAAAAGGCACTAAATATTTAACAGAGCATAAGCTTATTTCGCTTGTGACATGAACTCGTTAAGCTTGAAATTAAGTTTTAATGACAGTTAATTTTCGATTTTGCCAATTAATTCTTGGCAAAATAAACTATCGGTGGATCGTTTGTGAGAAATTAGGTTTTTCATAATAGTTACAAAGTTGATTTTATCTTTTTTTTAAATGCATAACTCGCAAATTGGAATTTCGTACGAGATGTGGACCAATAAGTTTTGCCTTAGATCCTCAGTAAAGCTATATTTAAACACAATTTAATCAAAATTGTATAGGCCATTTTGAGAAAATCGTAATTTTTAGTTTTGGTCTTTTGAGGGGGGGTTACATCGAAATGTCGAAGTATCGAAAAAAAATTTAAACACTGGAGATAGATGTGAAATATACCCACATACCAATTTTAATAAAAATCGGTTTACTAGTTTCATATATAGAGTCATCATTCTAAAAACCACTTTTTTCGGACTCAGGAATTCTTAAAACATTTTCGTGAAAAATTCAACATCAATTTCTATACTTAACACAACTCTCTATACTGTGCGATCGTGAGCTTTTCCTTATGCAAAAACTAGGTACGGATCCCCAATTCTTTTTTAAAGTTTATGAAATTATTTGAGGGTTTATATATTTTTTTTGTGAAGTTCTGATCCGCAGAACAAGATTTGGAATTCTTTTATTTTTATTTGATTATTCTCTTGTTAACTTAAAAAAACTAGTTATATTGCGATTAAATTTAGTATTCTAATTTCTATTTACAATATTAGCAACATTTAAAAGTGGAGTCACTTTTTGCACTATTTATTTATTTTAGTGTTTGGTTACAAATTACTGGCTGTATTAAAGATTTCACAGCCAAATTTCATGACGATTACCAGCATTCTACAATAGAAAAATATCACAATTGAAAGACACGACAAAGCAATTACTAGTATTTACATTTCTATTAATTACACTCATGTGTTTATAAATCAAATAGTCTGGGATTCATTATTTGTAGTACCGTGGCCGACGAGAGCTACAAGGTAAGGATAGTAAATAAGCCGAAAGGTATAATAACGACCCAAAGACCATAAAAAAATTACATCAATTTATGGAAAAATAGCATCATTTCATATAATATTAATCTGTCACCATTTTCACCTTGTAATAGTTTTGCCAGTGGCGTCCTCTACGATTCCCACAATTTTGGTATCAGTATCGGAACGAGTAAACCAGAGAACTTAAAAAAGGCATTGAAATCGAAGAATGACATGAATTGACCAAAATAATTCCTTATTTCATTTAATTTTAATTTGTCATTACCTGCATCTTATATTATTTTTTCCTGTGGCGCCCTCTAGGATGCACACTTTTTTGACATCATAATCAGAAAGAGCGACCCCAAATACATAAAAAATAACATTGAAATCAAAAAATTATATCGATTTATGAACCCCGTCTCTTATTTCATATTACGTTTAATCGGACATCATTCTTCTTGTTTAGATTTAATAAATAAATAAATTATTAAGTTTCCGGGGGGGAAAAACTGTTTACATCTTTGATCTAGACACTCTAACGAATAAAATGAGCTATGACACAAGTCATTTCGTGTAGTTTCACTCAGGATCAGAATAAATCCCGTTTTTTGCCCTGACTATAAGCAGGAGACAAGAGAGTACTGTATATCTGTTTTGTCTGTGGTGTAAGCATTGAGTTTTTATCTAAGCAGTCCCATAGCGTGCGTAATGTGAAGCTCAATATGTGAGTTGAAGAGTTGTAGTTTTGTCGGAGGAATCAGAGCATGATGCCACTGACGTTATCAAAAGTGGACCGTTAGATGGCAGCACTAGACACTAGGTCTTCCAATTTCTAAGCTTCAAACCAAAAACCTTCTACTGTATTTGCTATTTGAATGGAATGGTATAAGTTCCTAGCTAATAATATTATCAATTTTAATGTAACAGCAGATATTTCTTGTTGAAACTCCATATTCAAGGATAAAATAAAGCAATAAAGCTTAAAGTTTCAAAATATTTTAATAATATAAATGAGCTTTGATAATATAATATTAAAATATTTTGAAACTTTAAGCTTTATTTTATCCTTGAATAATATTATCAATTTCCCTAGATAATAAGTTCATATCTGTTATGTAATAGTCTATAAACACTAGTTTATTTTAAATGATCTTGAATAACCATTCATTTCCAAAAAATTTCAAATTGGCAGCAAAGGAAGAATCTTGTTTTTCGTAGGCCACTGCTATTTTTAATATAAAAGAGTTAATTTAGTTATCTTTTGTACTCTAGATTTGTAAGATTTTTAAAATCGAATGCTGTATTTGATTGTGTTTGTTTTGTTGAAATTACCAAAACCTTGGAGGCTTTGAAAAAGCGTTTTTGGGTGTTCTAGTCAATTACCAAATATATCTTTTGAATTCTTAGCGATATCATTTAAAAATGGTTTTATTAAAAATTATAATTAAACATGTTTTTTAAACACATGATTCAAACTCGTACACGAAATTTAATTTCAATATCTACATCCTTCCCATTGCAATGGTACAGTCGACTCTCGGTAACTCGAAATTCATGGCACTACAATTTTTCTTCGAGTTAGGTGTAGTTTGACTTAGGCATAGTTCGAATTATAGAGGTCATTCTTGACTAAATTCGACTTACAGAGGTAACGAGATATAGAGGTAAACCATATAAAAATTCGAGTTACAGAGGTAAAGAATAGTGTACTGTACTGTACTTTATTCCCTTTAAAAACTAAGCTTTTAACTGTATCAATAGAAAATAGGTGTATTTAGAGTATACATAATAAAATACGTGTACATACACGGTAAACAGTACTGTCCATATATTAATTTCACTGATTAAAAAAGTTCGTAATCTTCTTCTGATTAAGACTGTTGGCAGCACGTTTGTTAATCATATTTTCAATTGAAACAATCGAAGGAAACACTTTGTCAGGTGCATCACTGGTTTTTTCTAAAAACATACGTAAAGTACGTACTGCAGCTTTGGCTTCTTTAGGTGTAATGTTTACTGGCTCCTCTTCCTCGTTTTCTTCGTCAGAAGGAGCATACTCATCGTTGCTCGAGATATAGAGGTAAACTTCGACTTGTGGAGGTAAAGTGCAAATTGAATTCAACTTACCTACTGAACTTCGAGTTATAGAGGTAATTTTATGTCTCTTCGACTTATAGAAGTAAAATATAACCGTAAAATTATTTCGAGTTATGTTTTGTTATTTTTTAGACTTAGACAGGTTTTTCCAAGGGGATTGAAAATAATTCAAGATATCGAAGATTTCGAGTTATCAAGGTTAGCGAGAGTTGACTGTATTTTTAAGAAAAAACCAAGACAGACGCCAAACGAAGCGTTTCTTTCAACCATCTGCTACTTCTTCAAGAATTATTCTTGATGCGAGACAGTAAAAACTGATAGTTATGTCACGAGACCTATTGCATTGTCACGACACAGCTTCTGTTCTGAAATCGTGCTATAGACTTGTACTGAGAATTGAATACTTTTTGAGTCCTATAAAGTTGATCATATTCTTAAATTGTGTTTCACTATTTTTGAAGTAAATCCTTCAAAGTACATATGAATAATAAACGGTACAAAACATTGGATAAACTTTTCCACTCACCCCTCCATTCAAAACGAACCAAAACTTATTGTCACGAAAAATGTCATTTCGCCAAGTTGTCAATCAAAAACTTAAACCATGTTTGTGAAAAATATTTAAATAAATGTCAAAACTTCATTTGGACCGTTAACACGATCTCAGGTCCAACTGCTAACTAACACAATTCAAAACTGGATCCCATCATGTCAATATTTTGTTAATTCCAAATTTGTCAATGACTTGAAAGAACTTACGGATTCAGGTAGGAGAGAGATTAGTTAGATTTTTTGGGAAAAATTATTGCAAATGCAAGAAATAGAAGGTATGAATTTAGGTAATAAAATTAAAAAACTAACATGTCTTGTTCAAGAATCAAAAAATGAAGGTTAAGCTAGCGCTCAACTGCTAAGTAGAAATGTGGCGGGTGCTTTGTTTGGTTATCTCAGAAGGAGAGAGGAAATAATTATAACCCAAGTATTTTTGAGTTTTGTCACTTGTTCAGAAAAAATAATTCATAAACATGAAAGTGATGCTAACAGTGGAAACGCAATACCACTTGAAAAAAAAGGCCTTCTTGGATTGGGCTTTGGGAGTAAATTAAACAGTGAAAATAAAATAAATGTATCTACGCCTAAATCAAGTCTGTTGGAGTTCGAAGTTCCAAGAGAAAGTGATGAAGATGCAGACATTCCCAAACCAATAGAAACAGTTTTTTCAATTTTAGTTTCGGATGTTGTAGAATACATTCCAGGATATGTTGTGCGAAGCCTAGGGAGGAAATTAAAATGTGAAGAATGTTTAATAGCAATCACCATGGACAACCAGAACACCCCTTTAAATTTAACTATGAATTTGGTCTTGATTAAAAACTGGGGAGGTTTGGTGCAGCTGTCTTCGGATGTTAACCACATATATAAGATTTGTGAAACCATTTTAAAATTACCACTTTGAAATGCAAACTCAAATATGAACTTCTTTATAGAATCATCCCACTTCTCAACTGCTGGAGAAGACAATTACAGAAACTGGTTGATTGAAAGCATTGGGAAAGTTTATTTCATTATTAGAATTAAGAAATACGTCTGTGACCAAAACCAGAACATCAAAGAACAAAAATTAGGCAGAAGTGGAAAAAAAAGAAGAAAAAAAAGTTCATTTTAAAGGACAATAACAAAGTGTTTCATAATATTTAAAAGTAAGCAATTATGTTAATGTTAAATAAATGTTGAACAATATCAGATAAAATTTTAATTCATTAATTTTCTAATGTATTGGATATAATAGTAGTATCAGGCAATTTCGGTTTTTGATCACAGTATAAGAAATAATAATTTCGGTTTTTGATCCACAAAATAATGTGCATTATATGCGTACTTATAAGTTTTAATAAAAATTAATAATAGTTCATTTCATTTTTTGAATGATTTTGTTTACACAGTCAACTTATTATTCAACTTATAATATTATTCAACTTATTTGCTCGTTTACGTAATTAACTTGAAAACTAACAAAAACAAATCTTTTATAATAACTTCAGAAGCAGATTCTTGAATAGAATCCATTTTAATTAAATTTATTTATGGGTTTATATGTCTGATATATATATATATATTTTTTTTTTAAAGCGACAAGAAGCAAAGAGTAATCAACTAGAAAGACAGAAACCAACAGCAAGAATGTGGCTGAGCTAGGCGAGGTAACTAAGGAGTTGGAGGGTCAGAGCATACTCATACTGCGCCTCTGTTTTGTTCACTACATATTCTGTGGCTCAATTCCTTGAATAATATTATCACTGGTTTATAACATCAGTTCAGGTATGCAAAAACAATTATTAGTTTTGTACATTATTAGTATTTTTACAGGTCAAAATTCTATCTTTTCTAAAAATATAATGGTCTACTCTCTAAATGTACATCACTATAAGTCATAGGCAGAGTGAATGTTATATTATTTCTAACTAAGGATCAACAATGTTATCCGATGGTATTTCGAGTATATACAAATTGTAGGGAAACTAGAGTTAAAACAAGGGGAAAAAGGTATTTCCAATATGGCAGATGTTTTGACTCAGTGCAGCAGGGATCTGTCTCCCAAGACACATCTAAATACATTTCTCTCCATACATTTTTTATTCACATTAAATTGTAAAGAAATAAAGTAGTCACTTAAAGCAAAATAGGAAAGAACTAGTCAATGTTTAAGATGCAGCATTTGCACAGCAAAATGCTAATTTTGCTTTCTGCTTTTCAAAATTTTTGATGACATTTTAAATGTTTATAAAATACCTTGATAAGTTTCTGTACAAAATCTATAAAAAACCTGCGTATGTCAGTTTTACTATCTAAGTATTAATTAAACTGCACATTTTTCATTCCGATTTTACTAAAAATGTTTATAACTCAATATTTGGGGGTAGCTGCCATAAAGTGTAGCCTCTAAGGACACAAACAAAACATATTGGTTCCTCATCTCAAAAAATGCTGTTTCCTGAGATAGCGATAAAAACACCAAAAAATCTGCCTTGAGGCTGTCATAAAAACATAATCTGTCAAAATTAAATCAACTCTACCAGTTTGTTCCAATTTTTATAAAATGTGAAGATTAATTATCTTATAACTCATGTGAAAAATCGCAAGTAAAAAAAATATTACTATTCAGGAATAATTGACAAAAACCAAAGATTAACCTTGACCGTCATCATTAAAAGCTCGAATTTACGCTGGTTGTTCATTTTCAGATTTTGATTGACAACTGTACAGAACTGAAATTTTTGATGACGATTACTTTTGGCTGATTTTGGGCACGAGTGAGTGAGAAAGTTGTGGAATAATTTTTGCACAATTTATTTAGTTTTGATTTATGAAGGGGAATTTTCTATATCCACTTTTCACCATAGGATATACAAAACATGATGCTTTTTGTTTGATTTTATATTGATAAGATCACTATTGATAAGAACGAATATTTTAAACTAATATTGAAGAAACTGGGTGTAATACCAAAAAGGGTTAATTTGAGTGAAATATTTATTATAATAGAAATCGTATTGAATAGAGGGTAATGGAACGTGAGTCAAAAAACATGACTTATGACTCTCAAGGTTAAAATAAAGTAAATTCATAATATAATAGATTTTCAAACATAAATAAATAATAATGTATAGATTTTAAGGAAATTTAGTCATAAGAAATTTAATAAATTGTGTGTGTTGTAAAAATTAGGAGATTGGACAATTTGTGAATTGCGTAGTATTTGAATAAAGGACTAGATAGAAATGTAGACGAGAAAAATATCGCTTACGCGGTGAGATTTGGAACAGCCGATACCGGAGGATATTGAAAATCCACCATGCGTTTTCCCAGTCTTAAAGAGAGGTTTGATGGGGTAAGACGTGTTTTCAATACAGAGAAACTTTTACAAAAATGTAGATTCAATGTTAATAAAAGTCTTAGAATGCAGTGTAATTTGAACAGACAAAGTGTTTCCTATAAAATAGCGTGTTGCAAAATAAGACAATAGACTGTCGCGCGCGCAATGTTATAATGGTCAAATAATGAACAGTTACGGAGTGCGGAAAATGAACTAATTACACTGAAAGACATTCGTAAAATACAAATGCAAAGTGTGATTGGGGCAATTTCAATCAAACTAGTTCTACGCGGACTGCACACAAGGACTTATCTTCGATGCCACGTTTTGCACATCATTACAAGACAAAGGGACGACGTCAACAGACTGGTAAAAAATGTGTTATTCAACACAAAGAACTTAATTTGTATATCATGTGAAATTTAAAATGTTTTATGTTCTAAAATTTATAATCAGATACTTTAATAATTACGTTTACTAAATGAATAGATAATAGATGTCTATTGACATAATTTTTTTTATAAAGTAAATTCAATAATAAGCAACAGATATTTCAATCTGTTTTATTTCTTAAATATTTTTTCTAGTTGCAACATAAAGTTAAATTCAAGTTTTCTAAAAATAGACCTTCTTCTAAGGTAATAAAAAGTTAATTTGACAGGATGTTAGTTTTAGTTGATTTATTTGATATTTTTATGCTAACAAATGTCATGTATTAATTCTATTTTAATAAATTCATGTTAAAATTTCAGTTTCAAGTGTTTCTCATTCTAAACCAGGAATCACTGTAAGTACACTAAAAGAAGAACTTGCGCCTTGAGATAAAAAAATAATTAAATTCATAAATTCAGTTAAACATAATTAAATTCATTTTCTAAATTGATGTTAACACATCTGGCGCCCATAATTGCGGTGCAAAGTTTAAATTTAATAAAAATAAAGTCATTCTTTTCTTTTAAAAATATCTTAAGTAATAATTTCTTTAAAATAACCGTCGGTTATTTTTCAATTATTACATGGGTTTCTTGCATTTGCTATAAAACTATACTTGTCATTACCTAGTCTATTATGTAGTTCAAATACAGGAACATCATACAAGTTAAATAGCCTAAATTACAGGTACTTTAACAGCCTGTTAATGGCCATTATACATTTTCTTTTTTCTTTTAGTATGAAAGTAATTTGAATGCTATGTATACAGTCAACTTCTGTGAGATTATTACAGAAAATCTATCAACACAAATTATCTTTGCTTACTAATTCGACTTTATAAAACTCATTAAATGTTTAAAAATATTTGTGTGGTTGACTTTACAGAATTTTGTATTGACATTATAACACATTGACTTTGAAAATGGTTTTATACAGTTTATAAACTAGGTAACTAGAGACCACATTTTCCTTTTGCTATAATTTGTCTGTATCTACTTCTGACTCAACCTGTACATGATAAATAAATCCAGTCATATGTTTATACTAAACATGTTATAAACAATGGTTCCTTATGTTTACAAGAGGTGACTAAGTTATGTTATCGGCAACTGGAACACCAATCAGAATGATGCTGACTGCAAATGTTTCCGATTGGTTGATAAACTACAATACTGACATCTTGTTTTAACTCTTTCATTTGGTTATGATTTTATTTCAGTATAGGCTGTAGATCTGTAACAGTGTTTTCTACTCTGACTCGAGTAATTTTTTAACAGTATATAGATACCAGGTCCGCAGAAATGAATTTGTGCTTCAGTTTGATATTTTTAACGGTTAATCTTGTGTTACTTAATGAAATTATGACATTACAAAAAAAACAAATAGTTCGTCTAAGTTTCTGTGCAAAGTCATTTGAAGAAGAGGAAAATTCTTTGAAGAAGAAAGAAGTCTGGAAAGTTTATCTGATTACTGACAAAGGTATTATTAAAACTAAGATGAACTGCTATCCGGATTATATCAAATTAATAACAAAGATACAAATCAGGATGAATCAATTGGGTTTCCTTTATTGGATTGTGATTTTCAATATAATTCAGTGTTATTTCCAGTGTTACGTATTACGAAATAGAGAATAAGAGAATATGTCTTCATTTAATCACTGTTATTGAGTTTTTTCTATTATGCCAATATGAAATGGCCGATGGAAGTTTTTAAACATTATACTAAGATCTTCTTTAAAAGACATTTTAATGTTGAAAAATTATATAATATGGATATCAATACGTCTAAATGTAGGTTTGAATTGAGAGTGAAAATAGATATAGAAGAGGATAGAGGAATGGTGTGCTTAAATTCTCTTTGACAATCTCAAGAGTAGAAATGATTATTGTGCAAAACTTTAATGAACAAGTGTTATTATTTCCATAAGTTTAGTATACAAACACTTAATAAAAAATAGCAAAAATAATTAATTAATTAAAAACATGTTTTAAAATAATATAGTTCTATGTAATAAATGTTTTGTTTTTTTTTTAGTTGATATTCACAATAAATGATTTCTTTGTAAAACAAAAATTCAATTTACATTTTTTTAAGTGTGTACTCTTCCAAAGGGATAAAACAACAGGATGTTGTGACACACTTTTGTTATATCACCTAGAATATATGTTTTCTTCAATCTTACTTTTAATTTTAGACACATATATGGAGTGAAAATTTAAATTATTTTTTTAAAAAGGTTCTCCACTCTGTCGCTGATTTTATAAGTATATTTTGGTAACCTAACCTAACAAAAACGTTTTGGTTAGTAGTTAAATAGTAGTAGTATTCACATTTAAAGCTCGCTATCATAATGTTAAATGTGTGAATAAAATTTAAAAAAAGTTTCTACCAAATTTATTTAGTTTTAAAAAAATCTGTTTTATCATCGAATGATAAAACATCATTCCATCTGTTTGCATGGAATGATTATTTAAATAGATTGAGCACTATTATTATAATCTATGATGAATATTCTATTCACTCTTGCTGATTGTTAAAAAATTTCCTATCTGTTCTTAAAAAATACAAAATAACAGTAATAATGACCTTTAGAAATGTTTGTTTACCACAAAACCAATACAATGAGAAAAGTTTTATACAATGAAATATTAAAACAGATATTACATCCTTAGTTAAACATCACACCCACGGCTATAATCACCCCCCCCATGTTAAACAATGAAATTTCTGAATATGTGTAATTTTTTGAGTAATTAATAAAATTTAACATTTTGTAGAATCTATAAAACATTTATGTGCGTATTTTTATGGTGTGTACAGCTATGAACAGCATGAAATGTATTAATTCATAAAGCTAACATGGGGGGGGGGGACATAGGATTAAAATAAAATAATTTTAAATGCATTAAAAATATTGTATTAAACAGAAACAAATATAAAATAAAATAATAAATGGACATTAACAAAACACAGATCAAACATTAAATAACACGAATTATTTAATGAAATAAACATGTTTTAAAAACATACTAATATAAATTTTAAGTTCTACTTTTTTTTTTTAAATTACAAGATTTATACTTTGTAATTAAATTTTAAAACTAGGAGTAAATATTTATTTAAGGATGGGGGTGAGAGGTCTGAATAAATGTTGTAAATTTAAAACCAAAATATAGCTTTTGAATGAATTTTTAGATCATTTGGTGTCTATAAAGGTGGATATTTAAACCATCAAATTGTAAAAGTAATGTATATAGTAATCATTTTTAAAAGAACAGTAGGGTTAAATTTTAAATTATAGGACACAGAAAAGAACCATATTGCACATGATAGCAAGTTGCTGGGTTTGAATTAAACAAACGCCTCATTAAGAGTTAAAGCAAGTGCTAACCAAATCCTTGATTAAGCCTGACAGAATAAACCTAAAGCAGGTAATTTCCCTTAACTGGACATGGCATTTACTGACTGTGGGTTGTTGTATGTTCTATCCTATTGTCCTATCATATTTTCACTAAGGATCTTTCTAACCTAACCTAACCTATGGATCTTTCTAAACTATTTTGACAATAATTTAGTCTTCTTTTTATACTCTCTACTGATTGAGAAAGTGAACAGTGTTTACAAAATATTTCAGAATTTAGTGTTTTATTGTGTTTTTCTATTTGTTTACTACTAGATAATACTAAGGACCATTTTCCAAGGTAAGCCTGTGTTTTCTATCTATACAAAATCTAAACATAATTATTTATTTGATCATTTATACTGCCTGACTTTTGTGACATATTTTATGGTGGTACAAAAATAGAGAACCAGATACATAATAAAGTTGTATCTTTAGCACCTGTAATTTATTTAATATTATTATTTATTTTTTAATGTAATAGTAGATATTTCTTGTTGAAACTCCATAATCAATGATAAAATAAAGCAATAAAGCTTAAAGTTCCAAAATATTTTAATAATATAAATGAGCTACAATTGTTTCGCCTCGTTTCGCCAATTTCGGGCAACAGTCGCCCGATGATGCCGCAAGGCGAAACAATTGTAGCTCATTTATATTATTAAAATATTTTGGAACTTTAAGCTTTATTGCTTTATTTTATCCTTGATTATTATTTATGTTTAATATCATAATAACTAGTATGTAACACCCTTGCTACAGTAATTTAATAATTTCCATTCCTTTTGGGATGTGCTCTTCTTCCTACACGTGCAATGTAAATTAGAATCCTTCATTCCATATCTAGTTCCCTAAATCGTTTAAGTTTACATTCAGTTTGTTCTATGTATGTTGCATTACATCCAAATTTGATTTCATAAACTTTAGTTTCTGTTGTTACTATCATTTTTTAATTTTATTGCTTAATCTATTCTTAAGTTTGTAAAGATAATGCCAGGAATTGTACTCAAATCAATCATGCATGTTTTACTAGAATTATAAAATAAAGCACAATAAATATAGACTTGATATGCAAGAGACTAATCTCTCTCCTATGTCATAATCTAATCTGGTCCACATAATGTAATATTTATCGCTATAAATTTTAAGGCAAAGAGCTTGAGCTTTACAGTTTAAACATAATTATTTTTACAAATTATTCAGAAATAATATATAATATTTTAATTATTTATTGGTTCTACAGACTTTGTTAAAATTAAAAACTTAAAAACACTTACTTAACAATTTATATTGTAACAGAGTCATGGATATCCCATGCTTTGTATGAAGTTATTCATAAATAGTTACATTTGGTAAGAGTTCTGGGGTAGGGGAGATTATGTTTAATTAGCTTACCTCCTCCATTGCTCCACCACTGATTGTGATGGTAAAAAAATTAACATTGAGATTTTTATGAATGTATGCATTTTTATTTGGGTAAATCTAAAATAATTAAAACCTGTGTGCCAAGCAAAGAAAATCATAGTTTAGGTGTAATTATTAATAAAGAAAGAGATTCTTGATGCTTTCAATTATAAAGCATGTCTACCTTAGTTTTTGTCTCTAGTAAAGCAATTGGAGTCTCTATTTAAATATAAAAAACTTTGAAGCCCATTAGGACTGAAAAACCGAAGTGAGCAAAACACACATACACATAGGAGCAGTATTCTGTTCTACTAAGAATCAAAGTAGGCCTACCTAAACAAATTTTGATTAAGCAGATTAGTATTTTAAACAACATACAGTAACATTTGAATTACCTATTTTATAAAATTTCTCCATCTATTTTCATTTTTCCCAATAGTTTGGTCAAGATGATCAGCCGAATACGTACATAACATTTTGAATCTCTTTAAAGTGCCTCCATCAACATACTTAGTTATGTTATGTGACAAATCCAATGGGTCTTGAACACATAACACACAATCCAATTTAAAATATTCCACATCATTGCCAAGATTTGATTTTATACTTTGTACATAATTTTGGAACGCTGGAGGCAAGGAAAGTTTTTCAAAAGTTTCCTTTCTCATTTCTCCTCCGATGAGTGGACACAATACAGTGTCTTTAAAAGAAACTCTGTTTGGACGTCCGAAAAAGTAAAAAAAGTTTTGTAGTAGCTCATGAGGTGACATTTTGTTTGTTGTTTTCCGAATGGAGGTTGTCTCACCCTGACAATAACCACACTCCCAACCTGAAAATTAATATATATAAAACAAATAATTGATTGAATTAATCTATGCATTGAAATAAAAATATTTGAAAGATGTGTTGATTTATAAAAATAATATTGATAGTTCACATATTCATTACAAGATGTAATATCAAACATGGCTTTAAACAGTTATAAATAATCTTTAGGATATAATGTTTAATAATCTAACATTATTGGGTAGAACAGAAACATTAAACTCCAATCTACTCCGACACCATTTTAACCAATCACAGAGGTTTGGAGTCTTCAGTTAGAGGAGAGGATAAGCAACATAGGTTATATAGGATGAATCTGTTGAGCGATGAAATAAAATAGATTTTGAAAATGGAGTTCATATGAAATACATCAGCATAAATTAAGACAATATAGAGCAGAAAAATATACTCAAATAAATTTAGATTTAAATAATATGTGAGAATTTACTTAAGGCTAAAAGGTAAAAAATATTTTCCTAATTTTAATGTTTTTTAAATTTTTTTATTTATCTTATTAGACTTATCTTAATCATTATAACAAGGCTTTCTTAAATTTGGGTCAATCTTAACACTTCTACAGCAAGTCAAAGAGCCGATTTTGATATATCTACCTGGTATTTGGTATTAACTATCTGGGAAGAAAATTAACCAATCTTCACCAAATTTTGTATACATATACAACAATATATATATATATATATATATATATATATATATATTTTAAAGTAATTCCAGAATTTACATAAAAATTCAAAATTGTATTTAAAATTAAAATTTCTTTTATTTTATTTTCCAAACAATACCATATTGTAGTTTATGACTGTGCAGTAGTTATAAATTACTGTGCATGGTTTCAAAGAAAAATATTTCATCATGATTTTGGTATGTTTATTTTATTGGAAAACTGTAACCTGCGCTAAGTAATCCACCTAACACATGGGTTCTTCTCACCCCACTACTGCATCTCTCCTCTTTTTACTCTACTCTTTTTTATTCCTGCACAGAATTCATAGATGCTTGACTTAAGATTTGGAGATCATTTTATTACACTGTTTGTAACTTAGTAAACTTTGTTTTTGTATTTAGAGACCTAAATAAGTACCATACTAATAACGTCCCTTAATTATTTATTAAAAAATAGAAATGTTTGTTAATAGTTTGGCATAATCTAAATTAATAGCAACTTTTGATACTTGCTAAATTGTCTAATAATAATCATATCCTTTTATAATTTATCTATTATAAATGTGACAAAATATTAGCTCATTGACAAAAATTGACTTCTACTTGAAATACCAGTACTACCTTGAAACTTTTTACACTGAAGCACAAAACCTTAGATTTTCCAAGGAAGTCTAAAACCCAATTTTTTCAAAATTCAACCCCCCCTCCTCCTTCATCCTGCAACTGAGAAAAATAGGTTAAAATTAAACTTTTTAAAACTTGTCATCCCAATTTAATGAAATCCACTTTGACTATTTATTTTGAGATGCTGATTACTAGTCAATCAATCATTTTAAATTATCTCACTCGGAAATTCAATTAAAATCGTGGCAAAAATGCTAACTTTGTTAATTACAGACTATATCGATGAAACTAACTTTCTAAACTCGTTTTACAAATGATATTGGGGCTGCTGAATATCAATGTAATTTAATTTTACGTTGTTATTTTGGGGTGTTTATAATTTTTATGTAATAAACTTACTCAAATTTCAAGATGGTGATGAAATTACAAATTTAGTATTCCTATTATGTAGGTGAATTAAGTGGCTATATAGTTGGAAAGGATTATGTAAGGCACAATAGATCTATAAAGAATGCAGTGCAGAGATCACCCTATAGGTGAATTAAAGTTAGATTTAATTTACTACCTATAGACCCATCATTTTTATGATTCAGCACAGACTTGACAGCATTTTAATTTCTCACATAAACGTAATATAGTAAAAGTTATGGGATGGGTAAACATAATCAATGTCGTTTGTTTTAAGGTTTCCTGGGTCCAAAAAAAGTGATTTTTGGAACGCTGCTTGTCTTTCTAGTATCTGTCATGTGTGTGAATTGCGCTACAGTCCAAACTTGTGGACTAATTTGAAAAAAAATTTGATATTTGGCCATATTTTGGTCATATCTCGGGAGATTTTATTAATTTGTTTTGATAATGAAAAATTTGAGGGTAACTGCCATAAGAAAAATCACAAAATTATAATTTTTCAAAATCGACTAATGATTTTGATGAAATTTTTCTCAAGTGCAAATAAAATATATTGATCTCCATCTTAATAAAAATTAAGGTTAAAGTTAAATAACAATAAATCAGCCATGAAGCTATTATAAAATACTTAATTTCTTCAAATAGGCTCAACTAATTTCAGTAAAATTTTAATGAAATGTGAATATTTATGACCCAAACCCTTGCGTAAAATTGTAAATAAAAAATATTATGGTTCAGGAATAATTGGCAAAAAAATTAACCTTGACAGCGTTATTGAAAGTTTAAATATATAAATATTTTTTAAAAGATCACCCTATAATTGTTGGGACATGTCTTATCTCCTTTCTTGTATACACTGACAGTTTTCTTAAGATAGCCAAGATTAGATATCAAACTGCCAACATCGGCAAAAAATGTATCGTAACTATTGTGTATCCTTGGATTTTTAAAAAGAATTTAATTTAATTTTCTGAATTTATTATTAAACATCAAGAAATTTTATTCGGTGCCATTCTATGATTTGAAGCATAGACACTTATACTTTAACAACAACAAAAAATAGGTTCGGGATCGTTGACTCTAAGAAAGTGTACTTTATAGTCACAATCAAAAATCAATGTTATAAATATTTCATTTATAATATTCTGATGAATATTATTGCTGCAAATACATACTAAATACATAAATAGATAAAATAAAGCAATAAAGCTTAAAGTTTCAAAATATTTTAATAATATAAATGAGCTACAATTGTTTCGCCTTGCGGCATCATCGGGCAACTGATAATTAACAGGTATTGACAACTATTTATACATTCACAAGTAACAGGAAACTGAAATACAATAGAGAAATCGGGAAAGGTAGGGGGAATGACCTAGCAGGTAGATGAAGGTTGATGAACTATTTTAAGGATAGGTTTTAGAAGGGGTGACGAATTTAATAAAATTTGGTCATTTAAGTTGAAATAGGCCTAAGTGAAATAGATCTATTTATTTCTAAACATTCTAAATCATTTAATCTATTGCTTTTATTTTCAATATGTAAGAGTTTAACATTCAATTTCGGATCAAAATTATGACCTGAGCCCAAAAGGTGGTTAGCAAAGTTAGTGTTTCTATAGGCATGTTTTCAGCTAATTTACATGTTCTTTAATCCTAACTTTTATAGATCTACCTGTTTGACCTATGTACTCATAGTCACAATCTAGACAAGATATAAACTCCACTATTTTCTAACAGTTCTTTTTTATCTTTATTATTAACCAACATTTTCCCTAGATTTTTTGTACAATAAAAGGCAACTTTACGATTACATTTAGTTGAAATAAGGTTACTGATTTTATAACTAGTTCTGTTGATATAAGATAATTTACAATATCTAACTATTTCAATGTTCTCGTTATGGGAAGGGTAGACTAAATTTTCAGCTCTACGCTTTAACTTTTTTCTTAAAATATTATCTATTAAACTAACATCATATTTATTATTAACAGCAATTTGTTTAACGACATTTAGTCCATCATTAAAGTCATAAGGTGAGAGAGGTACAATAATAAGTCTATGTATCATGCTGTGAAAAGCAGCATGTTTATGGCTGATAGGATGGTTAGAATCAGCAGGTATCTGTATAAGTTGGTTTTCTGAAAATTTTTAATTTATGATAACTAAGAAATTAATTTCTTGGATCTTAACATTATTATCACTGATAGTTATTATAAATTTAAAATTTTCAGAAAACCATCTTATACAGATAGCTACTGATTCTCGGAGATGACAGTTTTAGGTGAAGAAATTCATAAACAATTAATAAAACATAAAAATAACAAAATTCTAGAATTACCTGTATGTAATCTAACAATTGTAGGTGTAACTGGTGTAAGAAGCAAGAGAATCACTAAACAAATTTTTCTAGATGTTAAAATTGGTGAAGAGATTATATCCATCAATTTTTTAATAGGTAAAGGTTTAAATATTGAAATTGTCTTAGGGTGTGATATTTTTGAAATTGAGCAAAGCACAAATTAATTTTAACAAAAAAAGCTATTAAATTTTAAATGGAGGAGAAAGTAGTTCAAGTAAAATTTAAGAAACAGGCAATAGGAATACAGTACAGTGTTCTAAATTAAAGTTATATAAAAGTGGGATAAGTTGTAATTGTTATGAAGAGGAAGAAATAAATAATGAAGATATGCAAGCTGAAAGCGTTGCTAGAAATTTTTTTTAAGGATTTTGATCCTGAGTATAATGTTAAAAATAAGAATAATAATAATAATAATAATATATGTAATGAGTGGAATCAAGTAATAACTAAAAATAAAAGATAGTAATTTACAAAATGAATGTGAAAAAGAAATCTTAGGAAATATGTTAAAAGATTGTAGGGAGGTGTTTTCAGAAAAACCAGTAAAAATGTTAGGATACAGAACAAAATTAAATGTAAGGAAGTAAAAAAAATTATAAACAAAACCTATACAATCCCTCACTCTAAAAAAATGGCAGTAGAGAAAAAAAAAAGATCAACAATGATATTAAAGAAAACTCATATAGTCAATTTTCCAATCTGCTAGTGTGCATGATTAAGAAATATTCCTCGATCAGGTTGTGTTTAGATGCTAGGCAGGTGAATCAGATAATAATTCTTGATAGGGAAGCCCCTGACCAGATAGATGACATACTACAAGGAATCAAGGAAATACATAGCATTTTTATTTAATAGCCAAAATTTACAGTTTAGAAGGTTACCTTTTGGTTTAAACGTTAGTACCTCAATGTTTAAAAAATGTTTAAGTATGGTTCTGGGATCAGAGAAAACTACAAACTAACACATGGTAGAGTGTTACGATGGATTTTGTTCTTACAAGAATATAATTTGGAAATTGTGATAATGTAAAAAATTAGTTTGTAATAGTGTGAAAAATTAGAGTCAGAATTCAAAGTTTGTAATGGGTGTTAAAAGCGCAAGATAAAAATACAAAGGGTGGGAGAAGCTATTGAACAAAATGTAGCCTTCGGTAAATTCTTTTATGGAAATAAGATGGATTTTCAAAACAACATAATGAATTACGATGTTTAGTATTAGTATAGTATAGTTGATTGCAAGTGTTTATTTTAGTATTATATAATTAGATAAAAGTGTTGTTTTTTATAATAAATAATTGATAAATTGTGCGAAAATATAAGGAGTATGTGAACTGATTAAAACAGCGGAATACGGGAGGTACATAGCTCCGGTTTCCAATTATAAGGATAAGACCTCGTGGCAAATTGCTAGATCAGTCTTAGTTGGAAGCTCATAGGTGATAGTTGTGTCTGAGTTAAGTGCTTAGAAACAATGGACGTGCTTTCAGAATGCTTTAGTTGGGTATTTGGACTGATAAAGTGTGTCATACAGACAGTTTTAAATAGTTATTTGAACAATGTAGACGAGTATGATAAATCGTATTAATTTTGAAGTAGAACTGACTATTAGAAGTGTTTAGTACGGATAGCGTGTTACATAAAAAGACAATAGACAATTTTGCGTGTAGTAACGAACACGGGTGGATGATGAACAATTATAAAGTGTAATATGGACTAATAAGTTAACAGACATTCTTAACACTAACATTTGAGTTCTGCGATTAAAATGACTTTGAGGGACGTTGCTCTCCAGGAACACCATTATCATAAAGCCATGTGGTTTGGACAAAGAAATGGAGTGATGTGTTTTAAGACAACGGACTGGTAACTCTGTATTATCCAATACTTAAATTTCAAATTGTTATTTGTATAGAATTTATTAGATTTGAATTTTTGGTTTTTGTAAATTTAAAATTTACAAATAATTATGTTTTTTATTTTTATGTAAAAGAATAATAGATAACGATTGACATAATTTTCCTTTTAAAGTAATGTAGATTCAATATTAAAGAACAGATAAATTCAATCTGTTAAGCTCTATAAATAATTCTTCAGTTGCAACTTAAAAAAAAAAGTAAATTCAAGATCTTTGTTTAAAATTAAAACCTTCTTAAAAGGAAATAACGACATCTGATAGTAGGATGTATAACATAAGTGATTTATATGATTTATTTCAATATTGATGTTAATGTGTTTTTTCTTTCTACTGTTTAATAAATGTTTTTGTTAACATTTCAGTCAAAGTGTTCTCATTCAGAAACCAAAATCCACTGTAAGTACACTGATAAAAGAATTTGTGACCCCAGAGATTTTATAAATAATTAGATTCATTATCTTTCTTTTTCTAAATTGGTAAGCTAAGGCTTCCTGGCGCCCTAGTCGAGCAAATTAATAAATTAATAACAATAAATAAATAACTTCACCCCTCATTTTCAAATTATTACAAAATATAGTATTGCCCGAGAAAGCAAAATGTCGTTCCAGATGTAATATCACTTACAAATAATCAAGATATTGTTAAAACAGGATATGAACACTTAATTAAAATGTTACATACAAAAATAGATAAAGATTTGTTAAATCAAAATAAAATTTTAAAGAAAGCATTTAAGAGATTAGCAAGTGAACAAAAGAAGGATGTTAGATGTAAGAAAATTTTGGAACTAATGAGCAATAATAATAACAATAATGAAATTAAATTAGAAGAACTAATACAGTACTATGAAATCTATGAAGGAGTTTTGTTTAGGAAATTAGAAGGAACTAATAATTTAAAAATTTGTCTACCTAAATCATTAATACAATTACTAATCATACATGATTGTCAAGAAAGATACAGAGATGCTGTACTGTTGAAATGTTATAAAATCTTTTTAAAAAAAATTATAATTATCCTAAGCTTGAAAAGATTATTAGAAACTTGTGTTTTGTGAAAAAAAAGTAAAAGTTTAAATAAAAAACAGGCCTAATGATAAAGATTCTACCTGAAAAACTATTAGACTTAGTGGGTGTGGACTTATTCGGAGAGTTACCTGTAGGAAGTGGAGGGATTAAGTATATCTTGTTGTTTTAGATGTGTTTTTGTTTATTTTAATTTGTGAAACATTATCCTATAAAGATTGCAGTAGGACTTGTATGAGCAAATAAGATCGTGAATGAGTATTTAGGCGAGGTTGGAAGGCCTAAAGTAATTTTGAGTGACCATGGAAGCTAGTTTCAAGCAAAAGCGTGGAAAGAAATTTTGGAATGAAAAAACATACAAATAAGGGTACATATAAGGGATTACTTCATCCACAAAGTAATCCAAGTGACCGGTGTATGAGAGAATTAGGCAGGATGTTTAGAGTCCACGATATGCACACAAAATGGCCATATTATATAAAATTTATAGAAAATTGTATTAACTATTCTATTACGATTCAACTAACAATAGTCCTTATGAAATAATGTTCACAAAGAAATGTCCAAGAAGATATAGGGAGTTATGTACATTTTCACCAGGTGAAATAATTAATTTTGAAGAAAAAATAATATTATCTAGGAGTGAGTTTTTTTTAATTTGGAAATTTTAAATTGTCGATTAGTTTCCCTAAATTAAAAAATAATGTAGATATTTTAACCTAAATAAATAACAATAAATATTAAGTTATGTATATATTATAGTCACATATAAAAAATGTAAGTTTTAAAAGTATAGAATAATATTACATGTTAATTTAGTTCCTAATAAGAGTTGGATTAATGCAACTAGTAAATAAGAATAAATGAGAAGTGGGGGAAGTTTGGTTATTCTTCAAGGAATGTAATTTACTAGACCTGAGAGAATAGTCTAGGTTTTGACAGCTGGAAATCAAGAAGTCAGGTTGTTTACGAAAAGGGCTGCCTGGTAGTGAGATAAGGAATATAAATCAATTCTCTTGTGCAACTGTATAAACAAAGTTGAGATTTACTGCAACTAGAATTACCTCACAAAAGCTTTGGACCAAAAGGCTTGAGTCTGATAAGCAAGTGTTCAACTATAAACAACTGCAGGAAATAATTTGATTAAACTGATAATCTTTTTCCAAGAAATCAAGATGAATCATAAAGTTTAGTCAGGGAAGGATGACCTAATGATTTAATTTGATTTTATAAAATAACTTTTATATAGTTCATACAGTGAAAGATGACATCATTCCAAAATATTGTTTGTTTTGAGCCCAGGAGATGTCAAAACGAATATTTCTGTAAAAACTCTACAGATTATGTGACCCCACAACTGTTTTAATACTTCAATACATAAGAAAGTAAATAAAATAATATTGTAGCACAATATCCTGTGATGGTCTTAAGCAGGTAATTTGTGGTCAGTACATCGAGTACCTGATGACATGATTCTAGCCTTCACAACCAAAATTTGCTACCAATTTTAAATCTCTACTCAACTTCACATTGTTAGGTCTACACAAAAGCTTTTTGAGCCCCAAAGGTGATTGAAACTGGGACCTTTCACAAATCAAGCAAATAGCACATTGTCACTACCCCAAGTGGAAATTCACATGGGCACTGCTAGTCAACAATAAATTATACAAAACCTGAAATATTTGGGACAATAAGTTTTTCAGTTTTTATTGTAATTAGAAATTCATGAGACAGACATTTTGAAATTAGAATAGAGTTCAAAGAAAAGCCCTACTTATCTTCAATGATTTTTAATGAGTACAGAAAGTTTATATATATATATATATATATATATATATATATATATATATATATCACATGGACCGATTTTAATAAAATTTGGTATGTGGACTTATTTTGACATAGGCCTATGTCAAAATTATTTTAAATTTTGTATACATGTACAAAGGATTCTAAACTATGTTTCAAAACTTCAGGACATGATTCCTTGGGTCAAAAAAAGTAAATAAGTTCCTATAAACATATGTTTAAAATGCTTAGTTTTGAGTCTGTCCGCCATTTTGTGTTTTTAAGGAAACATTATATTTTTGGAAATAAATTAGATATTGAGCCCAAATTTAGTATACAAATTTTTTATATGATCTTTTATCATTGTATCAAAAACCAGGATTTTGTTTCCTATGTTTTCAAAATGACGGCTGTTTAATTTTGAATGTCGAATATATAAAAAAACCAATTAACTCCACAAAAAATTTACAAGAGACCAAAATGTTTTCTTTTTTAATACCAATCAAAATGCATTTGTAATTTTTCAGTAGCTTAACACATTCGCTGCGGGTGGTCGGAATCCCAACCATGGCGGTTGCTACAATGCCATCTCTATAAACAGATGGCAGTACTGTATGACTGTAGCACTACACCGGGAACGTTCATATGTTGTTAACGTGATTACAAGGTTAGGAACTACTTTCCTCTGCTGTAGTTTCCATGTCGTGGCATATTCATCTATATTGACGACTATCAAAATAACATTTTTGGTGAAAAATAGTTTTGGTTGGTCTTTATACTTGATTTTGGAACCATTTATTTTCTAAAGAGCACAGTAATAATAATTTTATAAATAAAGGACCTAGGGTACAGTAAATGGGTAAATTTGGGTTATTATGGAAAATGAAAATGGATATTATAAAATTTTGTTAATTACTATGGTGATTCAATTTGAAAAAAAATATTTCAAGCTAAAAAATTTTGTATTAAAACATATTTTTATTTAACCCTTAACTACTACAAGAGGTCTCTTAGACCGCGAGGGAAATTTAGATTCCCTTTTCTCCCTCCAAATGCACCCTGGAAAGCTCCCCGTTTCAATAGCTGTCTATTGTGGGCTCCTCAGTAAGTGGTTGGCGTTCGACCTTCAAACTAGTTTTTTATTGCGAGCTATTATTGAAAGGAGGTCTATCAGACGTATTGTAGTAGTTACGTTACAAAACAGGCAGTCTACGGGACCTGTTTTTATCGGTTATTATACAAAGTGTTTATTTAGTTATCGGTAGGTGTGTATTTCGTATTTCATATTTTCTGTCGATTTTGACATGGATAACGAACCAGTACCCTCAAATGAGCCGGAAAGACCTAGAAGGATTCTCAGGAAACCTGATCTACGAGTTGTAAATTCACAATCAAAAAGTTTTGCGCAAAATATAGAGATGTTTTTAGACCAAACCTTGGAAGATGAAGTATTGGAAGAAGATGTAGATGACAGCGATGAAGATCCTGACTACGAACATGAAAGCGCTCATGAAACGGACTCTGAAATCAGCGACTCTGAAGAAGTAGTTTGTAATGATCTGGAGGTACGTAGGGAACAAATTTCTTTACAAATTGAGCATATTGAAAGTAATTATGAAAACGTAATAGCACAAGAAAATCCAGTCGTAACAGTACATGAGGATCTGGGATCTCAAAGTGAAGGGGATAATCAAGTAATAGAAGCTAGACGTGTTAGGGGTGAGGGGACGTTTTATTATGGGAGACAAACTAAACTTATGAAGAAAAAGAACACCCCTCCGTTTCGTTGGAGAAAAGAACCTCCAAGTCAGCTTGTTAGAACGAGAAGGGAAAACATAATAACACAAATACCTCGAGCTCCAGTTGTAGATGGAGTCCTTGAAGATCGAAAGACATGTTTTTACTGCCCTCCTGGGCTCAAGAGGAAGACAAAGTATCCTTGCCGAATGTGTGGAAGACCAATTTGCTTGGAATGTGCAAAGAAAGTGTGTGTGCAGTGTGTAGGAAACCTTGACTAAAACTTGAAAATACCTTGGATTTTCCTAAAACCTAAGTACAGTAGAACCTCTGTTAACCGGCCTCAGATTAACCGGCCTATATCTTAGTGTACTGGTTGGATGAGAGTTTCCGAAAATAAATTGTAATTTGAAACACCAAAGCGACGGCTATATCAAACAACTTTGTCGATAGCGGTATCCCATTGTCGGCGGTGTAAAAACACCGCAGCACCAAAGCGGCGGCGAGTCAAACGACTTTGTCGATAGCGGTATCCCATTGTCGGCGGATTAAAAACACTGCGGCATTGGCACCCGTCGGTATAGCAGACATACACCCACAAAAACGTTTGATGGGCCGCTTTTTTTCCATGAATCATTTTAGTATACATTATGGAAAATATAACATTTCTTTTCAGTTTTCTTCTTGTCTTTTTTTTCTTGTATATACCATACAGTATATACAGTAAATAAAAATGAGCGAGTTACGGAAACGGAAGTGTGTGTTGGTTTCATTTGAGACGCGGTTAAATGTGTCAAAAGAATTGACAGAGGGGTATCTGTACAAAAGCTTTGTAGTGTTTAATTTTTTCATGTTTGATGTATAATATACATAACATAATATATACGATACAAATAATGTACAATAAAATGATTTGCAATAACATCTTAATTGCATAATTCTTAGTGCTACCTGATTAAATAAGCTTTCTTTGAACGAAAACGGCCCGGGTGTCAGTCCCGACTAGACCGGTTAAAAGGGGTTCTACTGTAAGTCTATTATATTCCATGCTATTATTTTTTATATAAACTTATTTTTTTCCATGACAACTACAAGTTTAACAATAATAGTTGTGATATTATGTATTTGTTTTAAAATAATTATTTAGAAACATCTCAAAGTTAGTAATAACAATCAAATAGTTTCATACTTATAAAATAAGGTTCTGTAAGTAAATAAAACAGTTCAAGTAGGTTTTATACTTGTATTATTCAATGTACTAAGATTTGAAAACGTATTTTTGGTAAAAGAAAATTTGAAAATTTTATAATTTTTTTGTTTAAAGGTACATGTTCTTTTTTGACCATATTTTAATAATATTAATTATTCTTGAGAGTATATTAGTTTTTTTTTATCCTAATGAAAAAACACATTTTAGGACAATATTTGTATATCACAACAATGTTTCTAGGTTTTGTTCATAAAAAGGAGGGGTGGGGGGAATTTTTCAAAAATGCGGTCTGGCAGACCTCATTGTAGTAGTTTCATGATTTTTGGAAAAGTAGTAGTTAAGGGTTAAACTACAAATTATATTTATTTAAGTTAAGACTAATGTAATAGTACCTGCTACAATTTTTTTTGGACCTCGATATAATTTCTGAAGATGAGCTACTGGGATTAAAACATCCACTTGCATAAGTACATAAAGAGTCATCCACATTAAGGCATAACTGGTGAATTTTTTAAATCCAATTAGATCATTTTGTTTTGACCAAATTTTGACTGCGGTTACCACCCATTTCACTCTGGGATCCATATCCAAGTACTTCCTTAACAAAGATAAAATGATGGATTAGCAAAATATTTTAAATAAATAAAAATCAGTGTAGAAAACACAATATATAATATAGTATTTGTAAGTATTGGTGGAAAGCAGAATCAAATGCAGTGAATGACAGAATAATAATGAACTTTTAGAGCAAAGAGCTCTGAAGGAAGAAAACATCATAATGGACCGGCAGTCTAGGAAAGGGAAGAAGGAGAGCACCCTTTTCAGTCTTAGGACATTATGGATAATGTACCAGAAAATTTGTGGAAAAACTGTGTCGAACATGTATGTTAAGAAAATATAAAATCAATATGTTCAAAGTGAATATTTAGTTGACATTGCGGTAGAACCCATGATAGAAATGTAAATGAGTCGGCGTCGAGTAAGGATAGTGCAAGAAGAAACTGATTTGAAGAGGAGTGAAAGTGATTTAGATTAATTACTGAAATTAAAATTTTAAAAGACCAAGTTTGATATTTTAGGATTCCTACTCTACACATGGCGTAGAGTACAGACAGGTGCGCCTTTTTATTTTTTAACTAATAATAATAAAATAAATAATTTATCCATGTATTATGACTTTCTCTTTCTTTCTAATGGCACTGCTATATTGTAAAGTCACAAGTACAAGAAGAAGATACAATGTATATATAATGTATATATTTATATATACAATGTATATAATATATATATTTAATATATATATATATATATATATATATTAAATCCATTAGTAAGATATAAAAGATTATAGATTATACAGCTCTAAGTTAAATCCATATTAAATATTGAATCTGTTGATGCTCGGAAAAAATTAACCCAGTATAAACTGACTGTACATCCCTAGCTGTTAACCAGCTGATCAAAAACATACTTTGTTTAAAATTGTACAATAAAATATTTGTAATCCAAATTAGAATGTCAACTCCATCATTGAAGTTTATTTACATATTAAAAAATGCCAGTGAAAGTTGCAATAATCTATAACAACTAGTTATGAAGATATCAATAATTCACAAAAACGTTAATAACAATTGTTATAGTGATTATTTTATTATGAAACTTGAGTATGTTGTTAATACTAATACTGTTGATAAACCCCTAACAGGAAAATTTTTTAGCACCCTTAGTTTTTACACTGCACAAATTCAAAGACGCTTGTTTATGAAAAACGGTTCCAAAACGATGTTTTTACCTTCCATCGTTATTTTTGCATTTAACAAAATGTTTTAAAATTATAAACTCTATATGGATTTACAGGGAATTTAATAAGGAACACGATGGTGTGCTCATTTAATTTTTAGCATTACTTTTCTCAGTACAGCAGCGCCGCAAAGTGAGTGGCCTATAATAAAAAATCTTATAGTAGTGCTACTATTTTGACTCTAAGTATACTAACTTAGTATAACTTAGTATTCAGTTACTAGTCAGTAACTCACCAAGAAAATTTAGTCAAATATACAGATTTGTTCAGAGTATCTCAGAGAATGTATCCCATTAATGTAGAACTGTCTGTGATAAATGACGGCTTATTTAATGCATAGCTTTAATACTTAAATATCCTGAAATATCTATTTTATTTTCAATGCAAAGAATTTCCATATACATATAACAAATTTTAAGATGAAAGCTGACTAAAGAGGGAGAAGAAGGTACACAATATTGTTGAAAAAATATTAAGTTTCATATTCAACATATCAACTTAATATTCCACTTGATCTATTTCAAAATTTTATCTTTATTTTTTGATGATGCTTCTCGTTCACCAGTAAAGAATTATAACATATTTTTACTTTTTTTGGGATGAGATAATATTAAATTATGCAATATTTGAACTATACTATGAACCATGAATCAACTCGGTTGGGTAATAGCTAATAGGAGAGCAAGAGTAACAGGGATTGTCAATTTGAAGCACTCCCTGTACAAGGTTAACCCTGAATGGGACTACTGACGTCTTAAATTGGTAATAGAGTTGCGTAAATAAGTAGTTTTATTATGTTTGCTTAGTTTTTTTATGAGTTAAATGATAGTTTTTTTTTTTTTGTTTACACATGTTTAGTCTAACTGATACATTAACATTAAGGTATGTTAGCGGTACTGACATATTTATTTTTTAACCATTTTTGTTTTAACTGTAATAATTATTTTACCTGTAATAATAGTAATAATCCAGTACAAAAAATTATAATTAGTTTTTAATTGAAGTTTTTTTTACTATTTAAAGAGAAAGATTTCTATTACATATATTGATTTAGTTGGAAAATATTGTTTTCAATGATAAGTTTCTGATGATTTGTTTACAAGGAAAGAACGTAGCTAAAAATGTATTTGTTTTTATATGTTTGTTCGTTAAATTATGCTCTTTATAACTGTGATAGAAAATTAAAATATAAAGCATCTATGATTTTCGAAGTGCTTTAAATGATCATGACTACAGGAGAACCATGGTAACAAGTGCTGTTACAGCAGAGAATAGAGTTGGCAAAACTGCATGGTCCCTATGGGTCTCTTCAAGGTCAGGCTGTCTACTAGCTCCTCCCTCAACGGACTTATAAAGTAGCAGTCTTTTGGCAATTTTTACTTTAAAATTACACAGTACCAGAACAAAACTGAGTCATCCAGATAATTGCAATCAAAATGTAAAGATAAACTGATTTAATATGCAAGGAATTTGATGATATATATTGAAATATTTTTAGAAAATAAAAATTAAAAATTGTAAAAATATCTAGTAAACTTATTTATAAATAAGAAGGAAACCACTATTTTAAGTTGAAGTAGTTGAAAAGTAGCTGTAATGATTTTATGATTTCTACAAATTATGAATTGAAGTTGTCTTCAAAATTTTCAATTGGAATAATGTGTCTGAAATTTACAGTAAGGTTACCTACCAGAAGTAAGATCTTAAGTGTTTCTAGTCACTGTAACATGAAGCACCCTATTTGCTTTTTTATCTCTATGTTAGTCCACACCCTTAAAAATGGAGAGTGTGAGTGGTTTTAACATATGTATTAAAGGTGAGATAACGTAATGGAGGCCAAGATCATTAATAATATTATATTTGTACAGATATACAAACATATAAACAAAAAATGACCCTAACCATAAACATAAATAAATATATATCAAATATATTTTGTTATATTTGATAACTTACCTTACAAGATATGTGTTTTCAATAGAGATACCATTCCTACAGTTTACATCACAACTCAAACCCGTTGTTTCATGTTTAAAACGAAGAATCGGAACTCGTGTATTTGTTATACACGTTGGATTACTAAATGTGTTTGGATGTTCTTTGATTATATTGAACAATTTCGTGACTAAAAGCGTTTGTGCTTCTTCTGACTGAGCTTTGGTCCCATTATACATATCTCCTGAAAATAACATTACCATATATGCAATTGAAATATTTTAAATGTACATATGGAGTACAATTTATAGTTTCATTTTAAACTTTTTCAGTTGACATGTTATAGCGTGGATTCCTAAACTTCCTTTTTATTGCAGTGGTGGTTTGTTAAATGATGGAAGTAAAAGAGTTTGACACTTATGTTTTATCTGTTGTAAGCAGTGGAAGCTGGTCGGTTTTTAATAAGGGGTGCTGTGTGGAATTAACAATTAAACAAATTCATTTTTTCCTATCTTATAACTGATGTATTATACACTTACATTATTATAACAAATTAACATATTATTATAAATTATGATATTTAAAAATAAATTCCAGTTTTCTATATTAGGGTTGACAAAATTTTTCAATAACTTTTTCATTTTAGTTTGTTATTTGTGAAATCATACACAGCCCTCTTAATCTCTCTTAAATTAAGTGTTTCTTAAATATGACTTCACTCTTTTTAGTATAGGGAAATATAATTCTAGGTATACCATTATCACTTAGAATTGTTACTAATATTTCAATAAGTTTAATAGTTTTGATAAACATGCATGTTATGTTTCATATGCATGTTTGATATTATGCATGTTCTTTTTTCATTGAATGCTCTTAAGAATGAAATTAAACAGTTAAAGTTGTGAAATTCATTTCTGGAGTAAAAAACTTGTAATTCTGTTTTTAATTTTTCTTAAATAAGAAATGGATTAACTTTACACATTTTATTTTATTTCAAATGATGGTAGACTTTCATAAACATGCTAAAAATTCTTTCGGTAAAAGAGTTAGTTATTAAATGATTTGTGAATTCAAATCTTTCTTTCTTCTATGCAAATACGATCATATAATTCTTTACATTCCATAACTTTAGACAAACTCGTATATTCACGAGTTCCTAAATTACGGATTTGAAAAACTGCTTCACAAAAGTTATTTAATGCTCTTTGGATCTTATTTGCATCCATTTGATTATATAATATTTCTACTTGAGGCTTTATTTTGTGGAACAGTTCTACCAAGATAAAAACTGTTTCATTTTGCTGAACAAGATTCTGATATCAAAATGACAAAATTTAAAATGGCGGATAACAAAATGGCCACTATACAGTTAAAAATACCTTTACTATACTATTACCATGTACTTAAAAAAATAAATAAAATAGCTCAACAAAAATCAGCAGTTAAAAGAATGAATGAAATTAGTATATTTTAAAACTTGTATTTTGCACTGAACCTCTGCCAGTTCACCTTTTATAACATTAGCTCCTCAAATGTTTGTGCTATTAACTTACTCAGATCACTTTTTAGTATTGAATGATATTTTATGGAGTGAACCCCCCCCCCCCCCCAATCGGTCATACAGTAGGACATGAATGATTGGGGGGGGGGGGGTTCCTTGAACTCATAATGGAAAATGATAACTGATTGTGTATATTTAGAAATGTCTGTAGTGTGGTCAGTTATGACAACAAAATGTGATTCACTGATTTCCGATACTAAGTTATATAATCTTGACAAATTTCTAGTATACACCGTAATAATTAATTTTGTATTGTTTTTGATGTTCCTTTAAAAACTGAATTACTATCTAAATGTCTAAATTTTTTCACATTTATCTTTAATTTTTTTTATGTTTCTGAAACCATTTTGAGTCCATTCACAGTCTCGTCACCATACAGGAGGTAAGAAAAACAAAAAAGAGCATATGTATTACTTTCACAACTGCACAACCACTTAATTTTTTTGTACCATTCTATGTATTTTATTGTGACCATTTATATATTTTATTGTGACTTATTCCTTCCGGATTAAGAATGTCTGGAATATGAGAATTTTTATTTATTTATTTCATTCTTTTCATATAAAGATAACTGAGAAAATAAAATATTTTTAAAATGTCTACAGTTGTGTTTGTTATATTTAAAATCTATTTATTGTAAATACGAGTAGAAATAAATAAATACGAGTAGAATAAATATGAGTAGATTTATTTTAAATCTTTTTATTGAATAATTCATAAAAACAACAAATATAAAAATGAAAATATTAAGAGGAGATAATACAATTAACATAAAATCACAATCAACAATAACGGTAACAACAAAATAGGGTACTCATTTTAGATGACACCCCACGATACTTTATATCAGTTTTGCAGCTCATATTCAGAGGGTAATTTGCGCTGAATACTACTTTTACTTTACCAAGATCATGCTTCTTTATTGTTGTCATTAAATCATAAAAAATATATCTATTTTTAAACAAACCAAATGATGAAAATATCTCAGTTCAGTTACTATATTTCAAACATTGGTCAAAATTTTAACAATGACTCATCTGTAAACACTTATCTGAACTAAAATATTGAAATACGCGATTGTGATTATCGTGTTTGGAGGGGTTCTAGCTATAAATATTGTTTCGTACTGTCATGTATATATAAATTGCCAAGAACTCTATATTTTCTTTTTGTGTATACACGCATATATGTGTTTTATCAACTATCATTCAAAAGATTGTTTTGAGTATTGTTTTGGAGAGACCTTAAAAGAAGGTTTAATAAAGTGACTGTTTGACAAAGCAACAAAATTTGTTTTATTAATCGTTTATCCAACTGACAATAAAAAGAATACATAAAAATGAACTCCACTTTTTATATAGACCAATGGTTACAAAACAAAGTCCAGGTTTCTTGGTACATTTGAAAACTTATCAAGAACTTCATCGTTATTAACTATGTCTCTGTGTGTAGAAAGTAAACCAAGCCCGTTAGGCCTACTTTTAGATGTGCTGTTCCTTAGGTAAGTTTTCAGTCTTCTCAGACTTCGGTCGCGACAGAAATGGGAAGAACTCTGAATAATTTCAGAAGGGTATAAATGTTGGTGAAGAAAGTCTTGTCACATTTTTCTAGAGAACTTTTACCCGTTTTTGGAAGATTTGAAGGATTTTCCTGACTCCACTTTTCTTTTCTCAACATAAACTCACTTTTGCACAATCTCTTTATGTGACAAATTTTCTTTGTAGAAACTAAAAGCAGCCTCCAATGAACTGAAATCTGTTATGATACACAAGTGTGGAAGGATGTTTTTTAAGGGATTCAACTGTTTCCTTATGAGATTCTTTCAGTGGGTTACAAAAATAGTCCAAATAAGACACATACACATTTTTTCTATAGTATTCTTCTTCTGTGGTGTAAGAGACGTTGGTATATGCTGTGCCAAATTCTTAGAATCTCTTACTTAATGTCAAGTTTGGCACCGAATGACTATACTTGATTATACAAGGCTTTAAATGAGTCATCAGCATTTACCCTCTCCTTCGACAGAAGGTGTAAGACACTCGTAACGTTAATCAAGGTCTGTGGAAGATCTATATATTTGTTTTAAAGCTGCTCAGATAAGTTATATGTGGTTGATAACATCCGACTCAAAACAAAAAGATTAACAAGAAGTGCAAATTGACTAATAGCACTACTTAAAGTGTGAGCGTTAGATGTTGAGTCATTTAATTCCTCTTCTATTTTGCATAGGGAGGGAAAGATAGGCTGCAAAATGTCTTTAAATAAAATTACCAAACCATGCCTTTCTACCCATCAGGTTTCGCACAGTGAAATAAGTTTCTTTTTCTTTTGTTCTGGACAACATTCAAAAATCATTGATTTCAACATTTCTGTTCTTTTGCTGACATATGAAAGAATCTATAGACTTATTTTATAACACCCTGAGACGGTCCAAAAAACCGATCTCAAGGAAGAATTTTGGAAAACTCAAAATTCCAAAAATTTCAGTAAAATAAACCAAAAATAGTAGAAATAAGAATAATAATTAGATTCAGTATAGGAAAAAATAATGTAACTCTCCAAGGCTAGTAGCGATGTAAGATTGTCCGGACAGGAATAATCAAGATTTCCAGTCTCAACAAGAAAAGCTCCATAAGAGTACATGTTAAAATTTCAAAATTCGAAATTAACTATAAAAATAATGTCATCTTGTAGAGTAATTAAAATAGAACAACTAATAATAATAATAAAACAAAACTGTAAAATAAAAATTAAAAAAGTTATAGTCGAAAGAAAGAGGCGTAAAGCGAAAAACTTTTGTAAATCAAAATTAATCAAAAAAGTAATAATTGAGTGATGTGTTCATAAGTCCAATAAATAATAATAATTAAGCCAAGTTAAAAAATAATTAAACTTAATAAAATAAAAAGGGTAATAAAAACCAAATAGGAAGGAAGTGTCATAACTTGAGAACCAAAGAAGCCAGGAAGAAGAGCGGAACAGTTTTGAGATTTTTGGAATAGGAGGAATAATAATCAAAAAGAAAATTTTTAAGTTTTCCAAAAATAAGGAAAGTAAAATTGGAAAATTCACGAAATCTTCAAGTCTCCATAACTCAAGTAAGGATGCGATGGTCACACAGATTCAAATAAAGTTTGGACAGAACCAGGAAGAAAGGGGCTTCAAAACGAGCCAATCCAAAAGAAGATCAAGCGAAGCGAACGGGAGTTATGGCGAGTTGAAGAAATCAAGGGTAGAAAACTCAATTTTCAAGTTGTAACAAGAAATCAAGGTCAAGCGGTTACAGATCTTGCTACACAGAGTGGGGGAAGGCCTACCACCAAACAGGAAAAATACAAGAAAATCTAAATATTGAAATTAACTAAAATAAAAGGAAAAATATATAAAAAACAATAGAGATAGAGACAGAATAATTACATAAGCCATAAGGAGTTCAAAAACGTACTATTTAAGTGGGAAAACCAAAATAAATTAAAGAATAAAGAAAGTAGAAAATATGATAAGGTTGGCTATAGTGTATAGGCAATTTTTGAAGATCTGAAAAGTAGCAGATCAGATCGACAGTCTCGTACTAACATCCAGGAGGAAACCATGCTTCTAGTAAGTTTGAAAATGGAAATCGTCGTAAATAAAAATCTTTAGTGTTCCAGTACTTCTCGAGGTTAAGTACAATTACCAAAAGAAGGGTCGGCCTTAGAAGAAGACGGCACTATATCCAAATTCAGCTTGCCGAAGTGAATTTAGTACGAACTCAGGCAAATATTAAGTTCAATATTTTGTCGTTATCGCCATAAAGAAGAATTAATGGGATCAGGAGAAGAAAAGAAGAAAGAAGGACTTCTGAAGATTCACCGGAGGAAGACATCACTGGGCGAATTCTTCAGGGACCACAATCATCCTAAATCTGAGGGAGAAAAGACCAGCGCTTCTCAATTTAAAAAGGTACCGCATAAATCAAAAATTTCAATATAAAAATCTTTCAAAACTTAAAAAATTTTAAATTCAAAATTTTAATAAAATCGGGAATAAATAACATAATAAAAGGAAATAAGCGAAAAGAAATATTTAATTAAATTAAAGTCATTGTCATTATTGAAAATTTTTAAATCTATTTAAAGAAAACAGATTGGTCAAATATAAGAGTAGAATTTCAAAATTTCATAATTATTATAATAGGATTTATATTGTTTAGAATTTAAGTAATTTATAGGATAAGTAAAGAAGTAAGGGTGTATCAGATTGTTTGTGGAAATAACGTTTAAATCTCATATGTTAGAATAAGTTAACTCGTGCAAGTTGTAATGATTTTAAATATTAAAGTCAAGTAGTATTCAACATTCCAGTTTAAAATTTGTTTCAAAAATAATAAATCTGTTATTTGTCCAAACTTCTTCTATATTCTTAAAATATCCTTTGTTAAGTGAATTCCAAAATTTGAAAAAAAAAGTGCTCTAAAATAAAATTTAAAAATAAAGTAAAGTAAAATTTTGATTTGATGAGATAACAAGAGCTCCAAAAGACACACCTTTGAGATAGAGTCTAAAGAAACATAAGTAAAGGTAAGATAGATATAGAGAATTAAAATTATTTTGTGTCAATGTATTAGTATAAGAATTTTCAAAATATTAGTACTACTTGTATAAAATAGTGTACAGTATTTTAAGAAATTGATAGGGGAGTTAGGGTATAGGCCACGAAGAGACAAATCCTCTACCTTACTCGCTTATTAAATTCTTACGTTCGTTCGGGGTAAGTTAGCGCCCAGGAACTTACTTTTACTCCGCGTAAAATAAAAATTTCATACCTAAGATCGTCCAGCGCAAGTGGCACCCAAGAACGTGGGGCTTTTCCATCGAAGATAAAATTATAGACTTACATCCGTCTGGCGTAACCCCTACAGTTTCTTATAGAAGGTATTTTGCTCGCATCTGACAAATACAAATTTAGAGAGTGTGAAGAACAATGTGTATTCAGGGCCAACGGTAGCTTTTCTCTGATGGAAGCTTGTACTCCTCTGAATTGCCCACTCATCATGGCAGTGCCATCATACCCTAAGCCTCTAATTTTGTTTAGGTCAAGCCCTAATGTTAACAAGGTCTCCAATATTGTGTTACCCAAACCTGCTCCAGTGACATCATAAATGGGGACGAATGTCAGAAAATCTTCTCTGATTAATAGATTCTAATATCATAGATAAGTATCTGATTAGGCCTACTATCCTCCATAACCAAAACTGCATTAATTAAGCTCGAAGTAGCGATATCACAAGAAGCAATTCTACAAACGCAGCCGAATTCAGCATTGTCACTGTCAGGCCTATTTGCACTTTGTCTTTTCGTAACACTACCGACTTCAGGACTGTCACCAACAATCTTATTAACACTTGGTTTTTTGGCAAAAAAGTTTTCAATAGAAGTTTGCCTCTTCATAACGACTGTAGTTCACTTATGGCCCAGTTCAATATACTGATAAAGTACGTACACAATAACACTTAAAACACCACCTTCCTTCAGTACAACAGATGTCGAACAAACATAAACAACAAACAATGGTTGCCAATGAACTGTTCATCACTGTCTGCGTATGCGCAGATGGACAGGCAGAAGTCCGAGTCAGACCGAATCAACCCAAACTGTCATGAACTTTACACCACTACCACCCCACTCCCCTCCCATATACGGGAAAGTATCACTGTCTGCTGCAGCGATGCCTTTGCGGATGATCATTAAAATAATTCAAATTACGGTACTTATTTTGTCATTATATTTATTATTACAATATTGGCCCTGTTGGCCTGTATTGTACCTAAAAGTATAAAATGTTAAATTTATAATCATACAGAATTTTAATTTTGTATTTTATTTATTTATTTATCTTTGAGGTGTGCTGCAATTTCACAGTAGAAATGTGTACCAACCACCCCTGGTTGTAAGAATAATATAGAGCTAGACGTCAATAAAACATTTGTACCTAGAAATTTCAAACATTAAAGTAAAATAGAGGTTTGATGGTACATTTTACAACTCTTAAATTAAATTCATCGATTATAACAGAACAAGGATTAGAGAAAGTCTGTTGAAAGAATTTAGAGAGCATCTAATTTTCATTCTCCTAATATCATCAAATATAGGCGGGAATAGAATGGTTGTGTTGATAATGGTGGGTGTAAGTGGCTGTTGGAATATAACATATGAAAGTATTTTTCTGGAAGCTTTACTATTTAAAATTTCATTAGTAAAAAAGAATACTGCAAAATGTCAGTCATTCATTGTGTTATTCTCAATAAACTTTTTAAAAAATTAGTAGAACCCGATTTTGAGAAATTATATTTTCCATAACTAACAGTCTCATTTTTGTTTTTGTTTTTTACCATTAACGCATGTACAAGAGACCAATACAAAATCAAAAAAAATTAATGTTAATTGTTGTGTTGTGTGTGTACATATGGGTATATGTGTTAACAAAGATCATGCGAATTTATAAAGTTTAAGGATCTAAAGATGATCTTGAAGTAAAGGTTGAAACTAGTTATCCAACATCCAAAACAAAGGAATTTTAAAAAGACTGTAAAGGTATGTAATCTAACAATCATTGAAAACTCAGTTCCAGTGGTTAAAATCTCCAAAAATGAATACAAAAGTAAGCAATTAGAATTAATACTCGTTTGGGCCAATATGATTCAATTTTTGAGTTTAAATCTTAAAAACAGAGGAAATTATGATAAAAACTTAGCTCATTAACCAATAAAATATTAAGAAGGCATTAAGCCACAAAATTAAATAATACACAATTTTCCACATTAAAACTTTATTTCTTCAAGATGATGATTCAATGACTAAGTCATCATACTCAACCGTAGTTCAGTACCAAGAAGGTTTGTGTGCATGTAAAAACTGAGGATTATCATGTTGTTATCGTTACAGTGTTTTGAACAAATAAAGTATTAATTTTGAAAAATTGTGTTTTATTTTATTTGGAGATTGAAGTTTCTACAAGTATTGCTCATTTGAAATGAAGGTATCAAGTCTCTATTATCAGAACAAAATTAGTCAGAGGCTGGAGGTCTCTTTTCTACTCTGAATATATACAGTAGACGCTCTTTTACCTGGCATTCTAACAACCGGCATCAGCCGAGCCACTCACGGTCGGTTTTGTTCGGGCGGCTGACAAGCCTCGACTGACATTTCCCGCCAGTGCAGTGGGTTGCTTGCGCCGTTTTCTTAGTCATCCAGTGTTTGTCTGCTTCTGACGCGATAATATACTACAGTGCAATAGTGATGTAACCTTTCAATATCATAACTAAAATTAGTTATTATATGTAATATTATGTTATTACATAACTATGTTATTACATAGTTAAAATATGTAATACACACAAAAAAACAAGACAAAAATTTTGATTCCTACATCGGAGTTACCTCTTTCATCACTAGCGGTATCACTTTCACACAAACAGTTATGAATATCACTTGAATTGCCAAGTTCACTCATTATTATATATTGTGTAATACCAATGACTACATAAATACTATAAGACACGACATAGGATAGGGAAAAAGTCTACGCTTTACGGGTGCTGTTCGTCACAAGTTTGACACACAGCTATCAGAAAGCGCTAGCAGCAGGTGCTTGATTGTACGCATCCCACTTGGTTGAGACTGTACAACTGTTGACACAGCATAGTCAGTGTTGTCAGTTCGTGCGCTGAGATAAGCGATTCTCGACCTTCCCTCGCATCTCTGGTCCCATATGTGGCATCAGTGCGCAACTGAAACATTGTTTGACCGTAGAGCCACCTAGCGCCAGTCACATCAACTTCTAGCAGAGCGACAGCTCCACACCCTAGCGGGTATTGGTCAACTCAAGAATAAGCGTAGAATATTTAACATGGCCATGTCGTGTCTTATAGTATTTATGTAGTCATTGGTAATACTACACTAAAAACACTACTGATACACTAAATAATCATAAAATAAATTGTATTTACCAAAATAATATAGACAAAAACACTAAACAACAATTCACTGCCGGGACGCAGCAGTAAACATCAACAGTAAACATCAAATTGTCTTTTACATGCTTGCTAACATTGATTTTTATTATAACCATCGATAAAATTGTGCAAAATGAATAGAGCGTCTTTTACTCAGAGTTACTATATAAAATACATGTAGTTTGGATAAAAGTTACCGTTGGTATATCGATTTTAGCAAACCTTGTTTAATTAGGTCGCGATCACAACTTTAGCACTGTGGCCGCGGCAAAATAGATCAGGATCGTGGTCCCGACCATGCCGGTTAGAAGAGCGTCTACTGTAAAAGAATTATAACTGAGAGGTTTTTCGCCAATAAAAAACAAGAAAAATCTATGTATATAGAAAATAACCTGGAAAATAAATTATATTGTTCCAATACCAATACAATATTGTATACAACATGATATTGTTGTACAATACGTTTTTAATTAAACCATTTTATTGCCTATAGAATAGTCTTTATAATTCAAAACATTTGATTTCTACTGCCTATCATCACAACATGTCCACCATTCAAACCATAAATAAACATTAAACAATACTTACCAGTGTCTACAAACAAATCACAATCACTGCTTGGTAAGCCTAAACCTGAATCTCTAGACCCAAATGAATATATTTTGTAATTACTGCAATCCAAAGTACGTTCCAAGTCATATTTTATATCTTCGACTCTATTTTGGCCATTGATAAATTTCTCCGTTTCAGTTCCTAGCATTTGCTCCATTGCCAGTTTTACAAATTGGTTTAAAGAACTAACAGAAACAAACATGTTTCTTGTTTCATCACTAATACCATACATATAAGTGTCATTCAAGTCTGAAACATAGCATAAAGTACTTAATTAAATAACCAATTAAGAACTCCAATTTCCACAATAAGACGATGTTTAAATAAATAAGTAATTATCCTCAGTTGCAATCTGTACATCATATGACAACAGTTGTTGAAATGTTGTTTTGATAAAGTCTTTCTTTTAGTGAAAATTAGAGTTTTCAATTCGTTATATATTAAAAATATTCACAAATTTTACTCAATATATCTAACATTTTCAGTGGCAACAGCCTGTTTACTAGACATTTGGGAGGAGGGGGAGCAGAAAAATAAAATTCATAATGTGTATTTGTAGAACATGTTATACAGTATGAATATAATCAAAAAGTTTTATAAAGAAAGTAATTGCTAAAAACCTGTAATGTTACATGAATACTATAAAAACATTAGATTCACATGTGAAAGTAAATCTTATAACTCTTTTATTTATGCTTGATGAAATTTAAGAGGTTGCAGCATCACCAGGATGTGGATGATGTGGCCTGTGGCAAGGTCACACTCAATAAAATCCACAAATAATCTAACAATGGTAAGAAGATGGTTCTTCAAATACTAGAAGAAATAAACTCTGATATGAAACCATGGGTATATTGGACTATGTAAGCTACATTGGAAGAGACCAGACTAACGAGTAGGGTACTCTGATGAAAATGTCCAAAGATGATGTTATCGAATGAGCAATGGGCAATCTAATTGGAAATTTTACTGAAGGTGGTACTTCAAGGTTGGACTTGGACAATTCATCCTCTTTGTCGGTGTCAAGGGTTCTTGGGGACACCAATAATTACTTTTAGATAGAGAAGAAGAAAAAAACCCCTTCAGGAGGAGCATGCTGGTGACTAGGACACCGCCAAGTTATAAAGACCTGGAGGAATTTGAATAAGCGGTGACATCTGGGGAGGTGACCCTGTATGATACACCAGAAGAAACAAGTTCCAGAATAAAAGACTGTTGACAAATACTGGTAAAATACCAATGTCTATCATACCGGCCCTAAAGTTTCAGGTTCTAGGACTAGAAAACTTACAAAGGAACAGAAATAATCTGAGGGAACATGGATTCCTCCAGCTGAATGGAGAAAATGCATAGTTTTAAAAAGAGAAAAAAGAGCAGCAAACGATCCGAAGTTGCAGCTGGAGGAGAAGAAGAGGGGCTCACGACCAGAACTTCTTCTGTAGGCAAAGATAAGGACAAACAAGTTCCAAAAGACAGAGATATGAGGATGTTGACCACATATCGCCACTCTTGAGGCCATCAAAAAGTAGGGAAGGTGGGGTTAGACGTACCTTCATAGAGCTGCTAACCAGCAATCACACCCAAAACCTACCCAGAGGTGAGGTTGATGGACGAGCAGTCGGACACTCTTGAGGAGTCTCTGATTGATGAGCTGTGCCTGGTGCAGGACGGCATACAGTTTCAATTTTAGAAGACATACAGAGAAAAAGGTGCTCTGATTGTTACGTGTGTCAATTTGTAACCAAGGAGTGGTTGGCTCAGATGACTTCAAAGCTGAAGCTTGGAGATGAGGTGAGAATGGTGCTGAGAGTAAGAGAGTATAAATATCTCTTACGGACCACGAAAGTTCTCCTGAGGGTCTCTAGGCGTACTTTTTAGTTAGCTATAAAGTACTCAAAAGATCTAATCACTATGATTGGTAACCAAAATCATAGGCTGGTAGTGAGCAACTGGAGAATGATTGGTGGCAAGAGTGAGGATGATAGTCAGACCCTCATTTTTATCATAAACAATCTATCACTACAGACGCTCAAAGCTAGCAGCTGAAGGGTGTACCTTGGACTGGAGAACATACACCTGAAAGTTTTGCAGGATTGAGAAGATGAAGATAGGAAGTATCCTCAGATCAACCTACAACACAGTAGAGCTCCAGAAAAGCTACAAAACAAATTGCTGCAGAGAATATTGATACAGGAGCCCTGGATCAGACAAGGTAAAGTAATGGGACTGAGGGAAATTAGGGGGTAGATTAGTGCATGACCCTAATTTTTTAAATCTTCGAACATGTATTTTAACTAGCAATAGAATAAATTGTATGCCTGTTCTAGAACACTGTTTCAGGGACATCACTATGGTAAAGCTAGTGATGAAGGACTCGGGAAGGACCCTACTACCGTCATTAATCTATCTACTATATGATGATGACACTAGACCATTCACAAAGGGAATGAAGGACCTTGTGGAGTATGCAAGCAGGGCAGGATCTGACCTTATTCTGGGATGTGATGCGAATGGTCACAACATGGCATGGGGGAGTGTAGACACGAATGTGAGAGGTGAGTCATTTTTAGATTACATTATTTCCAATAACCTTATATTGTTAATGTAGGTATCAGAAGAGTTAATAACAGAATCAGAAGAGAGGTCATTGAACTAACATTGTGTAACAACTTAATGATGAATAGGATACATAATTGGCATGTCTCCCTAGAACCATCATTGTTAGATCATAGTCACATTAGCTTCAGGATTGGTGACTTTAAGTTAGAGAAAATGTCTTTTAGGATGTAACATTTAACATCTTTCTGTGAATTAGACTAGAGTTTGATTGGACAAAATGCGTAATCTGAAGATGAAACTAGCGTTGAAATCTACCGAGAGATTAGGAGAGTGGTTAATTCGGGTTACATGTGATTCAAATTGAACAGATGCACAGATTATATGGGAATCTTATAGAATCAAAATAAATTAGTAATGATAGAATGAATAATCATTCATAAAATAAATGTTGTTAGTGTAAAAAAGCGATCAGGAGCTATGTAAAGAATATATTGCAATGGATCAAAAGATCCATTTGCTAGTTCAGAAAAAATTAGTTTTGGTAAAAATTAATTTGTTCGAATAAAACATCTGGTTAGTAAAGTAAAGCAATCCTGCATGTTACAAGTGGAATTCCTTATCTCAGGAGCGGCCTTCAACATGAAGTAAATACCCAGCTTTGCATCCTGACTTGGGAAATTTCACATAAAAGTAATGCGAAATTGATGAAAATTAAACTGAGAGAAAAAGTTGTTTTGAAGGTGTTAGGTTATAGTTCTCGAAGTGTACATCAAACCATTACGAACATTTTCTCAAGTTTATGGGGAAAAAGTTATAGTCCGTTAAAGTTAAAAAAAAAAAAAAAATCGCTCAAAATCCTAATTTTATGTCATGTTTAGTATTAAGTTCTAAAGACAAGAAAATTCAAATAAATAAAAGTTTTACGAAAAAGTAATATTTCATAAATATATTTAAAAGAGTAAAGTTTTAAAGAAGATTGCAAGAAAGATAATGGGTAAAAATCAAGGTCAAAGTAGCCAAATTATTTAGTATGAAAAGTTAAAGGAAAAAATGTAAAGAAAATCCGATTTTCAAATTATGGTTAAAGGTGATAAAAAACACATTATATCACGAAAAATATTAAAAATGAAGAGTTTAAACTCTAAGGAAATGTAAAGCTATAGGAATTATAAATTTTGTTATTTGTAAAACTCCGAGATTTTCATTTAAAAGGTGCGAAAAACGGAGGTGTTAAAATCGGTTTTAGCCAGTGCGTTTTCGACAGGAAACAATTCACCGAAGAAGCCGAGGTTGCGGCTAGGAACTTTTTGTGCATAAAAGACTAGGTTGGGAGAATAAAAACTCAAGAAAGCATAGAGGTGAGAAATTTTTTTTTTAAATTTACGATATCGTAAGGTGACGAATAGTTCGAGAAATAGAAGGCCTACGATCTTGGGACAGAGGTTGATCGACGAGGAAGAACGAGAAGAATCCAAATATGGCGTCAAGAATTGAAGTTTTCCCATAGGAAAAAAGTTATGGGGAAAAGTCTGTAAACAATGGAGAATTGACCAAATGTTCTGGAAACTTTAACGCGTTGCGCATCGCCGATACACAGGCCGAGATGGGGGTAAGATGGACTGCTGCCAACTAAAATAAAATGATATAGGAAAGTTGCAAGAATTAATTATATCAAAATTAATAAATATTAACTAAGAAAATGATGAAAAAACAATTATAAAAAACTTAAATAAATATATGTTTGCTTACATACCCCTAAGATGAAGCCGAAGCGAGGAAAATCCAGGAGGATCGTACAACTGTTATGAAGAAAGAGTAAGAAATTGGTACCAAAGGGATGGTACGAAAGGGAATTTTTTTCTATAAAACTGGGTAGCAACTTTCTCCAGGGCTCTCAAGTAAAATGAAGATTTCAAGTGTAAGGTGAAACTTTGGCAGTTTGAAATTTGATTTTGGCATTAATTATTTGTAAAACCGTTAGCTTGTTAGTGCAAGACTTGTTAGCGCAAGACAGTGTCTTCGCGGGAAAATCTTCGAATTAATACCAGTTAAATTTTTTATATTAAAATCGGTTCAACAAGTGAGTGTCGGACACCGGAAATTTATTTTAATCAATATAATTGCGATAATCATATCCAGTGTATCAAATTTTCATAAAAAAAAATTTTTTAAATAAAAAATAAAACGAATTTAAAGTGACTGGAAAGAAGTTTCCTGGAAGGAAAATATAAAGTGAAGTGAGCAGCATCATTCCACATCATATCCAAGGCAAGCAAGCAGAATCGGCGGATTCCAGGGGACGGCAAAGTCTCCCGGAAAACGAGGTTTCTTCAGCAGATGGCGAGGAATTCTAAGGCATCGCTTAACAAAGGTTTGGAGTCTACAACTTGTTTGTTTAAAATAACACTACACACTATCTGTAATGAAAACTGACATAACACTGTCTCTGTACATTAAGTTAACTTGTATATAAGTTCGAATGATTTTAATAGAAACTGTTCGTTGAAATATTATATTGCATAATATTTTTATTAATTAAAATGTTCACTACTAGTTTAATACATTTCAAACCACTGGTTTCGTAACACTGCTTTCAAGAGAAAATTTATAAGTGTTTAGCAAATCTTTACACAAGAGAAAATTAAAACTGTTCACTGTAGCACATCTATACTATAGAGAAAATATAAAGTGAGTGATCTCGTCGTACATCTCTCCTCCAGAGAAAAATTCCATAATGTCCGACTCCGCTTACTCCTTTTATCGGCAGTTTTGCCGCCTCCGGGATACCAACTATTTCCCTTCTTTTCTATACCTTTTTCGCCATCTCGCAATGCAACTTGTATTTTTTTCTGAAGTTCTTGGGTTGGTACTACCCCCACTAACTTCCTAGTATGACGTTTCATCTTACTATCTTTTACTCCCTCTACAGGCATATTGTCCTATTGTTTTATTTATTTTTCCTGGAACTTCTCTGAAACTTGTTTTACAGGATTGCGGTTTTCGTAGTCTTATTCCTTGTACTTTTTCCTTTCTTCTCAAAGTTGTGTGATGGTCGTGCAACTTTGGTTTGCCTATGGCTCGACTTTTCGTTTTCCGCGGTTTTTCCTCGCGGAAACTCTTCTGTTTTTGTGAAAAAATGTTTTTTTTCTTTTTTTCACATATGTTGGTTATGGTTTTAATATCTACTAGCCAAAATTTCATTTCTGTCCGATGATTTTTCTTTTGCTTTTGGGACTCGTAGATTTGCCTATTTTAACATTTACTTTTAGATTTGAAATTTTACTTGTTAATTGATACTTTAGCTTGAGATTTACAATTTCATTTTATTATTACCTTCTTAACACTAGGTCATTCTATTATCACCTTTTTTTCTTTTATTTTAAGCTTAATATAGGTGTGAACTTCTTCACCTATTATTTTCATTAATTAACAATTTTACAAAATTATATCTTATAAAACTTTTACTCCTTTATAACTTGTATACTTTTTCATTTTTACCTTTTCATTTTTTCAGGTGCTTTTTCACCTTCAAACTTTAACAATTATCTCTAACTTTTAAAATACCAAACATTTCTTAATTTGTTATTTAACATTTTTTTATTTATCTTCTTTTACTCTTTTCAAAAATATCTCTATAATTTACTTTTGATCAAATTTGAGAATTTTCTATAACTTTAATCCTTTCTAACTTTACCATTTTTTAATTTACAAAATTGTGATTTCCATGGCCAATGTTAACACCTCCCGTGTTTCACATTCACCCATAAAATTTATCAATTTTATTATTTTAATTAACACCTCATTCTCTCATAAATAACTACTTTTTCATAAGTCTTTTCAACAACTTGAAACAAGCTCAGGGACAAAAGTCAAGGTCTATTGACACAGTACATTTGACCTGGATTTGTCTTTTTCTAATCTATTTAAGTATAGGGTGTACCACAACTTCTGTTATGAAATCTTGATTTTTGCATTTTATTGCATAAGGTTACACCGTTGCAATATATATATATATATATATATATGTGTGTGTGTGTGTGTGTCAGTGTGTGTTAAAATTATAAGGCAGTGTAAATCTGTATGGCATCGCAAGGACAAACAATGTACACACAGTTCTTGCTAATTGGTGGAGAGATAAATCAATAAGAATGATTTAAAAGGGTGGAGGCAAAGAAATCTGGAGGGGAGAAAGATTCTTATGGTCAATCCAAAAGAAACTTCTACAGCGAGTAGACATAAGACGAGTCAAGTCGCTAACCAAGTCGTAGAATTACATCTGAGAGATTGAAATGTTTTGTATAAAATGTTTTAGACAAGTGGAACCTAAACATATATTTTGAATGGAAAATAATCATAATAGTAATAATAAAAGAATTCACAAACTTTGTCTAAAAAATGAACCAATAGTACGTTTAGTGAAAGAATTCTAATTGTTGTACTAAAAGTAACTAAAAAGACTTGTTCATGAACATTTTTAAATGATATTTTTTATCTTTTGTTATAATTTTACATGATATAATATGTTATACTGGATGTTCAAAAAGTCTGGAAACCCCTTAATATTTATTTTATTAATAAATGCAGAACAATGAAACTCTAGGATTACGTCCTCACTGTAGTTACTGACTTTTTGGTCATTTTAACTGTCTTTTTTCGCTTTGGGAGGACGTTCTGTGGAGGAAGTCTAAAAAATCTTAAATGTAAGCATAGGTCGAACTATACCTCATTTTAAAGGTCTTTGTTAGAGGAACACATTGCCACAATACCGACTGAAAAAGGACTATTCATTTGGAAATGGCAGCCTCTTGAAGTTTGTTAACTTTACTTTGAGGAGATTAAGAGGCAGAAGGGAATACTCAACTGTGTTGGTTATGTTAGTGTTTTAGCTATGAGAATTTCACAGCTGGGGTGTGGAGGGATAGGAAATATCAGTAATGGTCGATTTAATTGTTTTAAAATGTTAGGAGTGCACAGATGTTACATTAAAGACAATTATAATTATTAATAAAATTGAACAGACAATATATGAGTTGTTTATGTTTAAATTACTTACTGTGCAAGTAATTATGAAAAAATAAACAAACCTTGGAAGGTATTATAGAAGATGCTCGAAGGGGTGCCCTTGTGTAGCTTGGCAATGTGCCATGCGCTGGTAGTGCCCAATCATGACATGATTAATCATTTCTGCCGTAATATTGTGTGCCTCTTCTACTATTCGTTCCTTTAGAGCTTCGATGTTGGCCGGCTTAGTTTTATAAACGTTACCCTTCAGAACACCCCCAAAAAAAATCTATGGGTGAAAGGTCAGGGGATCTTGGTGGCCACTCAATTGTACCTCTTCTACCAATCCATCTGTCCTCAAAAATGTCATCTAACAGATCTCTGACAAGCAAACCAAAATGAGGAGGGGCCCCATCTTGCTGGAACCAGATATCCTCAAACTAAGGGCCCAGTAATTTCCTTAAATGTGGTAACACCCTAGTTTCCAGTAATTCAACGTAGGTGGTGGCATTTAAGTTCCCTACTTTGAAATACAGACCCACAACACGAGTACCTAGCAATCCTGTCCAAACATTTACTTTTTGTGGGTGTTGTGTGTGTGATTCTGCCATCCACGGTGGGTTTTCTTGAGACCAGTAACGTGAATTATGTCGATTCACAGTACCATTCAGACAGAAACTTGCCTCATCAGAAAACAGGGCAAGTTTTGCAAAGTTTTCATCGAGAATGCATTTGTGCATTATAATTTCACAGTATTGCAGCCTCCGGTCTGGGTCATCTTCATTCAGTTCTTGGTGAAGTTGTATCTTAAATGGATGAAATTTGTTTTCGTGTAGTGTTTTATGGAAGGAACCTGCATACTAACACCTACACACTGTGCTGATTTTCTAATGTAGGTGTGCGGATTTTCCACGAAACACTGAAGTGTTTCAAAGGCCATTTCTTCATTAATTGCTGATTTTGGCCGTCCGGATCTTGACCGATCTTTTACAGAACCGCTTTCTTTAAAGCGCTGTACGGTCTTTAACACTGTTGATTTTTGAATAGGTGGTCTATTGGGGTAAGTTTCATTGAACAAGCGGCTTACCTCCTCATATGAAAGAGTTCTATCCCCATAACCCTTCATCATCAGAATGGTTATTTGCTCTGTCTCACTAAGTGACATGTAACTATTTTAATATATGACCTTAATGGTTCATATGTAAATGTTACTTTAATACAAAAAAAAAAATGAATTTAATTTTACTATTATATTAAAAATTTTAAAGATTGCACAGCTTTATGGGCGCCAGACGAGTTCTCGTCAATTTTGAAAAGTTACTAATCTTTTATGAATTTAAATTGAATTTTAATCTCAGGGTGTGAATTCTATCAAAAAGTGTACTTTCAGTGATTTTTAGGTCAATGGAATGAGAGCACTTGAACTGAAATTTTAACATAAAATATTTATTAAACATGAAACATTTATACATTCAAATTTATCATATTCATAAAAATTGTATCATGGAAATCACTTATTACTAACATCCTATCTGAATTTTACTTGCCTTTTGCCAAGGTCTAATTTCATTTAAAAATGTTAAATTTACTTTAAATTGCAATTATCTATTTTCTTTTATGAATTTGAAAATATCAAAATTATTGGTTACGTTATTTATCTGAATGTAAAACAAAAAAAAATGAATTAACTATGTCAGTAACCTACTTGGTATTCTGACTGGAAGGTTTACTTAATTAAAAAATGATTAAAGTTATAGCTAACACAACAAAGAACATAATAATTTTATAGAATATACAAATTTGAATATGGCGTGTTATATAACACGTTTTACCAATCTTTTGAAATGTCTTTGTCCACAATGTGATCTAGTCGAGGTTCTATGTCCTGCATGGTAGTTTTACCGTTGATACTATTTTAAACGCACTTTCGATTTTATCAAAGTTTATATTGCGATTTTTTATCACCATTGTTCGTCTAACGAATGTGAAATACGATAGTCTTTTTGTCTGTACTTCACACCACGTGCACAATACGAAAATCTAATTCTTTCCGCTATTTTAAAACTAATACTGTTTCAAAACGTAAAATTATTGTCCTTAGTACTTATTAAAGTGTCTGTCCACTATAAGTCCTGCACAAAAAACTGTTCCTTATACATTTTACATTTTTAACAAAACTTGGTGAGCCACACTTCAATAGATCTTACTCTGTCAACTTCCATACTAAGACTGTGCTAAATCACATGGCTTTGTCCAAGATCCGACTTCCCGTTAGGGACCGGATATTTTCAATTTCTCCGCATCAGCTAATCGTATGCAACGTTCTATTAACCTTTTGAAGCCCGACTTATGATAAGTATAATATAAGCTCCAGCTCGGGTATTTTTCACAAATTTGCAGACATTATTATGAAAATTCATATAAAATCTAAATATGAAGCAAACCTATCAATATATATTTTTTTTGTTCAGAAAAAACAGGGGAATATGAAAATGGTATAAAAAGTTACATAATCTAGGCCAAATTTTTTTTAACTTTATTTTTATTTAAAAAAATTTTATATTGATATTTCAAAAGTAAAGTTATGGTAGTAAAACTATAATTTTTTTATTTTTTTATTGTAAAATCGTTACATATATTTTGTAGGAAATTTAATTCCCTACACAAAAAAATATATATAGGCATATATCACAAAAAATATTATAACTTATATGCAAAAATGTAAACAAACGTAAAAGTAAAAAATGCAGATTTTCACACTGTTTATTGTAGCTTTTACATTAAATTAAAAAAGAACAAATATACAAGCTATATATGTTTTTGGTACATAATTTTCAGTACTCTTTATATTTATTACAATTATATATTTCACTATTTAACACACTTGGGCCGGGAATTGGATTGTAATATAGGTTATAATGCGTCATTGCATCGCCTGAATGTCCAGGAACATTTTCCACTACACAACTTGAACACGTCACTACACTACGTATTATCTCGTCATTATCACTATCACTGTCTAAAAAATCACTAAAATCATCACGAGATAAATACTCCGATATTTCACGTTCATGCAAATTAGACATTATAAACGGTTTGTTTACCAAGACACAACAACAAAGGAAGCTACCACAGCTATACAGTGACAGCTGGCGAAATAGCGATAGTGAAACGAAAATTGCAGTGATGCAGACTAAGAAGCACTAAAACAAAAATTACCTCTCATTTCCCTGCATTCTGCTGAACAGTTCAATACCAAATACGTCGTACCAGTATAACCGCTAACACAAAAAAAAATTAGAAATAAAACAGCTGACGCCAGCTCACATATACGCGGGCGTGGGCTGCTGGCAGGGCAGTCATCTGCTCGCATATATGCGGGCGTGGGCATCAAGAGGTTAAAAAAAACTACTCACTTCATAAAAGCGTTCAAACACATCATTTTACAAAACATATTATTTATAAACACTTTCTATCATTAAATTATCTTAAAAACTATACATCATTATTTATTTATGTTTGGAAACCTATTTTAATTATGAATTTACTTTATTTAACATTGAAAATCATTAGACACGCTTTTGACTTATGCCATCCCCGCTACGATTACCCGCGATTTTAAATATTTAATTAGACCAACCTTTTCTAGGTATTACAGACATTGTAACTAATGTAAAGCTTACTAAAAATGAATATCACAAATTAATGTAATACGTTGTCAACTAATGAACAAGTCAGGGTGCATAGCCTAACATGTACGAGAGATAAGATAGGACCAATCACAAAGGTCAGTGGGTCAGTGGCTATCAATAATCTGAATTAGTAAGTAATTAGTTCTGCCAAGAACGTTATTAGCCATTGCATCAGCATTGAAATCAAACAAACTTTGAGAGGCCTCCATTTCCAAACGAATGGTCCTTTTTAAGTCGATATTGCGGCAATGTGTTCCTCTAACAAAGACCTTTAAAATGAGGTGTAATTCGACCTATGCTTACATTTAAGATATTTTAGACTTTCTCTACAGACAGTCTGTAACAATGTGAAAAATCAGAGTTTATCATATGTTTAAAAGTACGCGGTAAAGTATATGGGGGGGGGGAAGCTATTGAAATACAGTAGAACCCCTCAAACTCGACCCCCTCAAACTCGACATTCCTTCAAACTCGACAGGGCCAGTGACCAGGAGCGTGGGATTTCCAAGGTCATTCATTGCATTGTTTTACGCCATGTGCGCCTGCCAGATGCCGGGAGGTTGAGGCTTGTCACTTTTGTTTATAAAGTTGAGAGGGTTGCTTCTTTGTCTAGCCACTTTCTAATCCTACTGTATAGTAGAGGCCAAAGTTAAAGATAAAGGGTCCAGGTAGACCGGGACAGCCCTAATCATGTGTTGTCAAAACATTCATATTGTTGTGAACCCAAGTGCCTAACCACCCGGATGCTACCGGTTATTAGCACCGATTCCATTAAAGTAAGCGGCAAATCTTTTGTCATAACAATTCAACGGAGTGTCGTAGAACTGTGATTCAAGTTTTGTAATAAAGGTCTTAACCAGGTGAGGAAAATGACCCGACTCTTAATTATATGCGATCAATCAAAAGTTTTTTCAAACAATGCTAACTTTGCTCTAATTTTTTTTTTTTTTATATATAATTAATTGTTTTAATCTTTAAAAATATTTAATGGACTGTCTGTTTTTTACTGTAAAATTTATTACAGCATATTAGGATAGGTCTTTTTAGTTTACTGAGCCTATTGTACAAGGCCAATACTTTTTAAATCTCATTTGACCCATCGATAAATTTCATTTTAATGTGTGATTGAACACACTATTTTTGTTGTGGTCAGGCAGGGACTTTTTTGCAATAAACGTGTAATCATTGATAATCAATAAATGTTCAGTTATTTAAAGTAATTTTGAGTATTTGTTGCAAACCTAACCATTAAATACCAAAGTTCCCTAAAACTCGACAACCCCCAAACTCGACAACCTTAAAGTCCACATTGTGTCGAGTTTGAGGGGTTCTACTGTAATAATCAGTCTTCAGTAAATTCATTTATAAGAACAAAATGGATTTTCAAAACAAGAAAATAAATAATCATGTTTAATCTTAATATAATTTATTTAATAAGAAGTGTTTATTAGTTTGTGTAAAAAATAGGGGTATGTGAACTCTGTATAACAGCAAAGCGGAAAAGACGTTTTCGGAAGTAACGTATCTCGTGGTTAGCAACAGTCAGTATAAGTCCAGAGTCTGGAGAGACAGGTTGTGTAGTGAGTATAAGTCCAGCGTCTGGAGAGACCAGGTCGTAGTGAGTATCAGTTTAGCGGTTGGAGGAGTAAGATGTGAATAAGAGCTCAGTAGAGCATGATTGAGTTATTCAGTCTTAGAAAAGAGTTTCTAGGTTCTGTTAGAACAATGTATATTTGATTTTTGTCTCAAGTAGAGATTGAAAGTGTTTAAAAATTGATAAAGAGTGTGTTCAATGACAATGTCGCGGGAACATAAAAGACAATGGTTTCTATACGCGAGTTTGAAACAGATCATTTTCCGCGTAGTGAGAATTTTGTAGAGATAAACTTTCCGTTAAAGATAATAAACTTACTATGAACTATTATAAGAAAAACATTTTTATGAGTGCTGTGTGAGCATATATGTAACATGAACTTTCCTGAAAGCCACGATCGCAGTAAACTACAAGATACGGGATGTCTGAACTACTACCTTCGGACAATTTTTTATAAAAATTGGTGTTGTGGTATAAACACCCTACGTTAACTCTAGACTAATGAATTGTATTATATTTTGATATATGTGCTGTACATGTTTGATTTTTCTTTATCTGCTTAAAAAATATTTTAAGAAAAATAAATTAATAAAATAATGAAATTTTCAATTTTAAAAGTAAATCTCCTTCATAGATTTACAAAGTAATTTAAATTTAAAAAGTAATTTCTTGTTGCAACATTTAAAGTAAAGATTTAAATTCATGGAATAAAGGAAACAGTCTCCTTCAGAGAAACAATAAAAAATAAATAAAGTATATTAACTAAGATAATATTCATATTTAATTTCTTAATATGTTTAAATAATATGTTCTTGTATTCAATATGATCCTGTTTAATAAATGTTTATGTTAATATTTCAGTCAAAGTATTTTCATTATATACCAGATTTCACTGTGTAGTACACTTTTTAAAGAACTTGCGACCCTGAGAATAAACTTAATTAAATTTTTTTTTAATTGGTAATAAGCTAAATGTTACCTGGCGCCCATAAAACTTTGTAAATCATTATAAATTCTTTTTTTTTTTATTAGTTAAATAAATAAAGTAAGAACTCTTCAAGTTCAAATAATTTTTCTCTTTAAAGTAGCTTCATTTTCTTAACCGACAAATTTGAATTATTATAAGTCCCTTCAAAGCAAAAAAAGACAGTTAAAATTACCAAAAAGTCAGTAACTACAGTGAGGACGTAATCCTAGAGTTTCATTGTTTTGCGTTTATTAATAAAATTAATATTAAGGGGTTTCCAGACTTTTTGAACACCCGGTATATAAATTTTTAGAAATAAAGCTATGTATGTAATTCAGGGAAACAGACTTCTCTAGCTGATTTTACCTAGTACACTTTTCAAAGGATTCACGAACCTACAAAATTGAATGAGTCTGAATCCTCTACTGATTCACTGGTGCTCAAGAAAAAACAGAAATTAAATTTAAACTTGAAGAAAGAACTTCAAAACTAATTTTCATTAACAGCATAATTTAGGTATATAAAAAGTATAATTAGAACCCAAACACGACTTGTTATAAATCAGTAATTATTAGAATCATAACCTTTGTAACAAAAATTAGAAGGAAAACAAAACTTACAGTTGGTTTGCCAAAGAGGGGCAAAAAACTAAAGCTTACAAGGAATCTCAGATGAACAGACTGTATATCCTATAAAACCGATCTTGATAGAACATCAGAACACTTAGAGAAGCCATAGTGACTTCATTTGAGGTGAATTGGCCACTAACTTGCATTAGGTCTAGTGGAGCAAAATAGTGGACTCTTGAGCTATCAACACTTAGAAAGAGGGTAAGGTCCCTTAAAACTGATAAGAGATGCGGGTATTGGGACGCATATCATAGTGTTGTCCCAATACAACAGGAATGTAAGGCAGGCGAAAGGGTACTCATTGAGGAAGTTCTGTATGGACATTGAAGTAGTACAGGAAACTGCTAAACTCCAGAGGATATTATCCAAGGATCCTATTTCACCAATAGGAACTCTTAGTGGTTAGTTTCTTGAGGAAGCTAGTGTTGTGTTGGAAATCCTCTTTCCAGAATGCACCATAAGAAAAGATATGTGGTAAAATACATCTAAGGGTGATCAGACTTGTCCCAGTGTAAATACTAAAGATTGGAAACTGACCAATTGTATAATTATATATCAAATTAGCAGTTGGTACATTTGTCCCATACAAATCTCTAGGTGGGGATGGTATCAAACCTGTTTGCTTATTGCCAGACATTAAAAGCATATTGCCTGTGCTCTGTGAGTTATACAGAAGCAGCCTCGTCCTTGGATACGTTTCATAAGCATGGAGGGTATTCAAGGTTGTGTTTATACCCAAGCCAGGAAAAACAAGTTATAATGAACTAAAAGGTGATAATGACCAAAAAGGTTTTTCGCTTTAAAACTAAAAAAAAAACTTTTTTAAATATAATGAACCAAAGTTCTTTTGCCCTGTAAGCTTGTCATCATTTCTGCCAAAGGTATTGGAGAAGGTAATTCATAGTTTTCTGTGGGAAGGGGTATTAATAGAGAACCATTTCCATATTAATCAACATGTTTAAACCTCAGGAGACTTTTCTTTGCTTCAGTTGGTGAGCAGAATAGAAAATCCTCTTGACAATAAAGAAGTGGCATTAGGTGTATTTCTAGACATGGAAGGAGCTTTTGATAACATTACAACTCAGTCCATTATGGAGGCAAACCTTGATCGTGGAATCGATAGAACGGAACGGTATGCTGAAGGATCAACACCATGTTGAAAAGTAAGTTTATAAAATCCTCACTGCATGTCAAAAATCTAGAGGTCAATGCAACACGAGGGTGTTCACAGGGAGGCGTATTGTTCCCCTTATTGTGGAACTTAGTGGTTGGTGACTTCATCAGTAATCCTAACAACACTGGTCGGTATGCTCAGGGCTATACCGATGATATTGTGATATTTGTTGTTGGCAAGTTTACATCAACTGTCACAGAACTGCTTGGATTAGCATTAAGGATAGTTGTATGTTGGTGCATGAGGATTGGATTGTCAGCAAATTCGGCCAAGACTGATATCCTTTCATTCACTAGACAAAGGAAGTTAATGGGTCTTGGACATCTAACTATCTTCAATAATGAAATCAAAATTGAAACCTGGGTTAAGTATTGTAACAATTCGCTAATTATTAAAAAAAAAATTTTTTTTTTTAAATCAGTACAACGATTGAATTCCTTTCTATCGTAATGCAATGGACAGCTAACGCTCCTAGTGGAAGATACGTAAACTCGAACGGCCTAGATAAATGTCAAAAATCAAAATAGACAAAAATCAAAACATTCATTTATAATTTAAAAAAAATAATAATAATAAATAAGACAAGTCACATGTTTAAATCTCTCAAGGCTTTGCACTATAAAGAAAAGATATTGAACTCATTTAAAGTGGGATATAACACAGCGAACGAACACAGCTGAATCGTGTCTAACTGCAACCTAATATATCCGCTTTAAAACAGCTTTTTTCAGTTTGCTCATGTTAGTATGTATTTTGGATAAATCCATTTGTTTTAAAGTCAGATTATTGGAATAACTTGTGAGGGACCAAACAAATGTATTTACCAAAAAACTTGTGAGGGACAATGTAACAATTCGCTAATTATTAAAAAAAATTTTTTTTTTTTAAATCAGTACAACGATTGAATTCCTTTCTATCGTAATGCAATGGACAGCTAACGCTCCTAGTGGAAGATACATAAACTCGAACGGCCTAGATAGTGAAATCATAACCATTCCTGAAATATGCAATGTTAAAACAAAAATAATTAAATATGGTAAAGTTAACCAAAACACCACTAAATAAATAAATAAATAAAAAATTTGTCAAAGAAAATTGTTGATTTTAAATATTTCATAGTTTAATAAATTTGTTAAGATTAAGTTACAAATCTAATGTACAATGTTAATAAAAGTGCAGTGCAAAGAAGTTAAAAAAAAAAGAAGAAAAAGATATTTTCAAGACAACAAAGCTAAGCCTAAAATATTCCTTTGTTAATAAAAAATTTAAATTATTACTAGTTTGATACAGATTCCAGAACGAAGCAGACCTATTTTCTTTAACAGTCATAAAATTAAAGAAAAGGTTCAGAACAGTTTTATAACTAAGATTAATTATTCAACTTATTGAAATTATCAAAAGAAGGTGTATTACAAATAAATACAGGTTTATTGAACAGGACTTTATATGGGTGAGATTAATCCATTTTATTAATTTACTATGAACTATGCCAATACCTAATGAATTATATATTTTTGGTTATGAACAAATAAGTTAATAAAAAACATTGACTATTAATCATAAAAGATATAACAGTGTTAAAAGAAATTAAATATTAACCAGGTGAAGACTTGTTTATCCAGTTGTAAAAAATTAACCTAAGAGCTAACCTTTAATTAGCTTGAACTTGGTTTATATGGTTGACACATAAAGTGAACAATAACCAATTATAAATTGTATATATATAGACTATGAATTTGAATATACAAACTATTTTTGAATCAATAACTTAATTGATAATTCTTATAAATTTAAACTTTGAATGAACTTTAATCCATATTCTTGTTTATGTATTATAGTTATAATATGTATATAGTTTTTTTATTACAAATATCTAAATGTATATAAATTTACTGAAGTGTGAGGGTTTGGACTGTGCCGGCGAGAACCTTTTTATTTATTTAACCCGAGATTAAGTTTCTTGAGCTTTATTAATAATAAATTTCAAATTCAGTTATTAATTATATAATTATTAATTAAATACTAGATAGTGAACCAGAATTAATTTTATACTATCTAATAAATAAAATTATTATTATTTTCATGGTTATAATCAAATAGTTATTTATTTCAATAATTAGTTTAATAAAAAAAAAAAGTAATAATTAAATAATTTATTGAATATTAAGACATTATATTTTGGGCAAAATTAGTTTCAAGGAGAATTTTATATTACAGTATTTAGGGGTGGTCCTGGATAAGAGACTTAACTGGGGTTCACATATTAACCATGTCATCGATAGGGGTAAATGGTCACTTGTGGCATGCAGAGGCGTAACATTTTGGTGGGACATGGCGGTTTAAAGCTGATGTTGATGTTTTGGATTTACACCTCGTGGTTAAGACCTACCATGACATATGGTGCCATTGTGTGGTGGCCTAAAGTAAAAATCCAGACTTAACTGTCTTGTAACAGGAGCTGTTGTAGTGCCCTTGGAGCATCATTGGACTGTTGCCTTAACATTCTTCCTAGGGTTTATGGAAGCAGTCCCATGGTAAGTTGAGACACTCTAAAATCACAATAATGGTCATACGGGATTATCTATTAGACATGATCTCTGACCATATGAAAACATGTTACTCCTTCTAAGTCACTTGTAGTAATAATACTAGTACGCGAGAAATGATCTGAGGAAAGAAGAACCTCTGGGAGAACTGGAGTGGTTTACAGACAGTTTAAAAACTAAAGGTGGAACAGGTGAAGGTATCTGTAGGTGAATTTGGTCAGACAAATTTGTTATGAATGGGAGTTCACCCCACTGTGTTCCAGTCGGAAATAACAGCTCTAATAGAATGTAGCCAAGAAAATCTAAGACTTTAGTGCAGGAATAAAGAAATTCACATCAATAACGATAGTCAGACAGCCTTGACAGCACCAGATTCAAAAGAATTCAGGTCAAAGCTAGTTTGGGATCGATTCAAGACTCTATTACTTGTTGTCTGAAACTATGTTACTCTTTGTTGGGTGCCAAGAATTGTTAGAATTAGCAGAAATGAGAATGCTGACATTCGGTCAATGAGAAAATAAAGTATCGGCAGCAAAGTTTATAGGACTAGAGTCGTTTTGTGGAATCTCTGAGAAAAGAGTTATGTTCGCTATCAACACTTGGGCTGAAAAAGAGCATGGATAAGTTGGAGAAACATCTCAGGTCTGAGAGTGAGTAGAGTCACACTTCATGCCTTATCACAAGAATTGCAATGGATCTTATCAAATTAAGCCAGTCCAATATAAGGAAGGTGGTAGGCTGGATCACAGGCCACTTTAGAAAACATATACATAGAATGGGGAATCTTAACAGCAAAACTCTATGTGCAGGAGATGTGGAATACATAATGAGACTGCAGATCACCTGCTGTTCGGCTGCAACAGTCTTGAGCAGGTATTTTTAGACATGTGGAGAAAGGCCTAACAATTTCCCAAGAAAACCTCATAGAAAAGATCCTCAAGTTCGTAGAGCTTGTGGATCTATAGGACGATGACTTGGTGGCGCACATCATCTTCCTGGAGTGCATAAGCCTTAATGGCTGAAGTGCCTTGGGTAATAAGGACCGCCCGTAGGGAATTAATGTAAAGCCAATGAAAAATATTGAATTTCCCAAAACTCAGGAAAGCTCATATCAAGACTTTATTGATTTGTTTTATGATGTTACTGGAATTATACAGAAGGAATTTGTTCTTCATGGACAAACAGTGCATCAACAGTTTAATTTGGAAGCGTTACAAATATTGCACCAGAGTGTACTAAATAATCAACCGAACATGTCGATTCTTTATAAATAAAATGAACCTGCCCACTCAGGTCAAGTGCCTAACAGTTTCGGGACAAAAACATTATGGTGGTAATCCAAGATCTACTCAACCCTGCTCCAAGTGGATTTTTCTGCTCACTTGTACAAAACACATGGTTTTGTTGAAATTTACGAAGTGAAAAAAAAAACGCTTGAGGCCTTCAAAAACATTAATGATAAACTGTTTTCAGTAGTAAAAGGAATACTTAAAGAAGACTAGAATTTAAAAAAAGTAATAAACTTTTTAAACATTATTCTGGATAGTGTTGAGTACTCCCTTGCAGGTTTGAACAATTCAATTATAGCACATTTAATATATAAGTGAATAACTTGTGATTGACACAAGTACAGAATGTGTACTGTGGGGATCCCATAGTCTATAATTTTGAAGACTTTGAAAATTAGACAACTTAGAGACAGTTATATTAGGATTAATTATGAATTTGTTCAAGGTTATTTCAATTTGATATGGTTCAAAAAGGACCCAATTATAAAACATAATATCAATATCAAAGTTTAAGCTTACCTAGTGGAAGAACAGTGACTGTTATGGTTTTTGAATTTATTTTAATGGTATCTTTTATTTTTGGTTTATCTTCCCTGAAAATAAAGAAATTATATTAATTTATACAATATCACAATAAACATGTAAGCATGGGACATTCTCCAACAAGTAATAAATAATAAAATAAATAATTAATAATAAGTTAGAAATAATAAATAATAAAACTAAATATGTAAAATGTATTTAAGCAATGAAATTGACAATTGAACTTTATGATTACTCATAGACAATAATATGTCGACAGTGAAAAAGATTGAATCAAAATGTGCGCGTAAATGGAATAGACGATACCCCTCTAGGTTAATGCAGAATAATGAAATAGCAATTCAAAACACGATACCCCGTTGAACGGAAAAGTAGAATGTATCCCATGATGCCTTGCGGTAGCGTCACCTAAGGAAGAATTCAGTCAGCCACGGTAGCGTGGCTTGAATCAGTCTTGGTAAAGGAGACTTGAGGGATAGTCCTTGAAGTAAGTCATGTTGGTGCGATGCAAGTTGGCGTCGATTATGGAGCGTTTAGAGAAATAGTTTTGAAAGTGACAATGAGGGGAAAGTGGTTAAGTATTAAAGTGACTATAGGATATTCTCATGTGAGTAAAGTGAAATAAATATTCATGTACAAAGAGTAATCATAATTGCAACATTCAAGTATGAACTAATAAATCAGAGAACTTTTATTCACACGTGTATAGGTTAAGAGAAACTTGTTTTTTATAAATAAAATGTAGATTAAGTAATTTCAAGAACAGTAATAATAATGTCATTGTTTTTAACAGTAAAATAATAAAAAATGAGAGATTTCTTTAAATTTAAAATGACTGGCTAGTTTTCTTTGTGTATGAACCACTATCACGTGTCACTGAAACAATTTGTAAGTACCGACCAGAGTTTGAACCCTACCTTAGGTAAGAAATAAAATCATTTATTTTTCTTTTAAATTAAATTCAAGTTTGTAAGTGCAAGCATCTTACAAAATAGCACCTGAACATCTTACAAACAAAAAAGGATAGCAAAATAAATGTATGATATGCATATAAAAAAATAAGGTTATCTCCCAGCAATTTACGTTTATTCCACTTTCTATCTAGTTTTTGTTAAGGGGTAGAAATACCAGAACAATATCATTCAATCATGACATTGAAATATAAACTGGTGTAACAGGCGGAAATTTGCTCATAAACTTCAAATTATCTTTTGTAGAAAAAAAGGAAATTGTCAATTTATCTAATTATTTTTATAAATGAACAAGGGAAAAACACCACTTAAAGCATTAAACAATAATTATCGTATTCATATGTTTAAAATTGTGTGTGTGTGCACTGATTTTGTAAAATATATGTACGATTTTGTAGACATTGTAACATGTTTTATTTGTTTGACATTGTGTAGGCCTACTATTACCTACTAACACAACTAAAGATATCAACAAAACTACTTTTGTTTAACCTAATCTAACAAAAATTCAACTTAACACTCCTGTATAACTTTCAATCATTTTGTTTACTGTTATTCGCTTAGATTAGAACAAAAGTAATCAATCATGTTCTGGCTACAATTTGTTGACTATTAAGATATACTTACCATCTTTATATGATAATAATATACTAATACTGCAATAAGTTATCACATTAACATGGTCACAATTAGAAACTGGGAGATAATTGAAAAGATCAAAAGTAATATAATAAAATACACAATATTCTACATAATTCTGATGTGAAAGTTTTAATTATAAATAATTACTGGTGTAAATTATTTTAAATTTTATTTGTATACTGATATAGTATATAATAATAACTTTTTTTTTTTTTAATATCATATGTATCCTGTTTGTTCGACTCGTGTTACAGCGGTTTTGTTATTGATCACATTGTCAAATAGTGCACACAAAACACATAAGTGATGAGATAACACAACTTTTTATATTTCGTAATTAAGTGTTTTTTGTGTACAGTGTTTAACAATGTGATACATCACAAAACAGTTGTAGCATGTGTTGAACAAACTGGATATGTATGATGGTAAGGAAAAACTATTTACTCTTTTTAATTGTATTAATTGTGTAATTTTTTTTTTTTTTGTAGATAAGCACCTTATGAGTTCATTTTTCAAAAATTTAAGATATAAGGACCACATTTTAAATTTTTAACCATCCTGGAGTTAAGGTTATAATGTTTGGGGTTGGATGATGCTCAAAACTTATATTGAAAAAAAAATATTTAAAACATTGGTCAATAAAATGGCATGAATAAGTTAGTTACAACAAACCTATGAAATGTTAGATTTAGCCATTTTTTTCTTCAACTTATCTACTCTAATTATCGTACTTTTTGTCCAATTTGGTCAAAATATAGAAGTTTAGAATATTTTGAATTAAATAATTTAGTAATAAAAAAAAAACTGGCATTTTTAGAGATGACGAATAATATATTTTATTAGGGTATTTAGAGGGCACACTTTGATCCAAACTATTAGTGGTGATAATTTTATTTTTTTTATTATTATTATTTTTATAGCACTATAATGATCCAAACTTCAAATTTATAGACAAATTAAAATAAAATCATACAGGATATCACTTCAGAAATCACTAGATCCTGAACCCACCTTTTTAAAATCAATCACCTAATAATTTAAAAAAAATCAAATTTCTACCATAAACCTTATTTCAATCATATGCCACCCATAATCAAACATAAATAATTGTTAATTACCATCAGTAGCGTAAATAAGGGGGGTGATCGGGTGATCAAAAAACCCCCAAAGACTAATTATAATATTAAGAAAAAATTTTTAAAATAAAAAAAAAAAAATCTAAAAGTTTTAAAATACTGCTGTTTTAACATATATAGTCTACCATTAAGCGCTTATAAGTTAAGAAAAGCAATAACTAAAACGTAACAATTTTAAATTAAAATAGCAAATGGAAGCTACTACGTAAAACAAAAATAGACAATAAAGTCAATAAAATCGCGCTTTTAAGAGTATAAATTTTCAAAATTCTCCGTGATTTGAGTTGGGGGATCCCTCGGTAGTGTCTTCTTCCAAATTAATCACCCCCCAAATTAAAATCCTATTTATGCCACTGATTACCAACCTCATGAAGTTAAATCTGTGGTTTTTTTTGTATAAAAGGTACACATCAAAAGTGCAGTATTAACCCTTACCGCGCGGCTAGCGCCTACAGACGCGGCACTGCCCACTGCCACTACGCGGCTAGCGCCTATAAGCGTGATCGCTAAATCGTCTGCCATTACTGCACTGTAGATCGTAAAATATCCGATAGAGTGCATAGTAATGTCGCTTTTGTCTATTTGGACCCTCTAAACCAATTTGGCGACTATTTAGAAATATTTTGTTATCGTTATTGGTTGCCTAGCAACAAAGACTAGTATTCGTTCCCTCCCGTACTGCTTTTTGCGCCTATAAACGCGGGCTACTATGGTCAGCTGTTTTCGTGTTTTCACTCTCGCTTGCATTTGTTGTTGACGTCTGTTGAGTGTGTTGAGTGTTGTGTGTTTATTTACGTCGAGTTTTGGCAGTAAATAAATATAAATATTTTGTTAGTTTTTTCTTTTTCTTATCGACTGTGTATATTTGATATACACTGTAATGGTTCATCCAGACGATCCTGATTTTGACGAATTTGTAAATGGACTTATAAACGCATAGTTTTCTAGTGCGGTTGACTTTCATAACCTAGAACAAGAAGAGGCTGAAAGTGTAATTTTACACAATATTAATGAAAGTGAAGTTGATAGTTCTAGTAAAAATGAAGAAAATCAAGAAGTAGGGTTAGTTCCAAGACGTAGGCCTATGGTTATTGGTAGGCCTATGGTGGGCCTAACATATTATTTAAATGAAAATTTATAACATTTCTGTTGTCTACTTGACTAAAACTACCTAAATCTAAAAAAAAAACATTGAGAAAATTTTTTTAAATTTTTTTACAGTAAATGAGCGTACTATAGTATTTTTACATAGCGCTTTAAGGGTTAATCAACAACCTGGTAAACCATGGTAACTAAGCAGGAAGAAGAAGAAGGAAAGGTAATTACAATAACAAATAAGAGCTGACTAATATTACACCAGACCTGAAGGCTTTACACACCATCTTTTAATAGTGCAGTATAAAACTTATTCTAATTAAATCAAGAGGAAATAATAATAAGTGGTGAGTTAAGAGCTGACTAAATACCTTCTAAAATGTTATCTAATTTAAAACTAAAAATTGACTTCAGACTTATCAATCTTACAATTTTTTTTTAAATTTGAACTATTCTACAAACTGTAATTGCAATACCAATTTAATGTCATCCATAAATCATATTTAATTGTATCACCCCATTTATCAGAGACACACATTAGCCATAATCACCTAGTTTTAAGTACTTTGGATAATGTATATGTATGCAAGATAATAGCCTAATATTAATTTTAAGTGAACCCTCATTCCAAGAAAAGAGAGATAATAGAAATAAAATACAAGGACTTATATAACTAACGCTAGTCGAGGCAGACAAAACCATAGCACATTAAGACATCATTTATCAATTGTAAAACTGTTTAATAACAATATCAAAAATTTTAGTTTATTTCTAATTTCTAAATAGTAAAAATTACAGCACGTACCCATAAATTAAACAAAAAGTTTGAAAAGAGTTTTGAGATAAAACCAAAACATTCCCACATACCAAATTTGATTAAAATAGGTCCATATGATGATTGGAATGTAGAACACTTCACAAACATGATTCTAAAAACTTTTTGGACCTTAAAACAGATGTATCCTCAAATAACTCGACATCAATTTAATGTCCCATCACATTACTTTCTCTATAGTATGTATATGTTACAAAGTAAAATGAGCATATTCAAAATTAGCTGTATTATTTTCTAGAGCCTACCAAAAACCAAAAACTTCTTTTTTTTATTACGGTAATTTTTTTAATATAAAATTTTATTTTATTTTTCTTCATATTATTTTTAGTAATACCTTACATAATTCTCTAAAGATTGATATATAACATTTTATCTGATTTTGAGATATTCAACATTCTAAAATGGTGTTCAAAAATTATTTTCATTTTTTTACTAATAATTACCAAACTAAAATTTTAGAGGAGATTTGGTGATGGGTGTTTTGTTTAATTAGACTCTCAGTTTTGGTTATCCGTATGTATAAAAAAGTTAGTGCGCTGTTTATGTTACGCTAATTCAGTTTTATAACTATATTTGAAAATACACATTTTTTTTTTCCAAAAATTTTCATTGGTTTCAATGGAATACTACTACTATGGTTAATAGTGATACTGTATTTTGTCAACATTAGTGGTTCAAAACAAATACAATGGCATTTTGGAAATACAAAATAATTATGACAGTGTTAAAAATTTTAAGCATAACATGTTATTTATGGCTCAAATTTATTTATCTTTATACTGCATGATTAAGCCAATGAATATAAAATACTACAATACTATCTCTAAAGTTATTAAAAAAGGAATGCTAACTTATTAAAAATGTTAGTCATAACTTAATAACTAATATTACAATGAAATTAACAACAAGTGGAATTAGTAACATATATGTTCATATATTAATAACTGGGTTATGTTCTTATATTTTCTCCATTAATAATAAATAATTAAAGTAAATAATTAATAGTAATTTATAGCTCAAGGCTTTTATTAGATCATCTCCATTCACCTTCTAGTCTTCCAAGGAAGTTGTGAAATCTCCATCTCTGTTTTAATGTTTTGTAGATCTGTAAATTCTTTCAGATTGTATAATATTATAATTTACAATTTAAAGAAAGATAGATATAATTTGTAAAATAGAATTCTATTTTGTTAATCTTTGGTTCAATTTGTTTTGTGCCAACTAGCTAATATTTATGTTTAAATTGTAAAAAATAATTTATTTGAATAAATGAAACCAAACATGAATAAATTATAAAAGAGGTTAATCTTAAAAGAAAATAAATAAATATATATATATTAGTGGTGGGCATTAACGCTAACAATGGTCAACGTCAACATCAGTTAACGTTGAGAGTGATTAACTGTTGACAAAAACTGCTAACGTTAACCGGCCAGACAGAACAGAAGACCAAGCGTCTTTGTTCAGTGTGCACATGTTCAGTGAGAAGTGAGAAGGCTCTAGTCATCAATCCACTGTAGCCTTGTTTCTTAGATTCGGACGAGTTTACAAACATTGTCTAGCGATATATTACAACTATCGTAATAACGTGCACTTATTATGTATTGTAGGCTATCTGTCATTACATATATTTGTTGATTTTATTTTATCACGCATTGAAATTATTGTAATAATTGATTATAATAACGGATTAATTAACTGATTTTTTACATAGGAATAAGTTTTGGAATTATTTTTATTACTATTTACTACCATAAACTATATTCTAATAAAATGTTACAACAATAAGTTTAAAATTTAGTATATTATCGTTTCAAAGGATAGAAAAAACCCATACAAATAAATATGAAAAATATTTTTATCAATAGAGGGTTGGTACACTTGAAAGTAAAAAATATCAGCTAAAACTAAAGTTATTTACACCACACTATTTTCCTATTATCCAGTCATTGTTTTATATAGTTTTAAATTTAGTAAAAAACAAACAGTAAAATAGTAGGCTACAGCAGAAACATATGTTGATTCGTTGATGAATAAACATTGACGTTAATTGATTCGCTTTAGTTGCTCAACTGAACTAACAGACGACTGAGAGGCGACGTGTAGCTGGATGCACGCACATTAAAATATTCCCAATATTTTAGAATACCTCAAAAGTTAGAGTTTCTAGTTATATAATGAATGGTATCATTGAAAAACCCTTGAAATAATCCTGTCAGTGTTTCAATTGTGTTAAGGAACAAGCTTTGTTTTAGCCAGAGTTAGACGAGGCTTCTCTCCATAAACATCAATGTAAATGAGTGTTTTGTAAATTTTGTTATAATTAAGTTTAAAAGTAAATTAAATAAAGTTGTAACAAATTAAATTGTTCTTTTTTTAAAAGGAATTTTCTCAAACCAAAAACATAACTTATAATTTAATTATAGATCACTTATATTTTATAAGAATGAACTAAATAATTGAACATTACCCGCACTTATATCCGCCAATTCCATAATCAGACCCTTAATATTATATCACTTGGAAAAGATTGTCACAGATTAAAATAAAAGTACATACATTACAGGTTACATATAACTATCACACAAAATACGTGTAATACAGGTCAGGTGCGCAAATTGAGAAGGACTACGTTAAACTGATGAAATCAATGTGAAATATCAATTGGTGTCTTTCCTTATCTTATTTAAATGATTGATAGCCGTGTCATATAGGTAATGGGAATGGAATAACAATTGGAAGTTTAAAATATTACCTGGTTCATTGTGTACCATAGATATATGTAACACAGAAATACAGATATATTTTATATTCTTTTTGACTGTTGTTAGCCTCCCTTTATCACGGATGTGTGGGATTTATACAGTTGAATCGAAGTCTCCTATTTTATGGTTGCTAGTGAAAAAGAGACATTGGATTTTTTAACATGCAAATCAATTAACTAAAGTTTATTATTATTTTTAAATGTTGATTATGGTTTAAAAAACAAAGAAAAAATTATTCAATGAATCAGACGTGGTTGGAGATGAAATGCGCACAACTGGAGCCTTAGAATAATTTGTGTCATGATGAAATAAATATATTTAAATTAACTCATCTTAACAGATTTATTTATTATACTGATTTTATATGAGATATTTTGTTTTCTAGTTTATTGATCTTCCATCTTGCTCTGTATCTGATTTCCTTCATTTCAAAAATGTGTTGGAGATATAATAGAGTTAATATTCACTTAATATATGAAGCCTCTCTATCTTAAAATTATTAGCTCTTTCTTCTTTCTCAAATTCTTCTTCTTCTTCCAGAGAGAGTATCTTGTTTTCATCTTTCTATGTTTATTGAGGTACTCTTAAAAAGTATGAGATTCAAATTATATTGGTTCTGATTTCAATATTCATCTAATTTAATAGTTATATCTTAAAGATTCCTAAATACCTACAGGTGAAATGAGTGATTGAAATGGACATATTACAGTTTTGATAGTGGTGATTATTTAAAATACAGTAGAACCCCTCTAATCCGCCCTCGGATGGTCCGTCACCTCGGTTAGTCCGACCGTGCTCGAGCTCTTGGTTATTGATATTATTCTGCCGACTTGCAGACTTGTGGAATGTCTCACGCCTGGCGGGCGCCAATCTTTCCGGTTTGTTATCGCTATCGGTTTGTAATTGCTATCGCTTTTCCGCATCAGTGCTGTGTCATCTCTCGTGAAAAATTAAACACTACAAAGCTTTTTTACAGATTTCCCTCTGTCAAGTCTTTTGACACATTTAACCGCGTCTGAAACGAAACCAACACACGCTTCCGTATTCCCGTTTTCGTAACTCGCTCATTTTTATTTACTGTATATACTGTACGTAGATCATAACCAGTCAAAGACAAGAAGAAAACTGAAAAGAAATGTTATATTTTCCATAATGTATACTAAATTGATACGTGGAAAAAAAGCGGCCCATCAAATGATGTTGCCTTTGTATGTCTGCTATACCGACGGATGCCAATGCCGCGGTGTTTTTATGCCGCCGACAATGGGATACCGATATCGACAAAGTCGTTTGACTCGCCGCTGCTTTGGTGCCGCGGAGTTTTTACGCCGCCGACAATGGGATACCTCTATCGACAAAGTCGTTTGACTCGCCGCCGCTTTGGTGTTTCAATTACAATTTATTTTCGGAAACTCTCATCCAACCAGTACACTACAATATAGGCCGGTTAACAGAAGTTCTACTGTAGTTGCAAAGTTTATATATAGACTTTTAAAAGTTTATATATCACTTATTTCACTTTAAAAAAATCTGTTTATATAATATGTAATAAATATTGACTTTTTTCGGATAATCCGACCTTTTTTGCGTTCCGACCATGCCCCCAGTCCCGAAGGTGACGGATTATAGGGGTTCTACTGTAGTGTAATCATTTTGGAATTATGTTTAATTATTAAAAATTTCTTATTTTTTTTTTAAATATGTAAATAAATATGTTATGTTATTGAATGGATATGTGGTGAATAATACTATTTCACTTTTCAAATTATGTAAATTTTGAAAATGCTTGTATGAAGTGAGTTCAATTTATATAAATTAGTACTAAGGCAATCCATTCTCAATCCTCATTTTAAATTTGATCATTGCCACATTTCTTGGAAAGTTAGAAATCTACAAGGGGTAGTAATATTTCACAAGCAACCTTTCCTGCCTAAATTTCAACCTTACCTTCTTGCATAGCACTTCTTTAAACTAACAGGGCTCTGAGAACCAAGACACGGCAGTATAACTGATAAATCAGTACAAAGTGGTTGATCTATAAAAAAAAAATAGACTTCTAAATGGTAATAGGTACACAACGAAAATACCTACAATGATACTAATATCATTAACAAATATCTTAAAGTGAAACATTACACAAAGATCCCGGGGAAGAGATCATCTTGAGAAATAGTGAGAAAAAATAAGATTAGTCGAATGGAATAATGACGGTTTAGCCTCAGCAGAATAACTGAATTAGAAATAATATTAATCACTAAAAACATTGAAATTTTTGACATAATGAAAGTCATATTAACTTAGGACTTCAGAATTTAAATTGGATATATTTTTAATTATACGTCAAAATACATTAATCAATCTATTATTAAAAAAGTTTATATAGGTGTTACTTTGGTATGTTTTGTTAACATATAATGAAAAAATGATATCTTCCAATGTATGCAATGCATGGGGTAACACTTAGCAAAGGAAAGTCATAATAGATAGGGCTTTCAATAGCAGTGAATGTCTTAAAATATCCTTTCCCCCCCAACATCAAAGAATTTTTATTTAATTTCTCATAGATGAATGTAGTTGAGAAAAAATAAAGTAAAAATAACAATCTAAAATGAAACAAATCTAAAATTACAATATTGACAAAATATTTGTTTAGAAAGTCCCTCATTTGAAATAAGCTGCAGTTAATTATATATATATATATATATATATATATATATATATATATATATATATATATATATATATATTATATATATAATTAAAAAAAGTATTTGTTAACTACCTTTAAGAAAACAAATTTTAAGACTAATTTCCTTAAAATCAGCTCAATCAATTTTCATTGTTACTTTCAAACACAATCTAAGGAATCATTTTTAAATTTACAAATTAAACTCCAAACCATTAATTTCTTTTCTTAAAGATTTGATGTTTTATTCGATGTTATTGACCTTCTATTTTCATTTTTAACTGATAACTTCAGACTAAGAAGTTTTATAACAATAGTAACTATAGTAACCAATACTTTTGTTTGATTAGGTATTACAAGTATGTGTGGAAGTTCTGCGATGTTTATGCCTTTTTTCGATAGTAATTAGATAATTTCTTATAATAAACAAACAAAATCTTGGTTATTATTTTAAACTTAAAATGTAAAACTTTTGTCTATAATTTGTAATACCTAAAAAGGGTTAATTTAATTTGAATAATAAAAGTAACAGGGAATCGTTTAGAATTAATTTGGGAGGGGGTAAATGAGTCGAAAACATGACTTACATTATAATTTAAAATAAAGAAAATTAAATTAACATAGATTTCCAAACTCAAATAAATAATAATGTATAAAATATTAGTTGTAATTAATAATGATAAATTAGGTAGTGTGTGTTATTAAAAATATAGACAAAAGACTTGTGGTCAAGAGAAAATATTGAATAGTGTATGCAACGAGATGTGAGAGACTTTATCACTGACGTTGCGGGAATTGAATGACTGTCCGTGATGCAACGAATGTGACCCCTGTAGCAGGAGGATATTAGAATTTCACCATGCGTTCTTCAGTCTTGGTTGAGGAGTTAAGATGGTTAGAAAAAAAGTCTTAGAATGGAATCTGACGGGGTGAGACCTATTGAAGTTTGTCTAAAAAGTTTTGTTAAAAAATGTAAAGTATATAAAAATCAGTCTTAGTAAAGGAGTTATAGTGGTCAGATGTGTTTAATAAGTATTTGGAACAATATCATCAAATATTAAAAAACAGTATTAGTTTGAAATAGAGGAAAGAATTAGAAGAGTTCGATACGAATCGCGTGTTGTGAAACAAAGACAATTAACAATCGTATTTTCATGCGAAAGACAATTACGCGAGTTGTATCTAGTACAGTAAAATGATGAACAGTGGTGATAAAATCGCAATACAAACATTAGTCGAGTATAGTAAAAAACTCGGGAAGTGCGATTAAGATAATTCCAGCGGATGAATTACCACACGCACAGAATGGCGGGATATTCATCAAATGCGACGGCACCTGGACCATAGTTGAATAATAACTCGCTAAAGGACTGGTAAAAGGTGTTATTTAACACGCTGTATCTAATCTGTTTATTGTATAAAATTTATTATGTTTGATGTTTTAGTTTTATAAATTTAATATTTTTAAATAATTAAACTTTTCATGTCAGAGTACAAAGAATGTCTATTGACATACTTAACTTTTTTCTATAATGTATTTTCAATAAATAAAAAACAGATAATTTTTATCTTTTTAATTTCATAAATAATTTTGCTAGTTGCAACTTAGAGATAAATTCAAGACTTAAAAAATAGACCTTCTTCAAAGGCATTTAAAATAAATTTGGATAGGATGTTAGTTATAGTTGATCTACATGATCTATTTTTTGTAATAACAAATGGTAATGTATAAAAAAATATTCTGTCAATAAATCCATGTCAAGTTTTCAGAAAAATAAGGATTGTTTATTTCACCAGGTAAATCACTGTGAGTACACTTTCAAAAGAACGTACGACCTCGAGAGTTTATAATGTAATGGTAAATTCATTTTTCTAAATTGATGTCTAACATCTGGCGCCCATAACAGCTGTGCATATTTTAAGACAAATAATTAATAACTTGAATTCATAAATTCAATTATTTACAAAAAAAAAAAATAATAATAATTAACAAACTTTTGCTTTTTATCAATTATTACAAATTAAGAAATTACTTACTGCCTTATGTCAAGAGCTATGACAGCCGTTCCAGGGCCTTTGAATCCCATTATTATATAAATTACATAAAAATGTATGTCTTTAAAACTGTCTAAAATGGACTTTCTTATCTTTCCTTCAGGAAGACCTAAAAACAGAAAGAAAAAAAAATGAAGATACATTAATTTCTTAATAAATTTGTACACGATTATTGTAAAATAATTAACTATTTTAAAATATTGATACAAAATATTTTTTTAATATAGATTAAGCATAATATATAACTGAATCCAAAAATCTTAAACCTCTAAAAAAATTGAATATAATAAATGTGCTTTTACAATTCACTTTAAGATCACCACATGATCAGAGGAGAGAGTAAGAAGATGGCCTGGAGAACAACATGCTCAATGTACCATTTCTTCAAGTTACAGTTTTCAGGGGGGTTTATTTATAGTTTGGGGAGGAATTGCCAGGTAAGTAGGTACATACTAAGTTTGTCGTGTTTGTTAGAAGCATCTTAAATGTTCAAAGATATGTAAATGAGGTCCTAGCATTTAGTAGTTTTTACCAACTTTATGGGTCTAAATGTCATTTATATGCATGATAATGGCTGACTATACACCGCTAGGTTGGTTAGAGATTATCTAAATGTGGATGAAATAAATATTTGAATCCACTTGAATGTTTGTGATCATATAGGAAGATCCATTAGAAATCACAGTGGAGAGCTACAGACCCTGAGAAACATCGTCAACAAACCCTGTAGTAGAGTGGGACAAAATGGACAGTACGTGATCCAAGACTTGAGAGACATGCCTCAAAGCTGCAAGCAGTAATTACAGCTCGAGATAGTTACTGAAAACATTAGGACTATCTCAGGGAGAAAAATAATCTATTTTCAAAGACTTTGTTTTCATCAAATTTCATTAATATTATTTTTTTTTTAAATAAAATAATTGATTTTATTTTAAAATTTCATTTAGTTGTATTTATACAACAAAGAACAAAATAATAGTGTTGGTTTTGTATTTTTCACCAAGGAATTATTTTATTTTGATATAAAATTAAATGTCCCACTTTTTTGTCACTCTGTGTAGAAAACAGTAGTGTAAAATTTAAAAGAGGAGATGGACAGGCCTTTTGGGGCATCTGCTGTAATGATCTAAGAATTAAAAGTACAATCTTTTTAATATTTATAATGATAAAATTACAATTAATCAAGTAATAATATTTTGTTTTCAAAATTAATTATAATAATATAATATGTTCAAATAATATACAATGGCTGTTCGGAAGTAAGTTCCATTTTATAAAAAAAGTTACCGATACAATTATAGGTTTATTATACAACTCTTACATATTTTTTCACATTATTTCCTGTTACATTAAGACACCAGTCATCATATCAGTGAACAAGCTTTTTAATACCCTTGTTGTAGAACTATGTCGCCTGTGAGTTAAGTCATGGGTTGACACTGCCCTTAAACTCCTCGTTGTTTTCAAACCACTGTGACCCTAGCCATTTTTCATGTTAGAAAGAATGTGATAATCATTAGGAGCCATATCAGGGCTGTATGGAGGATGGGCAAACAACTCCCATTTAAAACTCTCCAGTAAACCTTGTATATCTAAAACAGTATGGGATAAGTATTGTCATAAAACAAACAATACTAGAACTCAACATGTCATCCCATTTGTTCTGAATGGCTCTTCAAAGCAACATTTAAGTGTTACAGTAAATGTTTATTGTAGTGCATTATTTCATAAAATTCCACACCATTTGTTTTGAATGGCTCTTCTAAGCTTCCTTTAAGTGTTACAGTAAACTGCAGAGTTTATTGTAGTGCCTTATTCCATAAAATTCATTTTTCTGTCTCAAAACACATTTGCTATGGTCCTATTTCATCAACTGATTTTGTTGTTTACATGTTGACATTTGACTGAGAAAATCATCACCAACCGCACAATAATGAAGTTAGCACTGCAACCAACCTCTTGGTTTTGTGGTCCTCAGTGAGAAGTTTACACAACCAGCAAGCACAAAAATGATGGTGGCCTAACTTGTCATTTATCACTTTAATCAAAACTGTTTGTGATACCTAAGGGGAAAAGTCCTATAATTGTTTAATTTTAAAACGCTAGTTTTATTAGATTTTCTCATTCACATTATCTGTCATAACAAATTGTCTTCCATTCTTTCTTCGTTGTCGTGGAAGAATAAATGACATATTTTTAACAGTACTATCATTCATAATGTTCTCTCCATATACTGAACCAAATTCAATTAATGTAACAGCATATATTTCTTGTTGAAACTCCATATTTAAGGATTAAATACAGCAATAAAGCAAAAGTTTCAAAATTATTTTTGTACCTCATTTATATTATTAAAATTATTTTGAAACTTTAGCTTTATTTAATCCTTGAACAAAATTCACAATTAATGTATGCAGCATGGTGGATACTTTATTTATAATAATAATTATTAATTCAGGTGGGTAATAGAGGATCGTGGATCTTTTAAAACTTGGTTGGCACAACGGTCACAGCCCAGACCTATCGACTAAAACTAAATACCACTCAGTCAGCCAGCACGTGATGAGGGACTATTACTAATACTCTAAATAATGATTACTAAAATTAGATATAGTATAATTAACTTACTTAACAATATTATTGTACACTAGGGATTGACTCTAACAAAATAGTGGTCCCGAAGTAGACACTAGCCTAAAATGGCCGCCATTCTACACTGCACCGGCGATCGCGGAAAGCCGAATGTTTGCGCACCATTTAACCCGGGGTCGACTGACCCTACCCAATTTAACTATTAAGCCATTATTTTTTGGGGGGTTTAAACTAGGAACATAAAGATATATACAATGATAAATCCACGTTAAATGTGATACTTGCAGCCTTCCAACAGGTCCAGTTCCTTCCGAATGTGGTGCACAACTGCTTATCTTTCGTGCGTGACCCGACTTCTGGGCTCGCAGGGTGGGGGAACCCGCAAGGCATCATCCGCTGCCCCTGCATTTGTGGCACCTGGCAACTGGTAAGGCACCGGATGCAGACAAGTGATAGCTACCCCGAGTGCAGGGGGAACTGTGGTGGGCAGGTCACCACATGTATACTGCTGTACAGTTCTCTTTGGCTACAAAAACTAAAACACTTTGCTACTAGTGGGATTTTCAATGAAAGCGGCCATTTCAAACAACAGTATTGGGGCGAAAACATGATGCACGACCTTTCCACTAGCATTACCCATCTCATGCTGAGTCATGATACACAGCTGGTACAAAGACCATGATACTATACCCACTCTTCCAACTGTTTGAAACAGAAATTACTTTCCAAACAGCCTTCATAATATATGTTCAAATAATATAAAATAATCCCAGTGGCCAAATAGGAGTACTTCAACCTAATTTTGTAATCACATTTTAATACAGTATATGTTTAATACCACTCATAAACATATAATATACAACTGATCCACTTCCTGGGGCATAATTTTAATCTTTAACAACAAGAAATTAAGACTGGTAAGACCTATTTGGCAATATGGATATTCAGACTGGGGATTTGCTTCCAATTCCCAATTAAGAAGAATAAAAATTCTCCAGAACTGATTCTTTAGGTTTAAACAAATATATTAAATTTAATGTTAAAACAAAAATATTAAATCATGTAATAACATATATTAGTTACCTCGTAAAACCAAAACAACTTGCATTGTGATGGTTAGTTTAAACACCTGTCAGAGATGAAGTCAGGTACACAATTGATATTGTTAATTCTTCATTATTCCCTTCTACCTATAACACAATTGATTTACAAATATTACCATTATTTTAGATTAAGTTTGTAACTCAAATTTAATTAATTATATAAATTTAATTAAAAATTGTTCCTACTTGAAGTTCTATAGAACTTAAAGCAAATATCATATTATGGTTATATTTCAGGATAAAAAAAAAAAAAAATTGTTCAATAACACAAATTTGTACTCGTCATAAGTTAAAACCCCAAAATTGACTATAACAATGTTCACAATTTTTTTCTAAAATGTAGACTCTTAGTATCCAAATAAAGCATAATGGTTGCCATGATTCTAAAAATTGGAGTTCGTGAGTTAATATTAAAAATAAAAAATAGGCCATAAAACTGATATAAAAGACATAATTTCTCAAAACTTCATTCTAATTTTGGTGAAATGTCAAATTATGACCCGAACCAAGGTGCAATAATGCAAATAAAATAAAATCCCTACTGCCACCATTTAAACTTGATTTCATCTTATAATATTTATGACATAAGTGGAGGATATTTAGACAGTGGTGGCGATAGCGGGAACGCGAGCCTTAACCGGGATTTTTCGGGAAATTTTACCGGGACCCGGACCCGCGACGGGCCCTGCCACACGGACCTCCCCTATCATAACAATGTTTTTATGAATATTGTCAAGAAATTACTAAAATAAGGTAAAATGTCTTCAGACAAGATTGTGCATCATGCATCCCAAAACGGCCATAACTTTTTTTTTAGAGAGCAGTATTTATTATTTAATGACATGATACGAAGTATGTGTATTGTTTACCGTTGGCCGTAAGTAATGCAGCTATCGCTGCGTCGCGCATCGCAGTGACTCACCGACGTCGGCCGGCGAAAAGATAAACATCCGGGAAAAGATTATTGGGAGAGGGGGGCCCGATGAACAAACTTGCGGGGGGGCCCACGATTTCTTATCGCCGCCACTGTATTTAGACCTTATTTAAATGTTGTTTAAAATAATTTACAAAAATCTTAGATGGCGTCCAAGGTTGATTTTCACTTTTTATTGACAACTAGAAGGTTGACATTTTTGTTAATATATACTTTTGTTTCGTTAGAATTTTGATTGTGAATGAGGGTGTGAGAGAAAGTTTGTGAAGCTTATTTCCTTTTCCAAAGAAGTAAGGATACACAAATATAATAAAACAAACATTTTCAAATTGTATGAGAGTTGGTATCTTATGAAATGATTAGATTTTGGATCAAACTATAAACTATGACAATGTACAATATGGGTGTAATATATGATTCTCACAGAGTGCAACATTTCCCCACTAGGCATTTTAGGTACATTCCTAGGGGACAATATTTTGAAAAAAAAAATATAGGCTTGAAAAGTTTTCGTAAGTGCAAGATTTCTGTAAATCAAAGAAAAAAATGGTCACCCTTTTTCAGAACACGATGTTGCCTTTCTAGTAGTACACGAAAGAATAAATTAAGGTATTGAAGCGCCTATATTCTTAGAATTATTTTAAGTACATCCAAATTAACTGTAGTGGTGAACGCTCATTTTCAGTATTGAAGTGATTAAAAACCTACTTACACAACTCATTGTGATAATGCAAACTAAATACCCTCACGGTCGTACAAATTGAATGGTATATCACTCATTCCCTCGATTTTCCAGAACTAATAAAACAAAGAAAGGCGAAAAATGATCATCGCTTGAGGGTTTATAAGTACCTGAAGAAACTATGAACATGGATGTACAAACTTTATAATGAACTTTTTTAATCTTACAGATGTGGTTGATAATGTAAAAACTGTTAGAACAGCAAAAGTTTTAATGATAATATTAATAACTTTTTAGAAATGCATAGTTTTAAACTACTTTAATATTGGCAAGCCACATGTACATTTTTATATATTGTTGTTTTTGTAGACATAATTTTCAGTGTGTAAATAAAAACATGTGCTGTACAGATAAACTAGATTTTATCATTGTCTACCCACTACCACTTAGTGTAATTTTATTGTTGATTATTTGAAAAATCAGAACAATCTTATCCTATTGTAAATGGTTAATAAGCTTGAAATAACTTTTTATCCAGATTTATATTGAAAAGATTTTTTTTAAATACAAAGCGTATTCAATGAAATTTTAATACGTAAAAAAAAATCATGTTTTTCTATAATTTTATAACTAAACTTTTTGAAGTCAGTGTAGCTTGGTTTATACTCCAATAATTATTTCAAGTTAATATTGATAATAACTTAGGGGGAGGGGCGCAACCGACTTGATTCCCTAGAAGCACAGTATATATAAACGTGACATTGTCTGCAGAGGCTACATCAGTTGGACAATTTTGATTATGGTATCCAAAAATTAAGAATAATAAAAAATTATGGTAATTCATAAAAAAAAACTATATGTGAGCAATAAAATTGCTCACATATAGCAATAAAATTTAAATTGAGCAATAAAATAAGGCAAACCACTTTTTTATTTGAACCTTACCGACCATGGTTTCTCTTGAAGCAGCATTGTCAAGGCAGCTTAATGTCATCTTGAAATGTACTGATTGATACATACTGAAAATGTCCTTAAAAATTTTACTAAAAATATTGTATTTTCTTGAGTTTTTTATTATTTAACAAATTCACTGCAGAGGAACTTTCTAGGCATATTGTGTTATTATTGTGAGTTAATCTATAAAAGACTAACTCTAGTATATTACATTCAAGCGTATATTATAAAATTATGTGATATAGAATAACATAAAATAAATCAGCTATGTTACATATATCTTAGATAAATACAACACAAGATAACATTTAATTAATAAAGTATTTATACATACCCTAATTTTCAATCTCACACATTTCTTATAAAATTATAGATAAAGTTTGATTTTCACAATATAAACAAACACTGGTTATGTAAGTTTAAGTCATACAAAAAGAACCTTATCAGTCCAGAACAAGACTGATAAGGTTATCAGTATATAATAGAATTATACGATAAGAAAAGATTTTAATGTTTTTATTCCTCTGTAAATGTTTATTCTATTACTTAAATGTTAAAGCTGTTTGAATAGGCTTTTTGCACAATAATTAGTGAACAGGTTAAAGAAATTCATACTTACATATAGAACAAATGTCCTCCTCAATTTCTGGCCAATAAGAATATGTTATTATTTTAACAAAAGCCACTCCAGAAAGTATCCGTCCATTTTGAATTTAGTAAGAATGTTTTACATATGGATTCGATTGAACTTTGCAACAAATCAGAGAGATCTCTCTGCGTAAGCATGAACAATCGCTAACCCATTGGACTATTTAGTTGGCTGATAAACCAAAGAATAAACCATGAGAAAAGTGGTATCACTTAGTACCTTAACCTCTGTTAGTATTAAGTATATATATTCAGTAGTATCTAAATATTATGATTGTATATATTTATGGTAAAGTATTATGTATGTATTGCGTATATTAAATGTATTGTAATCAAATAAAGAATAGAATAAGTATAATAAATATAAAATACAATAAATGTATTAGAATAAGGAGGAGCATATGAAAACTAGAATGAGAGCCAGCTGTTGGAAATATTTCAAAAAGTGTTGAAATGCTTACCTTGCGAGTACGGTAATTATTTTATTATGTTAATCAAGAACCAAGTCCTAATAAAGATAAGTTCCTAACAAATGGTGCATCGGCCTTACTTTTAGTTTTTACTAAAAATTTATAACTACATAAACGAGAAATATAAAAGAAAAAAATTACTATTTTTTAATGGTGGAAGTCCTATAAAATTTATTGGTGTTTTGTTACAATTTTTTCTGAGTTATGCCTAAAAGTATTTTGTGACTATTTTACTCTAATTTTTACAACTCGATTTTTTAATTTACATTATAAAAAAAGAAGAAAAAACATGTGTGTCTTACATTTAATTAATTGTACGCTCTTAATGACAAAATTTTTTAAAGCTTTTGTATTCTAGTAAATTCATTTAATTATCAAGTGCAAAACAAATTTCTTATACTAATTGATGGCCTTTTTATTTTGTGTAAGGATAATTCGTTGGTTTTCATTTTCATTCAAATAATCTTGTAGTAAGTGTTAATTTAAGAAGAATTTTGATTTATATATTAATGTACGTTGCATTCATGTAACCAAGGCATTTTGAGGTATTCAATATGGTGCATTGAACAAAGTTTTTCGCTTTAACAAAGCTCTTATTCAACATTAACAATTTAAAAATAAGGCTCTTTCAATAATTTTTTTAATATTATGCAAAATAAGTTACAATTTTTTAATACTTTGCCACAAACTTAAAATATATAAATTTGTGACTACAATTGAATCATTCAACAAAGCAGATTACATTGAGTGGTAAATTACACAGTGTAAGAATAATTACTTTTACTCAATCTTACATTAGGATATACTAATATATTTAGCAAATTAACCTCCCACTATGAATATTTTGTTTGTAACTTCGATTACAACTCAAAATATATATAATTAGTTTAAATCTCGTGACGTACACAAATAGGTGACAAACATTTAGGTAACATGACCTATAAATTACACAATTGGAATTGACAACATCAGCGTTCTGTATACTAAGTATACTAAGACAAGTCTGTTGCGTTACATATGGAGGAAGCTAAAAACACGGGAATTTAAACTTCTATAAAGGCATCAAAATTGTGACCTTCTTTCTTCGAACAAAAACAACTTTACGGGACAATCACCAATAAATACTTGGTTCAAGTTAATACTTGGTATTGGTGAACTGACTAACCAAAATTGATACAGACGAAGGTCAGGTCATAAGATGAACTTTTTCCTAGTTCGGCAAAAATGTCCTATTAAGCTGATGGGGGACCCAAAAATAACGGGAATTGGGCTGGTGAGGAGAGGGGGTGAACGTGGCTCGTCGGCCGGAGAGGACGTCTCGAGTCACATTGCTACACGTCAGTGTGCAACGTTTGTTCGCTGTGAGTGGATCAGTTCGCCCGTGAGAACTTTTTTGTGAAAGGCCTCTTTCTGTTTCGGCGAAAACGTAAAATGGCTGACTACCGAAAGCAACGAGTGACTGTGAAATTTTGTTTCCTGTTGGGGAAAATGCCCGCAGAAACCCTTGTAATGCTTAAAATAGCTTATGGGGAAGCTACATTAAGTAAAATACGTGTCTACGAGTGGTGTCAGTGTTTTAAAAATGGAGAAATGCCGACTGAAGACCAGCCTCGTTCAGGGTGCCCTTCAAAGTCAAGAACTGAAAACAACATTGAGGAAATCAACAATCTGGTTCGTGAAGACTGTCGTCGAACCATTAATCAATTAGTTGCGATGTTTGAGTTGATTTGGAGTTCAATCCAGAGGAATTTATCTATCGGAGGTATAAAAAAAATTTACTTTATCGGAGGATTTTACCGAAGAACGGTATGACACTGATTGCTCAACCCCACCTCCCCCCTATTCACAGGATCTCGCTTCTTGCGACTTTTCTTTGTTCCCCCGACTCAAAAAGGATACGAAAGATAAACGTTTTGAGACTGTAGAAGAGGTGAAACAAAAATCGCTGTATGGACTAAAGAACATTTCATTAAGTGAATATCAACAATGTTTTGATTAATGGAAGAAACAATTAGAGAAGTGCATTGATGTCAATGGTAATTACTTTGAAGGTGACCAAAATTTGGTGTAAAAATATTGAAAAATAAAGGAGTTATGACCAAATTCCCGTTTTTTTGGGTCCCCCTTCGTAAATATCAGCTTTTACCTCAAAAATATGTACAAATTCTATACACATCAAATTTATAAATTTATCTCAAACAGATATCAAAAAACTAAATAAAGTCTAAGCAACATCTGTTTGGAAAGACCTCAAGTGGACACATTCCTTAGCAAGAGGATCTTGAATTTTTACCATCAGACGTATGTCTGTGGAAATTCCAAACCGATTCTGTTATGAACCAAGAAGATATAGCACAACATGTAATAAATATAAATAACGATGTTAACAATGTTTAATTTTTTGTTCCTGCCTCTTGAAAACACTTCTAAATTTTTTACATTGCTATTTTTTCAAAGCCTACAGTTTTATGATAGTTTTGCTTTCTCATACAAACAACTGATTCTTTTATAATTACATTATTTGTTTCCATTACACACTCATTCATACAAACGTTCATTTTTATTTTATCTTTATTTATTGAATCACTTAAAATCTCACTCACCCCACCGAAATTGTTAATTTCAACTTTACTTGTTAACTGTTTTAAATCATTATTCTCAACAGACTCATTCTCACATACATTAGGCTTAATTATTATCTCATTTTTTAATCTTTCTTGTCTTAACCCTTCAACGCGGTGAACCGTCTATAGACGCGGCCAAACTTTCACCTTCTGGCGCGGCTCCCGTCTAAAGACGCTAAATGTCGCTGCGGTACGTGCTACATTCTAGCGTCTAAATAAATAACTTTTATGAACTGAGCGTATACCCAGAACATTGCCAAGAGAAATGCCATCTGTTAAGTTATTGATTTTTATTTCTAGACCCCCGTGACCTTCAGAAAAGGAAACAACACGTGGCTATATACAAACAGCTGATTTACTCAGTCTGTGTAGCGGGTTCGTGGAGGGCTCTCGTGTGTTATAGGTTATTATAACCTCATTTATTTATAAGTGTAATATTTTTACAGTTCGACAGTAGATCGTGTGATTAGTTCTAGTGTATATTGTGTTTTAGTGATAATGTGGGAACCGCAAAGTGATAATATTCGCGAGTTGTTGGCGGCAGAATGGAGTTCCATTGTGATCCAAATATTGAAGGTAATCATGATAGTGGTGATGAAGTTGTAAATATATGCAATGTGGCTAATGATACCGCAATAATCTTAGATAATGAGGAAGTTACAGTAAATGTAAATACGTATAATGTCCCGCCAGACAATCCACAAGAGGAGGAAATGTTAGTCGACGATTTAAACTACCGCACAAGAGGGTCTAGCGCTCGGAACGGCGCACCGCGTTGAAGGGTTAATTCTTGATTCCAGTTATCAAATTTATTATTCAATATTTTCATTTCTTTCAATATTATTATTAATTCGAACATTTGCCTCTCCTTCTCATCTCTACTTATCTGGTTATTATCAATTAATTTCTGCATTTCCTCTATAGAATCACCCTCACCTATTTGACTATTGTTAACCCCATTATTATTTTTAGGTTCTAAATTTTCTTTGTTACATACCCCATTGTTTACTTTATTTTTAGCTCTTATGATACCAACATAATCATTCTTTATATTATCAAATTCACAATATCCACAATTTACTTTTTCTGTTTTACTACTTCTAACACCTGCAGCTACCAAGGTTTTAGGGGGTGCTTCTTCTAATAAACTATCTTTCAAATTTCTATAAGTTTCATTTCTTATTTTAGCCACCGCACATATCATCTTTTTCATTTCTTCTTCTAACTCAAATTCCCTATCTGTTAAATTTTGTCCTAACTTTACATGCCATTGTTTATCTAAATTATATCTGTTTAATTCTATGTACCAGTGTTCACGAACTTCCCCATTCGTCTCCCTTACTAATGTACATCTATATTTTTTATTTATGTTTCTAAAATATTTTTCAGCTTCCTGTTTTATTACTTTAAATTCTGTATTAATCCTATCTTTTTCAGTTATTAACTTATTATTTGCACTCTCCATTTTATTTATTATTATTGTTTACTTTAATTTTAAATTTAAGTTTAATTATTTTAACATGCTTATTTTAAAATTTTCGAGAGAATATTTCTATCATTTCATATTTTATAAATATTCTTACCTTTTGATAAGAGTTCTCATTCACCAAAATCACTGTCTTTCGACTTATCTCTTTGTATACATTTAAATACAAAGAACAGCCCCAGAGTTGGACGCCAATTGTAATAAATATAAATAACGACCATTTACGGTTCTATTTATAAATATTACTTTTTTATAAAAAAATGAATTTAATTTAATTTTATTTTAAACTTATAATTTGCTCAGCATTAAGGGCGCCAGGAAGCTTTACGCTTGCCAATATACGGTCCAGTATCTTGCAGTTCATTGGAATCGTTGCTTTCAGGAAAGTTCATCTTTCGTATATTCGCACAGCACTCTAGAAAAGTTTTTCTTACAATAGTTCATAGCGTTTATGGTTATTTAAAGAATGTTCATCTTAATACACGATTTTCGCCACGCGGTAAACAATCAGTTTAAGACTCGCGTATAGAGAACATAGTCTCTTAAAATAATGTTATGGTTTTTTATTAATAATTATTTGTCCCTTTTTATTATTAATCTGACAAACACGAGTGTTCATTAATGTATTGGTATTAACTGTCGTCATTCACTTTATACCAATTGTCTCACTTTGTCTGTCCATTGTCTACACTGAGTCTATAAGTCTATTAACCACGTTTACATTGTCATTGAAAACACTCTTTATCACTTTTCTAACCATTTTATACTTTGCTAATCTCTACTTGAGATTAAAAATCAAATATATTACATTTTTAACAAAACTTAGAAACTCTGTTCTAAGACCTTTTTAACACAACCATCACCTACAAGCTCCTCTCTGAGACTTTTTTAACACAACCTTCACCTCCAAGCTCTGTTCTAAGACTTTTTTAACACAACCTTCACCTCCAAGCTCTGAACTAAGACTGAAATAAGAACGCATGGTGAAATCTCACTTCCGTTACTCAAGGGTTCACATGGCTCGCTCCAAGGATTGTTTTTTCATTTACCGCTGACTTTGTGATAAATCATCTCGCATCACACTCACTGTACTGTTCAAATACTACGCAAATCACAATTCATCCTTCTTATAATTTTTACTCACACACAAAATTATTAAATTTCTTATAACTAAATTTCCTTAAAATCTATACATTATTATTTACTTGTATTTGGAAATCTATTCTAGTTGAATTTACTTTATTTTAACCTTAAGAGCCATAAGTCATGTTTTTGACTTACGTTCTATTACCCTCTACTCAATACGATTTCCATTATAGTAAATATTTTATTCAAATTAACCTTTTTTTAGGTGTTACAAACAATATGCAAATTGGACTACCAATTTCAATGAACAGAGGTCATAACACATCAGGTTTGCCGACGAAATATATACGATATTGTAGAAGGAAAGGAAAAGCCGGAATCAAATCAGTCCCCCACATCAGAGGTTCCTTCTACAACACAGGAAATAAATATGGGGGAAAGGCTGCTATTTCACGATCCCGGAAAATTTAGTGGGAAATCCTGAGAAGACATTTCAAGGCATGTGATACACTTTGACAGAGTAGCTGAAGCTAATGAATAGGATGATGACAAAAAAAAATGTATCTGGGAAAAGCAGCGCCAGATCGTTATCAAACATTACAACTGACACGAGGCTACTTAACATGGCCAGAAATATGAAATATCTTCTTAACAGAATATTTACTGGTGCACCAACAAGAAATACTTTTGATGCAGTTAAGCGATAGAGTCCAGTTAACGGGGGAATCCGTAGGGACATATAGGACTGAAATAGAATTGCTATGTGTGCGGTTAGATGCGAGAATGAGCGAACAGAAGATACGCAACTACATTCTAAAAGGACTCAATCCAGCATTACTGCAACACATTGCAATCCTGGATAATTCCACAGTTAAAAATTAAACCTCAACATACAAACAGCTGGAAAAGGCACTTACCTCCTTAGGCAACGATTGGGTATAAACATAGGGATACACACAACAACTAACAATATTCTTACTGACAACAAATTAAACACCTATTTGCACAAAATGAAGGATCCTATGATACAAGGACGTAAGCCAAATAACAATAGTTAGCAACGTGACCTATGGGGGACGAGATAGGCAAGTTAATGACTATGAAAGGTATAACAAGCAGGCAACTAGCACAATAGGTACAGAAGTCCCAAAAATGGAAGGCATGGACCTGAACAATCATGTGACAAAACAAATACGCAGGTATTTTACAAATTCCAATGCAAATTCTCAAACAAGATGAATGAGCCGTTATGAAGAGAAATTTAGAACGGACAATGCCGTATCGGGGGCCGAATGTTATTATTGTGGACAACATGGCCACTTCGCCAAATACTGCAGAAGAGTATGTCCAAAAACTAATGGGGCCAAAACACGACAAGCAACATAAATCAGTCTTTCAATACGAATTATTAAAAAATTAATAAACTACGAATACGTCCAACATAAACTAGAGCAGCAACGACACCTCCAATTTTTTAAGAGATACTTCAACATTTGTGGATACCACATTTCAAATAAAAAACATACACAATTTCAACACGGAGACAAATGCGTTGACATCACAATGACACATGATAACCACACAAACACTCCTCAGACTATGCTGACAAAGCACAAAAACGATAATACAACAAAAAGTACTAATAATATTTCATAGAAAACAGTAGGATGAAATATCGGTCTTACTAGATACAGGATGCAATGTATCCTGTCTAAACAGCAAAATGAGCAATTAACAACAAAACTAGAAAATGACAACATATGGTTAACCTCTCCAAATGCTACACCAATCCAGGTCATGGGAAAGGCTTTTTGACATTTAACATACAGGGAGTCCAATACATACAACATGTATATTTAGTGAAGGACTTAACATGGGATTTCTTGCTAGACAACGATTTTCTGTTAGACAAAGCAACAATCAATTACAATGACAAATCTGTAACCTCAGGGAAAAAAAATCAAATAACCTATTCAATACAAATTGGGACAAATACACACAAAAAAATTGACTGTAACAAATAAAAAAAAACATACATAAGAGGACAATGAAATACCACCCCATGGCAGTCGAAATGTGCCAATACAAACTCAAGAGAATAAAAAACAAATGACACTACTTACGACTATCACATAAAGGAAAACCTACTTTAGCAAAAAGGCATATATGTACATGCCAACACAGAGCACATACCCATATCTCTGAAACTCATAAACCCCATATCCATGACAAAACTTATATTAAACAAAACACAATCAGGGGAGATAATCCTATGTGCATAAAATAAAGAAACAAAACCAATATCACAATAATTTACAACTAAGAATTCAATGACATCAGTACTAAAGAAAGGAAACAAATTAACCATATTCTCCAACGGGGGGATGACGAGCACAACACACAATTAACAGACCTAAAGGGCGACAATATTGACATAAACGAGAGATTAATTATATAGGAATATGGACTTGGTAAAGCCCTAATACAAAAATATATACATCTCTATACTCAGACCACATGACATACAAGAAGCGAATATGCCAGCATATGCGACATACATGAAGTCCGACAAACCAGTGGCAATAGCCCCATATCGACTCAGTAACACGGAATGAATAGAATTAGACAGATAAGGTAGACGAACTAAAAAAGGCCAAAGCGCCTTCACAGCTCCAGAATTTCTAGTAAAAAAAAAAACCAGGCGACCAGTTAGAATGGTGGTTGACCAAAAAATGGAGGCAGACAAATTTCCTTTACCCAGAGCCGACACAATCTTCGCCACACTAGGTACGGCACTCTATTTTTCGTCCATGGATATAAAGCAAGGCTATCATTCAACAACCAATTGTATCACATGAAGCTATAGTGACACACAAGGGCCTATATCAATATACAAGGCTACCCATGGGAATGCACAATTCCGCAAAATCTTTCCAGTGTAACATTAAATCGCCTGCTTTTGAGATTACTGTACCAAGGCATGATAATATATGTGGATGATCTAGTGGCATAAGATAATACATTTAAGGACTAATTAACAAATTTAGAAAAAGTTTTTAAATCGTTAGATGCAACAAAATTAAAATTAAATCATCAAAGTGCCATTTTAAAAAATCAAAACAGACGTGCTAGGACACAATATCTCACAACACAGAATATGATCCCTAGATAAGAATTTGAAAGCAATTATGGACTTCCCCACTCTTTTAAAGACAAAGGATGTACACTACCTAGGGGCGGCGTCATACTATAGAAAATTTATGCAAATATTTAGCGACATCGCCAAATCATTAATAGACTTTACAAAATAAGAAAATTCCAGTAAAAAAAAAAAAAAAATTCCAATGGTCGCAACCAAACCGTTGAGACGGAATCATGTCACAATGCGAAGAAGACAGGACACTAAGACCAGTAGCTTATGTAAGTAGGAGGCTGAAAGACACTGAAGGTTAATGGAGAGTATCACAAATTGAATTGTTAAGTGTGGATTAGACAGTAAACAACTTTCAACCCTTCTTGTATGGATGACACTTTACCATTTTCAATGACACTAGCCTCCAATATTATAAAAATGTCTAAACATTGAGTTCAAGAGTAAACAGATTAGAGTTGAAACTAATAGATTATAACTTCGAATAAATCATAAACCAGGGTCAACAATGAGACTACCAGATAGTTCAAGCCACTGCCCAGGTTTGTTACAAACATCAAATTCGGAACTACATGGGGAATTCAACATTCAAACCATAAATATCGAAAAATTACAGTTAGAAGATGACTATTTATTTAAAATCAGATATTTATGTCAGCCTAGATCGATCCGGAAAGCGCTGATAAAGCACACAGTCGAGCCGCCAGATTATACATATTATGTGATATTGTTTTGTATTACAAGCACTTTATGAATGGAGAAACTGAACTACTACTAGCTGTACCGAACTCACTGACCTTAGAAATACTGCAAGCATTTCATGATTCATATGTGGGTGGAGGATACACCGGCATTGCAAAAAGAAAATACTACTGGCCAAGCATGACTACTGACATAGTCCAGTACATAAAACAATGCCACAAATGCCAGGTGATGAAAACTGACAGACAAAACCTTTGGACTTATTGCAGCCAATAAAGGTATGTACCAAACCATTCACCAAATAAACCCTTTCATTATATGGGACCCTTACCAAAATCAAACAAAAAATTATATATATTCTAGTTGCCACTGACAACACCACAAAATTTGCAAATGCCAAAGCCACAGAAAAAGCAGATGCAATTACCACAGCTAAATTCCTTCTAGACGACATTATTCCGTTCTATGGAATGCAAGCAGAGATACAAACGGACAGGGGCACTCATTTCGTAGCGAACACACTTAGTATATAACGCATTAAGAATAATTCACAGAACATCAACGGCATACAGACCTCAGAGTCAAAGCATCATGGAGTGGTATAACTCTACATTAATCAATATGTTACGATGTTACATCAACGAAGAACAAAAAGAAAGGCATAAATTTGTCAAATTAGTTACATCTTCAAACTACAAAATAGAAATCTAAAGACATGGGAAATGGATAGGGGATGTGGTTCATGTATCACAGATCAAACAATATGCGCCACCTAATTAAACATTTATTTAAATTTAAAATAATTTGCTATCATTATTGTTATAATAATTATTATTATTTGTTTATAATAAGATAATATAATAATTAATAAATGTCAGTATAATCAAAAAAATATATGACACAGAATGATTCTAACGAAGGGAAGGAAAACAACATTTTTCAAAATGTAAGTGAAACATTGAGAAAAATTGTAGGTCAATTTATACATACTAAGTTACAGGCAACCAAGACGGTTTCCCAGACATCTATGATTTGGAACTACGTAACATGTTAAAAATCAAAACATGACGTTTCGGGAATAATAATCAATTCCCTTATCAAGTGACTAAAAACTAAAGAAACACGAAACTAGAAACTAAGCCTATGTAAGAAGTAAAATTAAATAAGAACACCACCAACCTTAATATCTAAGCACGCATCTCAGAGCTAGAACTGAGAAATCAAAAAAACACAATCACGGTAACACAACTAACGTCACTTGTTGCTGTATCTTTGATACAACAACACGTATTTGATGTTAGTTGTGTGTTACCGTGATTGTGTTTTTGACTTCTCAGTTTTAGCTCTGAGATGCATGCTTAGATATTAAGGTTGGTGGTATTCTTATTTAATTTTACTTCTTACATAGGCTTAGTTTCTAGTTTCATGTTTCTTTAGTTTTTAGTCACTTGATAACGGGAATTGATTCTTATTCCCGAAACATCGTGTTTTGATTTTTAACACACAAATGATGGCAAATGTCCGAAAAATGTATAATAATGAAATTGAACTTCCATCATTAACAAATAACTTCAAACAGAGAATATGTAACATGGTTATTCATCCTATCCCTACTCCAATTACCTCTACCAACCTTTACATCCCACCTGAACACCATAATTAATTATTAACTTCTAAACAACTCCAAAAACATTCAACGGACACATTCTAGAGCACGAGTGAACAGAGAAGACCCAGAGCCATAAAGAACATTAGTGATGTGTCATAGCTACAAATGAGGAACTAAACGTCTTGACGGCGAATGAGGAGACCGTTAACAACCACCTCTACAAACTGCAACAGCTTATCAGGGGAGATCATGCCGACCTGGTCAACACTGCCACCACACTACAAGGATACGCAGCAAATATGTCCAATACTTTACAATTGGTGTGCAGTGCAATGTTTTAACCCTAGGAATAGGCCTTAGAATAGACATTGGAACGATGTCTCAAGGGCATCGGTATTGTTACGATTAAGTACATTGCGTATATTAAATGTATTGTAATGAAATAAAAAATAGAATAAGTATAATAAATATAAAATATAATAAATGTATTATAATAAGGAGGAACATATGAAAACTAGAATGAGAGCCAGCTAATGCGAAATAATTCAAAAAGTGTTGAAATGATTGCCTTGCGAGTCTGATGACCAACACACATTACACAAGTGCATATAAGCTCTTAATGAAGTAGAAACACGGCCATATTTTGTAAAATGTATCACCGAGGGAGCGAGAGAGAATCGACAGGCAGTGAGAGAGAGCTCGCTCACCGAATATCCAAGAGACTCTACAGAAAAAAGGGGTGAGCAAACATTTGTGTATAGAGTGGTCTGGTAGTCATCTCAAAAGTAAAGTAAATTCATGAAAGAACAACAGTTGGAATCATTCTGGGTTTATACATAAAAATAGATGTAATTTGATTGCAATGTGTTTAAGATAAAGCCTTAAGTTAATAAGATAGGTTGATATTGGGTATTAGCATAATAAGAGAGTCAATTTAATAATAAAGATAATTGGAGTAAATAAATCAATATAATAAATATTGAGTACAAAACTGAACCATTGATGTTTATTTATTTTATTATGTTAACCAACAACCCAGGCCTAATAAAGGAAAGCCTAACATCGTTATTAAACTTATTGTTATTAAAAACTGTTAATATTTTTAACTAGCAATGACTAGTTATTATTTAATTTCTATTCATTAGGAATAATGTTTGGTTTCAAAGACTAAAGTGCAAGGAGCAGTCCTATTGTATGTGGTAAATAAACAAGAAACAAAGAGAAGGAGGGATGGAGAGAGGGAGGGGAGATAGAGGGTGGGAGAGAGAGGAAAAATTTAAGGTAATTAATCAAAACTACTGTCTTATACATGAAATTACATTACTATATATAAAACATTACATTTATACAAATATACAACAAATTAGTATACTAAACAATGAAAGACATGAAGTGGTACAAAATAACATGAATTATTTAATAGAAAAATATGTTTTTTGAAACATGGTATTAGCTATACCAATTTAGGATGTTCTATCTTCATTTTTCGAAAAATCATATAATTTATACATTTTGACTCTCATTCTAAAGCCTGGATTAAATTTATACTAAACAATTATTGTTTACAAATCAGACCTGTAATTTAAAAATTATTTTCATTTGTTATATTTTCAACAGAAATTAAAAATCAAGAGTTTTTTCAGGTTCTCAATGATCCTGGAATAAAAAGTTTTATTAAAATAAGCTAGAAAAGTATTTTATTTATATATACTATTATTATTTTTCTTCTATGATTTTCCACATATATTTATAATTACCAAAAAGAAGTTGTAGAAAGACTCTGTTTAAATCAAAAATTGAAAAACCAGGCTTTAAAGTGCACAATTAGTAACAAATTAATGAAAATTGGTTTATTTGAGCTATAAAGACAGTACAGATTAATGTAAGACAAGTGGATATTATTAGATATGTGTTAATACGATTTACTTTTTACAACGACATTGTTACTGCAGTAAAATTTACTTTTCATTGTTATTGTAGTAAAATACAAGAACTTGAAGTTGTTAGACACAATTAAAATAATAAATGGTTTACATTCTTAAAAAAAGTGTTAATTTAATTACAAACAAGATACTAAACCCAAGGACTTATTTAGTGGAAAGCAATGGAGCAATACTGTATATTGTAATGACAACACTTACAACACCCGATTTACAAATAAAAAACCTATAAGTAACATTAAAAACATGTAGAAATTGAAACAATATAAATCTTCAGTTCAACAAAGCAAAGAAATTAGTTCAGTTAGTACTAACTTTGTAAGAGTTACACTAGCTTCAAAATAATTTCAGTAAGTTTCAGAAAGAGTTTATACTTTAGTCAACACTAGGTATGGATGATTTTATGTGATACAGAACTTTATAGCTCTCTTGAAGAAGGAAAGATGTAAGGCATGTGAGAATTATTACATGTTTCTTTATATGATTTACTTTTTATAACAACATATGTTTTCATTGTTAATACAGTAAAATAGAAGAACTTTAAGTTGTTAGACACAATTAAACTATTAAATTGTTTACGTTCTTAAAGAAATGTCAATAATAAAAATAAATATTAATTTATTTAAACCATTATCTGGCAGAATTTGTTGTGGGTTTGGTATTAGGTCAGAAACAAAATTTATCATTATTTAAAGTAAAAAAATGTATTGTTATCAGAGACTTTGTAAAGCAGGAACATAAGATTTTGTTCTTATAAGTGTTAGTCTTATAATATTCTACAAGTTTACAATTAATTCTCACTAACATAACATGAGTAACTTTACACTGATGTCCGTGATGGGGTAATTCATAATGAGTCAATAGCATTACACCATTTCCTTTTTCAACACTATTCTCATTATATTTTATGAAAATTTATGTGTAAAACAATTATTTGATGCATAGCTTTAGACAAACAAAATTTTCAAACACATTGGAATTCAAGAAAAATTACAACCTCAAAAACAAAATAACAAATAAAAACATAATGATAGTTCTAGATTGTAATAGTAGAGAAGTTCAATATGTACATGCATTGTCACTTTTATGCTTTAAAAATCATCTACTTTCATTCACTGCCAAATAATGCATGTACAGATCTGTTCCACATACAAATTGCTCCATTTAAAACAACGGCAAGTTATATTTTCAAAAGTAGCATAACACAATCTTACACATGTTATATTCATCTGAATTAACCTTTATAAATAAGGTAAAAAGTTAACAAAGAACATAAAATATTTATTATACTTATGAGTATTATAAATACTTATTAACAAAAATATTTTAACATACCCTGTCTAATAATATTAATACATAACCCTGTCTCATGTACACTAATATTTATAAAAAGTTTCAGTTATAACAATCAAATTATAAAATTAGAATGTTATTTGTAATAAATCATTTTCTACTTTTTGTTTTTTCTAAAAAAACATATATATTACTAGGTAGATAAGTCCAAATATAATGAGATTTAATTCGCTTCAGTGGAATGCTGAAAGATCGAAAATATTGTTGCAGTTAAGAATTATTATAACTGAGAGAGGAAAACAGTTGAAGATTACAAAATCAGTAATTCTATTCAACACTTGTAGAAACTAAATGATCCTGAAACATGTATGTATTATTCTAGTACAACGACAAATCCGGATTTAGTCATGGTGTCCTCTTGCTTGATGGTTACTTGTAGAATAGAAGTAATAGATGATCCTGAAATTGGTCACTGGCTAACTCTAGTCAGTTTTGGAGTAACAAGATCTAATTCTATAAGACAAAAGATAATAAGGAACTTCAAGAAAGATTTTTAAATCAAAGTTGGAATATTAATAAATAATATCAATGTAGAAGCTTCAGCGGTTGTGATGTTCAAGAGACCAATTATTTGGCAAAGTGCCAAAATAAACATTCCTAAAGATGAATATTTTTACAGATGAATTAGAAATGCTACTGGAACTACAAACTAACTGTTTTGAAGGAAATAGAGACAAAGCAAGGAAAAAAGGAGAGTGCACAGAATTTCCAGAAAAAAAACACAGCTAAGAAATAAAATTCTGGAATGACTTCCTTAGTGGTGTTAACTATAGGGTACACAACATAAAGGCACACATATTAATTAACACTCTTCATAATAAATATAAAAATAAATAACTGATTGCCAAATATTACAAAAAAAAATCTTTACACCCTAGAACATCATGCTAAGGTAAGCATAAATTCCAGAGGGTAATCAAAATTCCATTCAATGAAATAGATTCAATATTTTCCAAGAACTTTCCTAAAAATAATTAAAAGAAGCAATAAGGGATACTGAAATCAAGAAATAGCCCTAACCTGACAAAATTTTCCTGAACTTGTTAAAAATCTTGTTCCTTAAACCATTAAAAATTATTCTTAACATCTTTAATAAACTTTGAAACACCAAAGGCTTACCAGCCAATTGGTCTATAGCTGTCATCGGCTTTAGAGTAAAGCGGTAGCTAAATTTTTGCTGATGCGAGGACAAAACTGTTTGGCAGCACACTTATATAAATTAAAAATTTAAGAATCTGATGAATAAACATTGTCTTGAAAAAATTCAGTCATGAACAAAAACCACTTTCTCCAATGTAGTAAACTTGATGTCGACCAATGAAGGTAGACAAATACATTATATTAGGATGCTAGAAGAATGATGTATTGAATTCAGAATGCTATAGGAAACAACAAGTTAAAGCAGGTTAGTAGAGCCTATCTAGTTTGCTAAAAAAGAATAAAAATGTTGTCAGGGATGTTGTAGATATTTACTAGAAATCAATCAGCGCATACGGTAAACGTTCAACAACTTATAAAAAAAATTATGGAAAACAGACTTAGATTTATTTTTCTCTATTTGACTGACCCCCCTCCTCCGATTTTTAATGTCTATTAAAACTCGTTTTGTACTACAGTATTTCTTTTTATTAATGTAAATATTACAAAATAAACTTGGCGTATTTTATAACAACACCCAGACTATTTTTGAGTATGGTAAAATTATATTTATATTCAAAACAATTTCATGTGTGAAAATATTCCACCTAATTAAAATTCAAACCAAGATCTTCAGATTTGCTTTTTTATTTTTATGACGGGTAGACCAGTAAGAAAGTAAAACTATCACATCACAGCAGAAATTATTCCGGAATTTTTACATTAGGAAATCTAAAACTGTTTGGAAGTCTCAACATAAAAAAGCCTATCTACTAAGTCTCATTTAGTCACATCTGAGATCTGAAATTTTAGAGGGGGAAACTGCTTAATTTCAAAATGTTCAAAACCCGTCTTCTTAAATACAGATATACATATTTACAATACAAGAAATTGAAGCGCACTACGACTCAAGTAACATGGATTTGATGTCTAAAAATGTCCTCTAAAGCAGGAATTTACTATCCCCTAAAACTCTCACTAAAATTAAAAATTTTATTTAAATCAGAAATATGTTAAAAGACGTATTTGACAACTTTTAATGTCTAGCTCCTTTTACTCAGTGAGCGATTTACATGGTCACCACAAATGTGGAATCAAAGTGTGTTGCTTGGGAAGGCTGCAGGTATAATGATATTCTTGTCTATGGAATAACTTTTGTAGTATCATTATGTGTGTTTATAATATTTATGAACTTTATGGTATTTGTGTTTTATTTAATATTATTTTATGGGACTGTTGTTAATGATATTGTTTACTTACAGCAGAGTGAATGAATAAATTAATAAAAAGTACAGGGAAACAATTATCATCACAGCAATCCCATCCATACAAAATGATGATTGATTAGGGATTTAAGGATCGCTACTGGCTCAAACATTTTGTAAGACTATCTTGGACAATATTTCAACAGAGATATGTTGTGCTCTCTAGTGATGGACCTAATTTTCATTTACCGATTTATGTCAACAAGTAGAATTTTCATTATTGGTTTGGAAATAGTCCTAGACAACTACTTGTGATCCCTTTACAATGAGTGTGTTACTGTTAATATAGTATTGCAGAATTTGGAATAATTTTTATACTTGTTTTATAGTTACATCCTACCCCTAAATGGTACAAAACTAGTTACACAATTCTAGTTTTAGTTAAACAACCTATAAAAAGAAGTAGCAGAGACTAAACAAGCTTGCAAAAATATAGTTTCAGTAAGATGTAACTACCATACACAAGGGCATCTATGAAAATTCTAAGAGAAATTCTTCGAGAACATTCATCTCACTACCTGGAGACATCACAAGATCAACTCGTTCACCAGATTTTTCTCATTTTTATTATTCCTTTGGGGATTACTGTAGGAAGAAGTCTTTAAATGGAAACTGTAGACAATTGATGATGAACGATGCTATATGTCATGAAATAACATAGCAGAGGTAATAACTAGATGAGCACTATATAACATTAGAGTGAGGATTTAGAAGTGTCTAGTGAGAGCAGGTTTTAGATGATATCATCTTTAAACCAAAGTGACAGCAATTAATATATATATATATATATATATATATATATATATATATATATATTTTTTCTTTGGATTAGGATATATGTTCAAAATCAGAAGATCATTGTGCCAGACCTTTTAAAGTTAAATTAATTACTTGAGAAGTGTTTAAAAATAATTGCTTTTAAATTAGGTTCAATAAAAAAATATGATGTTAGCAAAATTTACATTATAAAATGCTTTGATGTACAGTAGAGTCCGGCTAATCCGAACTAATTGGAACCGAACGCAGTTCGGATTAGCCGAAATAATTTAAATAATAGAGAATGAAGCAACTGAACGGGTCTGCAGTGTGGTAATATGAACGAATGATACACAAAAACAAGTATCATTAGACCGTTTACTCTTTCAAACGCAGAATCAACAATATGCACAGTGCATTGCAGACAGCACACTGGCCCACTGTGTGTAGTTTTGTGATGTGATGTGAGCGAGCAAGCGGACTGTACGTCTGCCTTCCCACTACTACTAGCTCAGCTCCAAAACCATAACAACACCTTGACGTAGTCTGCTATTATTTGTACTGCGCGTGTGATTTATTAAAATTACTGTAGCTAGTTTTTATTTAATCGGGTTTGTGAAGTGTGAATGCAAAGTGCAATGGCTACTAAACGTAAACATAACAAGTTGACTCTTAAAGACAAGCTGGAAGCTTTAAAACGTTTGAATAGTGGTGAAAGTGTGACGAAACTAGTAAAAGAGCTAAACGTTGGTAAAGACACAATTTGTGATTGGAAGAAAAATCGTGCGAAGCTTCAACAATATTGCAACTATGTCTTCTGAAGCTACTCTTGAAAATCGACAAACAGCGTGGCAATCCCAGTACGATAAAGTTGATGAAGCACTTTTCCTTTGGTTTTGTCAAGAGAGGGAAAGGGGGACCCCTTTAAGTGGGCCCATTATCCAAGAAAAGACGATACAATAAACACACTACTATATGGTGAAAACCCATTTACGGCGAGTACTGGTTGGTTTGACCGATGGAAAAAGCGCCATGGTATACGTCAGTTAACTATCACTGGAGAACAGCTTTCTTCTGATCACGCTGCGGCACAGGAGTACCTGAGTACGTTTGTAACTTTGATAGCTGAAGGGAATTATTCCCCCCAACAAGTTTACAACGCCTACGAAACCGGCCTCAATTTTAGGGCTCTTCCAAATAAAAGCTTGGCCTCCAAAGAAGAAACTCGAGCTCCGGGTTTTAAAATGAGTAAAGACCGTGTAACATTAATGGCTTGTTCCAATGCTGATGGTAACCATAAGCTACCTCTCATGATAATAGGCAAAGCTGCTAAGCCTCGAGCCTTCAAACACATAAATATGAAGTCACTTCCAGTCTTTTATAGAAACCAGAAAAAGGGCTGGATGGAAGGTAAATTATTTAAAGAATGGTTCCATGACCAATTCTTGCCTTCTGTTAAGCAGTTTAGCAAAGATAATGAACTGCCCCCATGTGCTATCCTTTTGATCGATAATGTGCCTTCCCACCCAGATATCGAAGAGACTTTTACAGATGATGAAATCATCGTAGCCGTGATGCAAGAATAAGTTCAGTGCAAGGAGGAGGAGGTGAGCAATGATGAACCTGGGTGCGGAGGGGGGGGAGAGGAGAAAGTGTCGCACAATGAGGTAGCAGCTGCGCTTGACCTCGCCTTACGCTACTTGGAACAACAGTCTACTGCCACACCCGCAGATGTGATGTTCATGAGGAACTACGGAGCAAAAAATAGACTGTCAAAATTGTAACAAAAGACGATGATGGAGTTTATGTCCAGTAACAAGTAAATTAATATTCACTTTTATGTGCAGTATGGTATGTACACTTTTTTTTACAGCTGAACTATCAAATCCTCATTTGTTTACTGTATTTTCTAAGTTACGTAAATTTAATCTTTTCACATAAACAAAACATTTGTATTCTTCAAAATATTACTTTTTTTTCATTTTGTTACAACATTATTTACCTTTCCCATTATCTTTTGTCTTTTAATTACGTAATTTTTTTTTTTTATTATTAGTGCACAGTACAGTATTTACAAAAAAATCCAGAACCTGTTCGGATTAAGCGGACGTTCGGATTACCCGTGTTCGGATTAGCGGGACTCAAGTGTACTTGTAGGTTTTTCAATAATTAGGAGTAGTTTATTATATGAATACCTGCACAACATTTTAAATCTCTTTAGAATTGCTCCATCAACATTTGAGGTTATATTGTGAGACAAGAGCAAAGGATCTTGAACACATAATGGACAATACACATTAAAATATTCTACATTACCAGTGTTCAATTTTAAATTCTGTACATAACTTTGGTATTCTAGAGGCAAAGAAAGTCCTACAAAATAGTTTTTCTCAATTTTTTTTCCATTCAGTGGACACAAGACATTGCATCGAAACGTATTTTTGGTTTGATATCCAAAATAGGAAAAAAAGTTTTTCAGTAGCTCTTGACATAACTTTTCGTTTGTAGTAGGAATGGTCGTAGTTTCACCTTGACAAAATCCACATTCCCAGCCTGGAAATAAAAAATAAACAATATTTATAATAAATAATGTAAATGACCAAGAAAGGTTAAAACAGATAATTATTTTTTTTTTTTTTTTAAACACACAGCAGTGACAGAGTTTATAACAAAGTATTCCCCCCCCCCTTTTTTAGATAGACATAAAATTGTGATTACTGTGTTTATTTTCACAAACAAACGTGAAGAAGTTTATATGATGTGGCAAAAAATTGATTCTGAATTTTCCTTTAAAATATCAGTTTTAAGGCTGTTTATGAAAAAGTAGTTTTTGGAGTGATATGAATCTATCTGTACTCTATAGTTCATGCAGTACATTACAGCTTAAATGGATAGTATTTTGTTAAATTGATAAACAGCCAATTTTGTTCAATTTTAGTATGTGGATATATTTTGGCCGTATCTCAATATGTTTAAAATTTGTTAAGAACTCAAAATGTATTAGTTACCATATCTCGAAAAATGTTGTTTTAGTAGTTATCGGTAAACACATAAAACAAAAAATAGAGCTATTATAAAAAGACTAATTTTTCCAAATAAGCTTTCGCGATTTCGGCCAAATTTTATAAAATGTGCAAATTATGAATCAAACTTGTGCGAAATTGAATTTAATCACTACAGGAATAACTGATAATAAAAGGAAAATGAACATTGGCCATTGTGATTAAAAAAAACATGATTTCAATCAAATACAATTTATGTATATTGCTTATCACAAAAGTAACGCAAACTTATGCTTTATTTAATACATCTCAAACATTTTTTGAAATATTTGATAAGAGGGAAGGGAATTATCCTTCTATATGAACTTATATCCAATAAAAAATACACGGGCAAAAACTCACAAATAAAGAATATTAATTAAATATTTTTTTGTTCTATGTAGAAGATATTTTTGCGGAGATAGAGATACGTAACTCTGTGGATGGATATGTAAGAAAAGTAGTACTGTTTATAGTAGTAGTGTGAAAATTAATACTGTGGATGGATATGTTTTAGTACTGTTATAAATAAATGAGTGAATAAATGTGGATTTTCTCAAGAAGTTCCATTTTTTGGTTCATAAGTACACATTTTAAAGAATGCCCCATGATTACAAAAAATAAAATAAAAAAAGATATTGAATTTAGGTTTCATCTACAGCACAACCTCGTTATGTCAGTCCCGCGAACCCGGCTCTCCAGGTAACCCGGACCGATTTATAAATTTAAAAAATTCAAAAATCTGAGTGAGATTAAGTGTTATCTGGAGATAATAATAAACTTCACGGGGCAGTAGACGAATGTTTCAATGCCGGATGTTTCCTGAAATGTTAGCTGGAACTGTACATTCTGAGAATCAGCGTGCATGTGAACTTGAGTAGGCGTCAGATGTCAATACTGTATTGTAGTGTCATCTCCCGCCGCCGGCCTCTACCTGCATCTATACAGCATTGTCATACTGTAACTGTATTAGTTGAGTTCAGTTGTTCTTCGAGAGTCTGCTTTTTGCTATTGTGTGAGTTTGTTAAATTTATTTACAATTATTGTGTGTACGAGTTATTGACTGTTTTGTTCCATTTGTTAATCTGTTTTAATAAGAGTTGTTATTTAAGTAGACTTTACTTTAAGTGAATTTTCATGTGTTATTTCATATATTCTGTATGTCTGTAAATATGTTAAAAATCTGCTTTGTTCAATATAACAACAATTTACGCTAATTACGTTTGAAATAATTGATTTTTCCCATGTTCTCTGGCTAATCTGGATTTTCATTTTCTCGGATTGGTTCCAGTCCCAGTTACTCTGAGTTAACGAGGTTGTACAGAAGTGTACGAGGTTGTGCCTTATAGATGATAGCACCCAACAAAAATAAAATAACAGAATAAATTATTATGGTCTTGAATTAGTTAAAGTTAAAAATTAAAATAATACAATTCTTGACCAAACAGGATCAAAATTTTATAAATAATACAATTTGAGTATGACGTCATAGCTTTGGTAACACAAATAAAATTGAATGACACTGTACTATCCAATTAATATCACTTGAAAGTGGCCATATATTGTTTCTCGCAAGGAGTTTTGTTTTGGTAATCCTGTTTGCTTACTGTCAAATCAGTTTGTATAGTTGGAAATCTGAGTATACCGTAAAAAGTTTAAAATGTAATTACTAAAGAAAAACTTAATTTTAGCAAACATTTTTTCATCTTTCCATCTATCTAAGACGGAAAGTAAAAACAATAAAGGGAAATATTTTCCCCCTATCAATCAAACGTCATGCAGTAAAGAATATTCTTTAATGCTGTACATTTTTTAATTTGAATTTAGCGAAATGCGCAAGAATCTTGGAAGTTGAACGTGATTGGTCCAAATGAGAAAGGAAAAGGGGCGTGCGCTAAAAGAGAAATAGTTAGTCAAATTACTTTTAATAACAAAAAAGAAACAAAATTTTAAAACAAAGTGAATGCTAAAAAATAATCAGAGAAATATATCCTGTGTATTAATATCATTAGAGTTAGTATAAAACTTAATAATTAAGAAGTGTACACATGAAATGCTTTCATCTTGTTTTCCTGATATTGATCACATTACATCCAACATGCAGGAAGCAATCTTGAATTATTGTTACCATGGACACCCCCCCCCCCCGAATCAAAAAATGCATCAAACCGATACTAGATGGTGGAATGACGATATAAGGCCACACGTCAGAAAGATTTTCAACTATTGTAAGAAACAATGGGAGCCATATCATACTGCTCTCACTGATTACAGCCTTGCAATTAAAAAAAACAAAGTCGTGAAGGCAGTTAACACAGGAGGTGAATAGCCTCAGTGTCACAGCATGACTACAACATATATTAGCCTTTGGACCAATTGGTCTTTTAGGATCCATGAACTCCTCAGAGGGTAGGTATACTTCCAACACAGGTGAAAGTCTTAAAGTTCTACTTGAGACTCATTTTCCTGATAGAGGTTATAATAACAGTGGGCGTAGTATCTCCGACAGTGGTGACCGTGGCTCCTGGCCAAGAACAAATCGGACAAGTTGGGCAGCAGCTGGATGCATTATTACGCTTTGCGCTGTTAAATCAGTAATTAACAAATTCAGCCCCTTTAAATCATCTACTGGAGGTGGATTTTTTTTCAGTCCTATTGCAGGAAGGCCCTGAACGCCTTCATTACCACTTATGCGAACTCTTCAGAGCAAGTCTAGCTTATGGGTACGTCCCAAAGGCATGGTGTTTGAACAGAGTTGCTCAGACTTTATTCCAAAAAGGGGTCGCTCAGACTACTCCAACCTAGAATTATTTCATCCCATCAGTCTTTCATCGTTTCTGTTGAAGACTCTTGAAACATTGGTAGAAAGAATGTCTCATCTACAAAAATGTGGGCATGTTATTAGTTATTTGGTTTGGTTATAAGTACAATAACTATCTCTCATTATGAATTTTTTTTAAATATATTTTAAATCTTTTTTTGTAGAATTTTTTTTTTTTATAATGTATTGATCAATTCTATTGAAAAGAATGTTGGAATAGGTATGCTTGCTAAATAAATTTACAAAAAATTGTACAGAATAGGTATTTTATTAATAAGAAACATATAAAATAAATATGAATATTTATAAAATTATTCAACATAATTGTTTTTAAAATAACTGATTCCTTATTAAAATTTTTCTTTAATAAAATCAAAATCTTAAAATACAAATAATAAAACATATGAAACATAAGCTGTTGTTTTTTTTTAATACTAAAAAATAATGTGAAAAGTTTCTAATGCTGAATCAAAGGCTTCCAAATTTTCAAGGGGAAAATCTTCGTCTTGGTACAAAACAGGTTCGATATTATTATATCCGTTATTAAATACTTCTGTCCAAACAACGTTTCGTGTATAACCATGTATTTGGCCATTATTTTCTGCTGGTAACATTCGCTATGTTTAGTTTCGTTACCTGTGTAGTTCTAGATTCAACTTCGGTCGATATGACACTTTTTCCTCACTCAAAAAAATACATCTAGCTCCTTCAGCGTTTCTCTCAGAAGTCCCACAATAAAACGTTACGGTATTTTAAGCTTGCCGGTTACAACTGCATTGTTTTGAGTCGTCCATTCTTATTAGAATCTGTTGTCAAGGCAACGAGTTTGTTTTTGAGTGTTGGTTTACTTTATAATAGGCCAAATTATATTTTGGTATTTGAACAGAATAATCAGCCAGTGAATTATTTATTCAATAATGATATAATTATGGATATGATAAAGAGATATTATTAAAAACGTTATTATTAACATAAACACACTACAAATAACTTCTCTGCATCTAAATAATTAGTTTAAATACAAGTTACATATTAACTTATTTGAGATTATTTAATTCCTGCTGCCAGCTGATTGCAAATACTGTTATCATGAAATGCTGCGTATTTTTACTGTGTATTTTTCGAATCGTGAAAACTCATAGAAAATGATTTTTCTCGAAATTTTGACCAAGTTTTTTGGATTCCTGATGTTGAAAACCCTTTATATACAAAATATGGAGAAAATCGTTAGAGTAGTTTTTGAGATAAAATGACTGGAAATAGGTACATACATACATACAATTCCTTGCTCGTTTAATAGAATAAGATATAGATAAATTATACACACCTTTCTAAGAAAAATGATATATAACAAGTTGTGTTTCGCATAATATTACTATTTTTTGTTATTTATTTTTTTTTTTTCTTTCAAATTAGGTCTAAATTTTTAGCTAATTTTCACTTTTTGAGAAAAAAAAAGTTTTTCATATATAAATTTTATAAACTGATTTTTCTTTTTATCAATATTTATTCACAATTACATAACAAAATTTTTGTATATCTTGAATTTTTTTATTTTTTTTAATGCTTTATATAGGCTTTTCTGTGGCATTTTCACTTCATTTTTCGATTAATAACATACTTACTTCAAAACTTTTACATTAAAAATTTTCGGCATTACAGAGATAAATTCTATACCTTTTTAAAATGTAAAAAATTTTGGTATGTGGCAATTTAGGTATAACTAAGCGTTACACCAAGAAATGCATAGTTATACTATCTGATAGTCATGCTGGCCTTAAGACTTGTGGAAGTGCTACCAGGCTCTCTACAAACCAGCTTCCACCAACTCTGTAACCCTAAGCTGGATACCTATTATGCAGGTATTTGTCGTAATGAATGTGGAGATGAACTAGCCAATAGGTGTACAAAAATGCCATTTTTGGATCCAGAGCCAGCCTGTGGCATATCAAAATCTTTTGCCTAGAATGCTATTAAAATGGCCGAAAGACAGGTATAACGCTGGCAGGATTACTCTGTACAAAAACTCGGCAAAAAGTTTATCAGATCCACTGCTCAACAACTAATCAACTCATTATTGAGGTTGAATAGAGGCTGTCTAAAACAAGTTATGTTGTTACTTACTGGACACCGTCACTTCAGGAAACATTTGCTAACACTCAGGACCACCAATAGTGATACTGCTTGTAGGCTATGTAAACAGTCTTATGACACTTCTAGGCAAATCATACTGGAATGCCAGAGGCTTGAGGCTAAAAGAAGATACATCTTTGGGCCTCTACAACTGGGTGTTGTTTCAATGCTAGCATAGGACGGAAGTTCCTGTGCCTTGTTAAGGGCACAGGTGTCGGAGTTGTGTTGCTACTAGGTCCTTAGAGTGTACAAATAATTTAGGTTGACAGACAAGGATCTTGAGTCCTTGGTATATACACCAATAATCTAATCTAATCTAACCTTAAAGAAATATTGTACCTGCAACAGTTTTTTTTGGACCTTGATATAATTTCTGAAGATGAGTTACTGGGACTAAAACACCAAATTGCATAAGTACAAATAAAGTCATCCACACTAAAGCATAACTGGTGAATCCTTTATATCCAATTAGATCATTTTGTTTTGACCAAATTAGTACTGCTGTTACCACCCATTTTACTCTGGAATCCATTTCCAAGTATTTCCTTAACAAAGATAAAATGACAGTTAACAGTTTGTTATTTACCCGAAAGTAAAAATTGTATTACATCAAAATTATTTAGGTTTGTTTATAATGATGTTTTTTATGTATAATAATACACAATTTTACTTCTATAAAGTGGTGAAATAAATATTCTGTTGTCTAATGAGAACAAAATATTTTTTTATAAGGTTGTGTTTGGTTCTTTACAATTAGATTTGGCAGGAGCAGCCTATTGCATATAATTCATTTACTTTTCTTCTTTTATTTATTCCTTCACTCTTGCTGTATACAATATACAATATTGTATAGTAGATGAATAACTAAACTACAATTACAATACACATTAAAAACAATCCTATAAAGTGCAATTAATTCAAACACCATGTATCACAAAGTACATATTTTAGGTGCAACATTCAGATAACATACCTCGACTCACTATTTGTGGTTGAGGAAATCCCTCACTGAGTAAAAAGAGTTGTCAAAGAATACAACTTAAAAGCTTTCTGGTCTTGAATAATTTTAAGATATAGTGAAAGTTTAATATTTAATATAATAAACGAACCCCACTTGAAAAGAATTTTATTTGTCACCCAAAGTCTGGTGTCGTATGTAGGTTGCTTCTATGCCTGATATTGTATTTGTGTATAATATATTATTAAGAAGTAGGATACACATTACACACATGCATGGAATTATGAGATACTTCAACTCCTTAAAAGCACTTTTATAAGATACGTGTTTTTTTTATAAGGTCTAAATTTTGTTTTGCTTTTATACATTACTGAAGAGAATCCCAGATTTTGATGAGACCACAGTAATCTTTATTTGTAAGTGCTAAGGTTTCCAAATGAAATGGTTACAGATTACTTAAAAATAATTTACTAATAATGCTGTTAATATTATTATACAGTGGAACCCCTCAAACTCGACATTCCGTCAAACTCGACAGGGCCAGTGACCAGGAGCGTGGGATTCCCAAGGTCATTCACTGCATTGTTTTACGCCATGTGCGCCTGCCAGATGCCGGGAGGTTGAGGCTTGTCACTTTTGTTTATACATCTGTGAGGGTTGCTCCTTTGTCTAGCCACTTTCTAATCCTACTGTATAGTAGAGGCCAAAGTTAAAGATAAAGGGTCCAGGTAGACCGGGACAGCCCTAATTATGTGTTGTCAAAACATTCATATTGTTGTGAACCCAAGCGCCTAACCACCCGGATGCTACCGGTCATTAGCACCGATTCCATTAAAGTAAGCGGCAAGTCTTTTGTCATAACAATTCAATGGAGCGTCATAGAACTATGATTCAAGTTTTGTAATAAAGGTCTTACTTAACCAGGTGAGAAAAATGACCCGACTCTTAATTATATGCGATCAGCAGTTCAATTTACACCATTTGTATTGGACCGTGTTACAGCATATTATGATAGGTCTTTTTAGTTTACTGAGCCTATTGTACAAGGCCAATACTTTTTAAATCTCATTTGACCCATCGATAAATTTCATTTTAATGTGTGATTGAACACACTATTTTTGCTGTTGTCAGGCAGGGACTTTTTTGCAATAAACGTGTAATCATTGGTAATCAATAAATGTACAGTCATTTAAAGTAATTTTGAGTATTTGTTGCAAACCTAACCATTTAATACCAAAGTTCCCTAAAACTCGACAACCCCCAAACTCGACAACCTTAAAGTCCACATTGTGTCGAGTTTGAGGGGTTCTACTGTAAAAGTTTAATTTACTGTCAAGATACAAACCAAATAATTTTGTTAACTGGGCCTCCTCGATTCTGGTAATGTTCACAGGTATCATTGATAAACAGTCAAAGCCTTAGCAAACACTTTATTAAAGAGAGTAGTACTTCTATTTTAGCTTATTTTTCACTATATAAATTTCTAACTTGACAAATTTCATTAGATTGAATGTGAAAGGGGGAGGGGGCAGAGGTAATTTTTTTATGTTTATAATACTGTTATTGTATTCATTTTTGTATATAATGGGCACAGAGGAATAAAAGGTAAAGTATCACTATAACCTCAAAACTGGCAACGTAACAGAAGGATGTGTAAGTTGGTATTTACTCTGAAAATAATAACATTAAAGGAGACTGGAAAATTGTTTGTTGGACTATGTTATTGAATGGTAGAAACAAATAAGCATGTACCTTGAAATACATGTTTAAATTGCAAAGTAAGTATAAATTGAATAATATTTACAACTTGACGGTAATGAGCTCTGCGAATCTCTGTGAGTATAAATGGCCTGTGTCTAGAGGTTGATTTAAAAAAAACAAGTTTGAGATTAGTAAAAACAGAGAATAAGAAATGTCAAGAACAGATGATTTTCTATTTTTTCAGATTAGGGTGTAGAACAATTTTTCCAGATCTGTGAACTATTCACTCACAAATAAACAATTCCTGGCCAGATTACCCAGTAAAAAAGCCTCGATTAGCGGATAGACCTGATTTAAAAAAAAAAAAAAATGGATAATAAATTTAGTTTTTGGAATATTTAGTCTTTATGGAATAAACACCAAAAAAAGTTGTGACTTCACTGGAGGATTGAATAAATTATTAGCGACATATATGGACTTTTTATGGATAAGCTAAAAAAACTAGATTATAACATGTAAAGAAAGAGATATTGTCCGAGTAATAGGAGTTAATTTTGGAAGGTACAACTCCAACAACTGGTTTGAGTATGTGAGTAGTAAGAGGGTTGTATAAGATTTTAGAATTAATTCCTACCAGAAATAAATGAAGAGGCTGACCTAGACGCACTTGGCGGGATAGTCTAAAAATCTGTATTACAAAAATTTGAGACTGAAGGTTCCATGAAATTTACCATAAAAATCTACTACATGAAAAGTGGTGTGAAAAATGTAAAAAATTGACTTTGTGAGTAAACAGAGGAATGTCAGAGCACAGGTGAAAATATAATCAGTAATAAACTAAATTGTATCAGGCATTATAATAACTTACTTTATAAGATGTGTATTTTCAACACATATACCATTCATACATGATATGTCACAACTCAACCCTGTTGTTTCATGTTTAAAACGAAGTATTGGTACTCGTGCGGTTTTTATACATACAAAGTTACTAAATTTGTTTGGATATTTTTTTAGCATATTAAGCAGCTTTTCAAGTAAAAGACCTTGTTCGCCTTGTGTCTGAGCTTTAGTTCCATTGTACATCTCACCTGAAAATAACAATTACTAAATATTAAATAGAAATGTTTACAAATACTGAAAAAGAAAAACAATAAGAGGATAAAGGGCAATTATGCAATGAAGGAGAGTAAAATTAAATTGCAATTTATCAATGATAACAAATATATTAGTATGACAGTCTTACTATTTGCTAATTTTGACTTGAGTTGGAGTGTTAAACTTGTGCAAAGAAAGTATAAAAATGTTTCAAGTAGTAGGGATGTGAATTCCAGAAATGTTTACAAATACTGAAAAAGAAAAACAATAAGAGGATAAAGGGCAATTATGCAATGAAGGAGAGTAAAATTAAATTGCAATTTATCAATGATAACAAATATATTAGTATGACAGTCTTACTATTTGCTAATTTTGACTTGAGTTGGAGTGTTAAACTTGTGCAAAGAAAGTATAAAAATGTTTCAAGTAGTAGGGATGTGAATTCCAGAAGAAACATTCAGCATATAACTGATGTGCTGACATGAAGAGGATTACATTTTTGTAGTTTTTATTATTTCAGCACAAAATGAGATGTAGTCATCACACGTCATTTCAGCACACGTCATGTAGGTCTTAAAAAGAAGGAACCACTAACAAACAATTCAAAAAACCACACTTTGAATTTTTTTTAACAATTTTTATAATATTAACGAAAAGTAACACTTAGCTTATTTGCTAAATTTGAATAAAATTAAACTAAAATTTCCTCTACTAGACACATAATTTGTCAGTTTTTGTTTTAATGTTGAGGTTATATTATTAACAATTTATAAAATGGGTCATTTGGATGGACAACTTGGATCTGGTAATGTTCCCAAGGACCACAAGCAAGAATAAACTAGGTATGCAGCATTTTAAAACCTGCAAAGTGAAAGAACTATTGTGGAACGACGATGACTTGGAAAGAAATAGTTATTTTAGAAAAACAAAATTTGAAAATCAGTTACATTTTGATTTATAAATAAATTTTTCTCGTCAATGAAATTATTGAAAAATTAGAAAAAACTGATCCTACAAATGAGTCATGAAAAAAGAACTAAAATTGAAGCTTTAAAGCATTTACTATACATAATTACCCAAAAATAGTGAGAAGGATTACTATTATTACTCAGAAGGATAAGTGAACAATTCATACTATTAGATGTCAGAGTTTCCATGAAAGACTTTGAAATACAAAGTATACCTATGTTAGAAATTCAATAATAAATGGGAAAAGTTATTAACCCAAAGAAAAGTGTATATAATTTTTATTCTGGGATCACAGTGGTGTGGGTAGTCTTTCTCCATTCTAAACCAAAAGGATCTATTGTGGATGACTACTAGAATTCCTCACATATCCTCTCTAGTCTTCTTGCAAAACCTTTTCACACTTCCTATTGCTACCAAGTTTTATTTTATTGTTAATATAATCTAACACCTTATAACACACTTATGTTTTAAAACCTTTTCACACTTCCTATTGCTACCAAGTTTTATTTTATTGTTAATATAATCTAATATCTTATAATATACTTATGTTTAATAAAACTTATGATAAAATTTTCTATCTGTATAAGTTAGATTAAACGGCAATTGACACATTTTTCTATTCCAAAACGTGTGCTCCTTCAATTAAAATTTAGAATGTTCTGTAGCAGTTGAGTAACAGATAATATAACACTACAATGTCTCAGTGATCTATACCTTTACAACTGACGTAAATAACAGAGATTATTCACTACCAGTTTTAGCTAGATCTGTTAGCGACAAATCAAAACTAGTAACATCTATAACTCATACATTAAACATTGTATTTAAAGATTACATTACTTACCAGTGTCTATAAACAAATCACAATCACTACTTGGTGAGCCTAAACCTGAACCTCTAGAACCAAATGAATATATTTCATAATCACTACAATCCAAACTACATTTCAAGTCATTTATAATGTACTCAACTTTATTTTGGCCGGTGATAAAATTTTCAGTTTCAGTTTCAATCATTTTTTCCATTTCCAATTCTAAAAATTGGTTTAAAGAACTAAGAGAAGCGAACATATTTGTTGTTTCATCACTAATTCCAAACATATAACTTTCATTATTTTCTGAAACATAACAGAAAATATTTATTGTACATTGTATAACGTATATACATTGTATTTAATGGTTTAATTGAGTTTTATTCCTGAAAAAAAAACACACAAATAAATCAAATGAAATTAACTTCTTAATTTTTTTATCTTTTTGTCTAAAAATGAAATATTTGATGGTCATCATCGTCTTATAAAAAAAGGAAGTAAAGAACATGTAATAAAGATTCTTAGCCCTCGAATACTCTAATATCCCTCAGGTAGGAAAAGAACAAGCTGTTTGTAATTATTATATTGGTCATTATTGTATTGGTCAAGAAAGACATAATACGAAAGGTGAAAGGGAGGGATCTAACACAAGGCTACATGAAAAAAAGGTGTAGCTACAATCACTCAGAATTACCAAGTCTTATAATATAAATATACTGAAGTCGTGGTCCAATCTCAGAGGCAGATCATAACATTTAAGAGTGGTTTCACATTGGTAAACATTTAAAAATTAAGAATGACACATTATTATTGGAGGAAATATCTTTAAATACTTTCTTACATATACATAACATAGAGAAAGTTAGAGGATGGTTCAAAAAATCAATGTCGATTTTTTTGCAAATATATCTGTTTTCCTGCCCTATCCCCCAGTGGTTTTAGAATTATGTCTGACTGTTGAATGTCTGTCTGATAGCATGGTTTCTTGAGCATTGCTGCATTATTTTACCCGCTGTATTTAGAGATTATCGAGTGCTGCTCGCATGGTAGTAGTCTGTCAGCTAATGATCTCTACTGACTACATTTGGGACTACAGTATTTCAAAAAACTAAAATACACATAACATGTAGAAAAGCTATTTTTATAATTACCAAAGGTCTCCCTCCCTGAACCCAATGTATTCTATTAATTTGAACTAAATTCTGAAATCAAGTGTTTATTTGCTAATCAGCTGTCTCAGCTTCAGCTGTAAGAAGCTAGTGTGCTAAACATGAAGAAGATTCTATCTTTTACACAATGTTTTTACAGTAATTTTCTCATGTTTTTATAGTATTATTGTTGTGTTTTGAAAAGATGAAAGTGAATTGATGTGTTTAATTTATGTGTAAAGATTGTTTTGTCATTTTGTAGGTATGTTTTAATAGTTTATGAAAGCTATGTGAGTAAATCTTTATTGGCTAATATTTGTATAGGTTAGTTCTGTGATTACTTTTGTTATAATTCTTTTATTAGTTTTTTAGTAAATTCAAAGTGTGTTTAGTGGTGGAGTCTAATAATGGCTCATATTATAAATGAAATATAAATATTGGAGTGAACACCTATTTAAAAGCGTTATTTCAAATAAATATTTGAAAGCACTTATTCAAACAGCTCCAAAGAGTACGGCAGTAGCCATCATTTCCTTATAAAATCTCTTGCATTGAGGGGTTTAAAAAAAACCCATAACAAACTTCAGGAATAAAGTTTTATATAATTAATTGTTTGTCATTGTTAAATTTTTCTATATAAAGTTACTCAATTAAATACTTGTTATTGACAAAGGTGACATCAATTGTTTTAATTATTTTATTAAGTAAGCCAACTATTAAAGTCTATGAGAAAATATTTCATGTTATAAGGTAAACCAATAATAAATTATTTGATCTAATTTATAAATTTGATGCCTCAACTTGTGGCTCATATTGCAATATAATAATTAACAAAATATTTAAAAATTATATCTTTATAGTGTGCAACATCACATGTAAAAAAACAATAAAAACAAAAACTATTTAGGAATAACTGGCAAAAACAAAACTGAACCTTGATCTCCGTTATTATAAGCTCAACTAATTCAAATATAACTTGGGTGAGTCAGAAAATTTGTTCAATCACTATTTAGGACTATTTATTATCACTGTGGAAAAAATCTGGAGCGATGAACAATATGAATGAGTAAGTAGAATAGGTTAGGTTAGGTATAATTTAAATCAGGGCTGTCCAACTTCGAGTGGCCCAAGGGGTGCTGTATAAATAATATTGCGGGATGTTGGTGTTCACTAACCAGTATATCAATATTAACATTAATATTTGTTGTTGGAAACAAAGTAACTGAGCAAGTGACTTATCAAACAGGGAACACCTATATTTTGACTTAATAAATTTCATGTTGGAAAAGCTGCCTTTGCAAAAGTTCGTGCTTCCCAACATTGTGCCCATTATCAGGCCTAAGTTTCGCAAGTTGGAGTAACGTTCTCCTGGGAGTAACTTAAAAGAGTTCATCCCTATTTCGGTTCTTCCCTGGTAAAAAGGATCTGACTGCAAATCATACAATTCCAGTTGAAGGTCTGCTCTGATTACATTCTCAACATAAATAGTAAGTGGCTGAGTAAAAACTGAAACTATGGTTGTACCATGGAGAGGAATAATGGAGAGGATTTCTCTGCTACACTGAAATCCTCATGAATAGTTCGAACAAAAATTACAAGTTGGCTGATGTCGGATAGGTCAGTGAAAAATATTTACATTTTTCAATTGTGTCATTCAATTTTTTGGATACATATTGATTAATGTGGTCCACACGTCTTACAATTGTTTGATGCAACACTGAGACCGTTTCGAAGGAGTTTTCGGCAATTTTTGTTTCATTGAATTGCTTTGTCTTTTTGATTGTACAATTCTTATTTAGCACTCAACCACTATAAGGTTTTCTCTCTTTGACAATTTTCAGCGCTACTTTGTAAGAAGAAAGAATACTGCATTTGATATCAGTGTCAGACTTTTGAAGAAATGTATTTGCTGTTTTAGTTTTTCTTATATTCTGTAATGATAGCATTTCTAGACTCTCCTGTATACTGCTGAAACATTTTCTCATGTAACATAGTGTAATGTCGTTTTCATATTTACAGTAGATAATCTGGAACATTCGGGACTTTTCCGGTACCAGATTACCGGAAATGCCGGATTATCGGGCATCCATGTGTTATTGCTGAATCGTAATTCATACAGCGAATATAGCTGCAAAATGATGTTAGAAAGCAAGTATTGTATCTTTTGCAAGGAACATAAGGATAAACGTTTCAACTCAAAAAATACTGTAAAGTATAGGAAAAAACTTCTTTTTTATTGTACACAACATTTTAAATACGGTATGTATGTACAACTAAAGCAATACATTGATATAACTACAGATGGCCTACAGTGAACTTTTAATTGAAATACAGTATATAAGAGTTTAGTAATTCCTAAAGTAATTTGTAAATTTCTGCCATTCTCCGCCTAGCCTCCCAGTAGAGACAATGCTGAACTCGCTCTTCCACGTCTTGCAGGGCTGTGCAGTTCTGAAGTGTGGGCCATCCATCTTGTGACGGTTGCACAGAGGGCAAATTTCTGAGGCTGCTAATCCTATTTTACATAAGTGGGCTTGCAGGTAGTCATGGACCGTAACCATTCTGAATTTGGCAACAGCTTCCACTCTTGGTAGGCTATGTGGTATAAGAACTGCGTGCGCCAGGCCTTCCCATAACTTTCCGGCACTTGCTTCTTTTTGGCTTTCCCTAGTTTTTCTATTGATAGTTGACTCAATCAGGTTTCTGGCTGTCAATAGGGATATGGGATTATAAGGCTTTGGCAAGGTGTTACCTTTTTTCGCTAGTTGGTCTGCGTGTTCATTTCCCTCATTGCCGACATGGCTAGGGAGCCATTGTAGCCCTTCTTCAATCATGCCTGCCAGGGCCTTTCGTTCGTTCATTGTTTGCAAACAGTCGGTGGGGATATTACTAGTCAGCGCTATTATGGTGACCTGTGAATCCACAAATACACAACTTGCGCTGATTTGCTGGAGATGGAACAAAGTTTTTTGGCAGTTTGTACTATAGCCACAATCTCACCATCAAAGTTGTTGGCATTCATACCAACAGGGCTGCAGCCTTCAAAGTGATCGCTGTAGAAGCCAGCTCCAGAGGCATGTTTCATCAGTGTATACATGGATCCAGTTGTCTTTGCTGTATAGTTCCGCAATTGTTTCCAAAGCAGCAGCCTTTAGGATGTGGGGATTACTAACAGCCTTCGAGTCTTTATGATTTAGAAATGACAGTTTCCTACAGGTAATGATGGGAAAACTGTGTGGCAGGTTGGGAATTTAGATACTTGCCCCAGTTCCAGATTGTATTTAACTCTCAGTTGTTCGGCATGAATGGGTGGTGATGTTTGTGTCTTGAGTCGCGATATCGCAGGTTTGTATTTCTCCCAGTGTCTGTAGTCGATTCTCTTTGCCCTGTCCCAGAACTTGAGTACTGACTTCTCCCTGCGGCTTTGCAGTGGTTCCACTTCCGCTTGTAATTGCATCGCAGTTATCAATGTCGATGTTGCTCCACCAGTTATTTTTCGAACTGCGTTGTTTTGGACAACCTCTAATTTCCTTAAGTTAATATCGGAAGAAAGAGCGATGACTTCAGAAGCATATTCCATAACTGGGTGTACATAAGTTTTATAAACTGTCACCATCACATCCTGCCTTGCTCCTGATTTATTTCTCATAATATGCAAATCAATAATTTCTGAACAGTTACAATGTGAGTTTGCTTCAGCAAAAGTTATAAACTTGTTTAATGCATCTGCCAGTTCAACCCAGCTGATCCGTTCCTTTTCTTCTATTTCTTCACAAACACATGAAAAAATGGTGAACTGACAGCTACAGTACAGACAAAGCAAAGGCGACCTGTCTGAAACAACCGCCGAGCTCACTCAAGGAAACTCAAAGCTCGCCGAACACTTCCAAGTACACTAGGCCTACTATACTGCCGAACTACAACTTACGTACAAGCATATTTTCGCCTGTAATAACTTAAAATAAATTTATAATGTATGTACAGGTACATAATATTATGTACATCCTAAATATCCATGATGGTGTCAGACCATCGGGTGTTCTGGACCATTAAATAGGGGACTATTGGAAGTTTACTGTATATTCTTTAGAAACTGATATTAACTGCCTTTCACTAAAACAGCATACAAGAAAGAACTAAATACTCTATAAAATAGCAGAAAATGATAGTTGTAGAAAAGTTACAATAGAAAGTTACAAAAATCAAAAGTCAAATTGATAGCACAAGTAAAATAGTAGAAAAATAAAAAATATGTGGGTTAAATTTACTTTCACAGGAAATGGGTCACATGAAATAAAATACAAATATAAATTAAAAAGATAAAATATTATAAATTGAGGAATTAAATTTGGGTAAAGCTTAATGGAAATGGTTAACTACGGAAACTAACCAATAACATAGCAGCATAGTATCAGCCAATCACAGAAGAGAGTTCACTCTATAGATATAGAAAACTGAAGGTTACTTGGGTTAAATAAAACAACTTCTTTGAGGGTGTAACAGTACGTAAGTAGCTTATGAGAGTGTGGTTCATCAGCTAAGTTCAAATTAAGACAGTGCTAGGAGTAAAGTGTAGGAGAAGAATGTACATCCTCATATAGGGATCATAATAATTTGGACAACACCCTATTAACTCAGAAACTACTAAGGTAGGCTGTAAAGTAATGCATATGTTTGATTATCTTGAAAACATTAATATTAAATGAATGGCGCCAAAAATTACACAAACTTTCTCACTCACACATCCACTAAACCAAAAAAAATTAACCAAAACTATCAGTTCAGTAGATGTCAATCAAAAAATGAAAATGAACAATGGCGCCGTCTGTCAAACAAATACTAATATATTTAAATAACGCATAACATTCTTTTAGTTGTATCTATAAACATGTCCTTATCGTAAATTGAGTAATGATAGTCAATGTTTATTTTAGTTTTTAACAAAAACATTCATAAACCATAATATTTGTTTACTTGCGATTGTGCACACGGTTTTGGGTCATTGATCTCAGATTACACACAAAAATTAAATGAAATTGCTCGAATCGATTTTGATAAATTTGTGACAGTGTGAAAAGTCAGATTTTAATATAGACTCATTTAAAAGACGCGGTTAAGCCAAAGAGATAAAAGATTCAAATAATAATTTAAATTTAGTAACTTCATTAATAAAAGAAAAATAGATTTTCAAGAAAACAGAATAAATAATTATGTTAATTTTAGTATGATTTGTTTTTTTATTGTTATGATATGTAAATTATTTGTGTTTTACGGGAGTGTGTCATAATGTGCTAACAGCACCGGAAGGAACGCTTTCGGAAGTGAGATTTGCCTCATGGCAACAGGTCAGTTGGAGTCCACCGCTTGAATGGACAAGTTGTGTTTCTTAAAAAGTCTTAGATCAAAGTTGGAGCGGTAAGATGTATTCGTTGAATTGCACTAATGAGCTTAACTTAACAAAAATGTTGTTAAAGTGTAATTAAAACATTGAACTATAAAAGTAAAGAGTGTTTTCAAGTGATCAGTTCTCATTACAATACAACTGAACAGTTATAGTGGACAATAGACTCATGTAATAGAACGATTATTCTATACGACTGTGTTAAAAGAAAAAACTATATACCGCGAGATAAAAATGATTTCAGAAAGACTGAACGTGTTAGTGAGTTATGAACATTCTCAAACTATTAGAGAAAACGACTTTTGAATGATGGAGAACCAACGAGGAGCTGTAAAACTTCAACTTGCCGATCATCAGTTTTCTCCTCGTGTCCAGACAATATATTTTTTTTTGTCGGCGTTTTGTTATAGACGCTATACATTACCTATTTGATTAATAATCTGTATTATGTTGAAAATTAATTTTTGTATATGTTTCTTAATATAAAAAATCCTTTATATTAGATTATTTCAAGAAAAAATAATAAAAAAATAAAACTTTAAATAATAAATTAGAATCCTTTGTTGTAGAGAATTTGCAAAGTTACTCAAAATTTCATAGATTAAATTCCTGTTGCAACAATTTTATTTGTAGAAGCATTTTGAAGATAAAGTTGATTAATTTAAAACTAATAAAATAAAGGAAATATAAATCCATGATTTGTTATTAAAACTAAATGATAACTAGTATTTATAAATATGATTTTTTGTTAATAATATTTGCAGGATGTTTCTTTGAATGTTTAATAAATCTGTATGTTAATATTTCAGAGACAAGTGTTTTCATTGCAATACCAAATTCACTGTAAGTACACCATAAAAAGAGCCTGCGACCCTAGAGATTTTTTGTTAATAACGAAAATTAACTTCTTTTCCTTTTTCAAAATTGATGTTAACACATCTGGCGCCCTTAAGTCGAGCAAATTAATAAATTAATAAATTCATAAATAAATAATTAGATTCAATAAAAACATAACGTAAAACTCTTCAAGTTTAGATAATTTTTATTCTTAAAATAGCTTCACTATTGAGTATAGCCTCATTTTTAAATTATTACAATTGGCGCCCAACGTGGGGCGTTTATGGTCGAAATAAACAGTGATTTTGGTAATGCGAACACTTAAAACAAGGTAAGGACTCTCTAAATAATATAAGAAAGATTCTTTTTTTAAATTTTTGTGTTAAATATAAGATAAAAATGGAGTCAGAAATTATAAATGTTAATAATAATGAACAGGTTAGGATGATGATTTTAGTAATTAAAATTTAAACTTAAAACTAAAGGTAAACATAATAATAATAAAAATGGAGGATACAAATAATAATAATAAGTTAATAACTGATTCAGATAGGATAAATATGGAATTTAAAGTTATGAAACAAGAATTTGAAAAGTATTTTATAAATGTAAACAAAAAATATAAATTTGAAAAGGTATTGGATATGGATAAAAGAGATGTGGAACAATGGTACATAGAATTAGACGGAGAAAATCTAGATAAACAATGGCATGTAAGGTTAGGACAAAATTTAATAGATAGGGATGTTGAATTGAAAGCAGAAATTAAAAAAATGATGTATGCTGGGATGATAGCGAGAAATGAAATTTATAGAAAATTAAAAGATAAATTGTTAAAAGAAGCACCCCCTTTTACTGTAGTGTCGGCATGTGTTATAGGAAATAATACAGAAAAAGTAAATTACGGGTATTATAGATGTAATAATACAAAGATTAATGAGGTTATAAAAGTCAATAATAAAGTAAATAATGAGGTGGATAATACTGAAAATTTAAAAGTTAAGAAAAATGGTGGGGTTAATGATTTTGATGGAATAAATAAAGTTTTAAGTGATTCAGTAAATAATAATAGCAAATTGGTAAAGGAAGATCAAAATTTAAATAAAATGGAGGGTATTAATAATAATAATAATTTAAGGACTGAACAGGTTAGGATAATTGAGCAAGATAGAGTAGATAGAGATGATAAAATAATGAAAATGTTAGAATTACTTTTGAAAGAAACAAGACAAAATCATGAGCAATTAATGAACAAATTGGATAACTTTAATCAGGAATCAAAACTAGAAAGATTAGAAAATAAGACAATAGTTAAGCCTAATGTAAGTCAAAATGAGCCTTTTGAAAATAATAATTTAGAACAGTTGATAGGTAATGTTGAAATTAATGTGTCTGGTGGGGTTGAAATAGATATAAGTAATTCAAAAAACAATGCAGGAATAAATAATCTAATAACAAAGGAATCAGCTGTTTATTTTAAAACACAAGTGTACCATGAGACTGTAGATTTTGAAAAATACACGATGTTAAAATTTAGGAATGTTTTTAGAATCCAAGAGCAAGAAATTAAAAGTTTTTGTGAAAAGAGTAGCTTTGAAAATAAATATGAAAACGTATGTATTAAAGAAGTATTTGTGATGATGTATGGAAATGGTGGGGTAAGGATTCCCAAGCTAACAGCTGACAAATGTAGGTCATTAGATTCTAAGATGTTTGAGAAAAGGAGGGGTGATGGTATGCCTGAGAAAGAGAAAGAGAAAAGGTTTTCGTCAACACAAAAGTGTAATGTCAACAAAGGGGAATCTTTTGTTGAGGAAGGGTCATTTGTAAGATCTAGCCTAGAACACATCTCTAAGTTAGAAGTAGTATTTAACATTAAAAATGTGTTAAAAAATTCAATCATGTACTTTAAAATCTTTCACCAATCGGGAAATCATCGCAAAAAATAGATAATTCATAATTGTTGTAATAAATTGAAATTTGGAACGACTGATATAAATGTAAAGACATTTTTATAAATAAACGGACTTGATTTTGAAAGATAATTAATAAAAAGTAGTTAAGATTTTGTTAGTAAATAGTTTGAATTTGAATAAATGTATAGTTTATAATTTGAAATAACAATAATATGAGTATTAATAAATAACTAAATAATAAGCCAAGTTAAAAGATTAAGAGTTTAGTTTTAGAAAACGTTTAGGTATTTGCTAAGTGAAAGACGCTAAGGTTTATATCAGTAAATAACCGAGTGTTGTTTATTCCAACATAAATAATTATGAAACGTGACATAGATAAGATAGTTAGTTCGAAGCAAGGATTCAGAGTAGTGTTGAAGAAATAAGATTCAATATTAAGTAGGTAGATTCAATGTTGAATATTCAATAATGTGACGAGAGTTGAGATTCATCTGCAGTCCATATTGGAGCTAAAAGGATTTCATAGTCAATTCCTTATCAGTAGTAGACAGAAGATATTGCATCATACCGAGAGGAGTTGTTTGCTTCAAATAAGCAAGCCTAAAATTCCTTTGCATAGCATAGAGACCAGTACAGGGTGTTATAAAAGTACTGTTCTGAAAATGAAAAACTTTTGACTTATAATCGGAAATTAACTTGCGTTTTCAAATAAAAATTACTTAAATAAAGGATAATTGGTTTTAAATAAAGTAAATAAGAATAAAAGTAGATTACTTAAATAACTTTTATAGAATTAAACGTAAAATTTCTAAGTAAAGAACTTAGAATAAATTTTAAAAATAAAATTTTCTTTTTGAATTTGAATAATAACATCTAGAAAGGATTACATAAACAGAAAATCGACGATGCTAGTAATAAGATTGGTAAAAATAAACATTATTTCAACTTCGGATGATGCGATTTGAATGAAATTTTTTATGAATTTTAAAATTTTCTTCGTGTAAATGCATTTAAGGAGTACATGAACATTTGGGTGGATGGCTGAGAGTTTGTGTTAGTCAAAATGGAATGTTTTATTCGTCAGGATAAGGCATTCTGAGACTGCATGGAGGGCGTGTTGTGGAATAGGGATGTGTTCTGGGCTTTATCTTGAATTTAGTAAAGATATTGCATTCAACCATTGCACATTTCAACGTCACAACATGTTACTCTGTGTAAGAGTCTAAAGAGCAATTAGAAGTATGCACGGTATAAAGTAGACGGTTAGAAGAACCTTTGTAGGAGAGGTTAGGAAGAAAAATGCATAAATAAGTGTGACATTATTACATGAAAAAACTTCATGTAATAAATTTTAGACAGATGTTGAAGGCAAATAAATTGTAGGATATATATATAGAAGTGATCGATCTGTATATACGAGAATAAACCGAACGTGACAGGAAAGGAGTTTTTATGAAATGAAACGAAAAGTTTTATAAAATTGTAAAAATGTTGATTAGCTGATTAGAATAGGTAATTAGATGTTAAATTGTAAAACGATAAGTTGTATGTTTGATGTTATAAATATTAAGAATTATTTAATAATAAAATGATAAAAAGTTGTTAGTCTTAAGTGATTTATGGTGTGCAAAATTAAAAAATAATTGGTTAAAGTTTGAGGATTTATGTGAGTTTTGCCAAGACAGATAATGATTAAGTTTTTTAAGTTTTTTTTTGATGTTAAATAATGACTAAAGGAGGTTAAGTTCTTGTTTTTTAAAGGAAGGAATAGTAAATTAATAATGATAAGAGAGATTTTAATGAAATTTATAAATAAAATAAACAATTAATGATTTTTTGATAAATAATGTTTGAATTTAAAACAATAGATGATTGTGAGAAGTTATTTGATAAAGGTGTCTAAAGATTTTGATGAAATACGGTGTTAGCTGGGAAAGCAATGTAAATTTTATTATTTTTTGAAGTTTTTGTATACAAGTAATAGATGATTAAGAAGATTTTAATATAAAGTAATTTAAATGAAAGAATTTTTGAGTTTTATATGAAGATGATGACTTTACAGAATTGTTGAGTAAAGTGGTATTTAAAATAAAGTTGTTCTGTTAAGAAACTTTTATAAGAAGAATAGTTAAGTTGCATTGATGGTTAATTTTTAAGTATTAAGAGGTTTTTTGAGTACTGCGATGATATATAAAGAGGAATACGGCGATTTTAATGAAACAAGAGGAGATTTAAGGAATTCTGCGAATAAACGACGATTATTATGATTTTTTAAAGGAAGCTACGTTGAGATAAAGAGATTAATTATATAAATGATGTAGGTAACCTGCTTGGGCTACATAAATATGAATGATAAAGAGGTTTTTTGAGGATTAGTGCAACTTTGATTATTAAAACATGAAAGATTTAAGATGGAAATAATTTTAAGATAGGATACTGAGAGATAAAACAAATGTAAAGAAATAATTTTGAAATAAATAGATGAGTTTTGTAAGTTCAATTTTTTTGTAATAATGATGTTATATTTTTTTTGAGTACTAAGTAGAAGTAAAGAGTTTTTTTGTAATTGTTAAATTAGTAGTTAACATTGTATCCCAGCGAGACAAAGAGTAATTGAGAATTGATAAAGAATAAATAATTATTGGATTTAAACTAAAATAATATAAGATTAAAATTGAAAAGTTTAAAGTAAATTGAAGTAATAATGAGTAATAAGTAAATAATTTTGTAATGGTGTTAAATAATAATGAGTAGTTTAATTTTTAATTGTATTAAGTTGAGGGAATTATTCAGATGAATATTTAGAGTCAAAGGTAGATTTTCTATAAAGGATGTAGAAATGTCGTCTTGGCAAAGAGGATGAGACGAGAAAAAGTATATAGACGGCTGTCTGGGAGATAAGATTTTGAGTGACAGGATCCGGTCAACAAAAAAATGTTGATGGAAAGTTTCAGTCAACGGATGTTAGAAATAAAGCGGACGTAGGGTTTTCTTTATGTAAATAGAGATAAGATTTAGAGCAAATGGAAATTATTATTTTAATATGGATGAGTTAAGATAAATAGTTAAGATATAAAGTAGGAGTTTAGTAAATAGATTTTTTAGTTGTTATAAGAAAAGAGAATCTTTCTTAAATTAAGTATACTAGTGATACTTATTTTCTTTTATGAGGTCCTTAACTGCTGAAATAAGGAATCTTGAAAATCTATTAAAAAATTATTTTTTTTTTTCCGATTTGAAATTTATATATATAAAAGATTTGCATTACAATACCTGTATTGTAATACAAACCTTGTGGGGTTTTGTGACAGTGTGAAAAGTCAGATTTTAATATAGACTCATTTAAAAGACGCGGTTAAGCCAAAGAGATAAAAGATTCAAATAATAATTTAAATTTAGTAACTTCATTAATAAAAGAAAAATAGATTTTCAAGAAAACAGAATAAATAATTATGTTAATTTTAGTATGATTTGTTTTTTTATTGTTATGATATGTAAATTATTTGTGTTTTACGGGAGTGTGTCATAATGTGCTAACAGCACCGGAAGGAACGCTTTCGGAAGTGAGATTTGCCTCATGGCAACAGGTCAGTTGGAGTCCACCGCTTGAATGGACAAGTTGTGTTTCTTAAAAAGTCTTAGATCAAAGTTGGAGAGGTAAGATGTATTCGTTGAATTGCACTAATGAGCTTAACTTAACAAAAATGTTGTTAAAGTGTAATTAAAACATTGAACTATAAAAGTAAAGAGTGTTTTCAAGTGATCAGTTCTCATTACAATACAACTGAACAGTTATAGTGGACAATAGACTCATGTAATAGAACGATTATTCTATACGACTGTGTTAAAAGAAAAAACTATATACCGCGAGATAAAAATGATTTCAGAAAGACTGAACGTGTTAGTGAGTTATGAACATTCTCAAACTATTAGAGAAAACGACTTTTGAATGATGGAGAACCAACGAGGAGCTGTAAAACTTCAACTTGCCGATCATCAGTTTTCTCCTCGTGTCCAGACAATATATTTTTTTTTGTCGGCGTTTTGGTATAGACGCTATACATTACCTATTTGATTAATAATCTGTATTATGTTGAAAATTAATTTTTGTATATGTTTCTTAATATAAAAAATCCTTTATATTAGATTATTTCAAGAAAAAATAATAAAAAAATAAAACTTTAAATAATAAATTAGAATCCTTTGTTGTAGAGAATTTGCAAAGTTACTCAAAATTTCATAGATTAAATTCCTGTTGCAACAATTTTATTTGTAGAAGCATTTTGAAGATAAAGTTGATTAATTTAAAACTAATAAAATAAAGGAAATATAAATCCATGATTTGTTATTAAAACTAAATGATAACTAGTATTTATAAATATGATTTTTTGTTAATAATATTTGCAGGATGTTTCTTTGAATGTTTAATAAATCTGTATGTTAATATTTCAGAGACAAGTGTTTTCATTGCAATACCAAATTCACTGTAAGTACACCATAAAAAGAGCCTGCGACCCTAGAGATTTTTTGTTAATAACGAAAATTAACTTCTTTTCCTTTTTCAAAATTGATGTTAACACATCTGGCGCCCTTAAGTCGAGCAAATTAATAAATTAATAAATTCATAAATAAATAATTAGATTCAATAAAAACATAACGTAAAACTCTTCAAGTTTAGATAATTTTTATTCTTAAAATAGCTTCACTATTGAGTATAGCCTCATTTTTAAATTATTACAAATTATGTATAGTAAACACCCCCCATCATAGCTAATATTTGTTTTTTTTACTACTAACTCATTCACCAACATTTTGAGAAAGAGTAGTAATATGTTTGTAGTCCTTCAAGCTAAACTTAATCAAAATTTGATCAATTTTGAGAAAATCATAATTTTGTGGATTTTTCGTATGGTAGCTACCCCTAAATTTGAAGTTATATATCCAAAAAAAGTATCAAAATATGCAAACACAAATTTTAATTAAAATTAGTTCATGCGTTTAGCCTGTAGAGTACTGCTCGATTGACAGCCATCATTCCAAAAACTTTTTTTTTTTTTTAAACTCAGGGGACCTCAATACGGATATATCTGCGATTCTTGATGCCTTACATAATTTTCTCATTAATATATATGAGAGAAAGTATAAAACAAAAAATGGTATTTGGTTTTTCATATAGGTGCAAGATAGTTTTTGCAATGTTTTACAAATCTTCTCACACATCCATAAATAAAACCAAAAACCAATCAAGCTCAAAATTTACAAAGAACGAAAGCTACCGTAAGACAATAAACCCAAAATTCCAATTTTCTAAAAATTGCATTTAAATATGTTGATAATTTTTTTATTTTTTTTATTTAATATATATATATATATTTATATAAGTTATATAACGAATTATTGTAACTATAATGAATAATTATGCTTATGTTAGCAACAGAAAACTTCGAATAGCAAATTAAGCATAGTTTTCTTTAGGGCTAGAGCCATGTAAGCATTAGTCTTAGCTTCACCTAGGTATAGTTAACATCGATGTAGCAAGCTCCATATACTATTTCAATGTACATGAATTGTATATGTAAATTTATTGTTATATGTTTTCAAAAGATTTCATATAATAAATAAATATAAATTTTTTTTAAAACCCAACGTTACGAAACCGTAGCGTAACTGGCACAGTCGGGGCGGACACCACTTGGAGATTTTTAAGAGAAAACTACGTTGGAAGAAGACAAAATAGCTTCGTTGGAGAATAACACTGCTCCTGAAAACGCAAGATCCTTAAAAATCGTCGATCTCAATCGTTTACCAAGAACCGGATCCAACAAGGCAGAGGACATTTCGTCAACGTCTAGGACGAGGGCATCTCGCCAAACCAACAAAAAAGACAACGATCTTCACGACAACAAAAGAAGACAACGGATCTTCAGAAAGAAAATCAGCCACTTCAGATGAACCAGAAAATGAGCAAAACTCTATGGACTCTGTAAGTTGATTAAAGCAAAAATATTTCAAAATAAAGAAAAGAAATAATTTAATTTCAAAAGAAATTACAAATATAAAAACAAATAAATTTTGTTTATTTAAATAAATATATTGCATAAAATACAATAATTAATAAAATATTAATTATTAAAAATAATAATATTACTGTTATTAATTATTTGTAAATATTTTAATCAAATCTCAAAGAATAGGATTTTTAAATACAAATTAATTATATCTTTTAATTAAATTTTTGTAAAGTTGTGTTAGAAGTAAGAACTTGTTAGAAATAAGAATTATTAATAACTGTTAATATAATATAATATTAATCATGGCACATGGTAGTAGTATACCTACTTTAAGAAAAGAGTACTTAGAAATGATACCCGAATATTGAAGCGATCCAACAATGTTGTCTCGATTCATATCAATTTGTGACAAGGTTGTAAATAAATTTTATGTTTCCGAAAATCCGGATGTTTCCAAAACGAATATCTGTTTTCGTCAATTCTATCAAAACTTAAAGGTCAAGCCTTAGAAATAGTAGTTAGTTCCAATACATATGTGTGGTCAGACGTTAGACAAACCTTACTAACAACATATTTAGACAAAAGAGATTGTTTTACTTTAAATTTGGAAATGTCTGAACTAAAACAGGAAAGTCACGAAACACCTTTTAAATTTTATGAGAAAATTCAAAAAATTCTAAATCTTCAAATAGCATTTTTCACTAACAAAGAACCGACAGCAAGAGACGTACTTTGCACATACGTAAGAAAATTAGCATTACGAGTATTATTACGAGGTCTTCAAGAACCTCTAGGCAGTTTAATGAGAACTAAAAATCCATTAAGTTTAGAAGATGCATTAAATATGTTAACGAACGATTTTCAGTTTAAGAAAACTAATAAATCATTCCCAAATAATAAACCCGTAGTTCATAAAGTAATTCAAGTACAAAGACCAATAAATAAAATTTATCAACAAAAACCAACATCATATCAAGAATTCCAAAATAAGTCAGGACAAAATAAATTCATTGATTATAAGCAGAAACAAAACTTTCCACCTAAACAATATCCACCTAAACAGTATCAACCTACTCCAATGAGTATTTCCACTAGACAATCACCAATAAAAAATACAAAATGTATCAAATAACCACTGAAGATGATTTAGATGAAAACCTTTGTGATTATGAAAAAGTAATTTATGAAATAAAATCGGAAATAAATGAAAACTGTAAGTTAGATCAAATTCAACAACAATGAAACTTGCGAGGAAGAAAATAATTATTTTTTAGGACATGCCAATGTAGAAGGAAATTTAACATAATGAACATTGAAGATAGTGTTTTACCTTACATATACGACCCAAAATCTCAATTAAAAATCTTAATAGATACTGGAAGTACAAAATCATTTATAAATAAAGATTTGACTTTTAAATTATATAAACAATCCATAAACCCAGAACCATTTATTGTTTCTATTGCACATGGCGAATCTAGAGAAAAATATAGCTGTCAACTACCAATATTAGGAGAAAAACAAATAAAATTTTATTTATTCAACTTTCACCCAAATTTTGATTTGTTACTAGGACTCGACAATATGAAACAATTAGAATTAAACATTAATTTAGTGAATAATATTGTGAATACAAAAAATATAAAACTACCAATATTGTATTTTGATACAGAAAAATTTCAATTTAAACAAAAATCTGAAATTAAACAACTTCCTAATGACAAAAAGAACTTAAAAATAACTAAAGAAAAGAAAAAGGTAATAAAGAGCTTTTTAATTCAATGAAGAAGTAAAAGGATAATAGAACTGGAGGTTAACAATATTCAAAATGGCCAAGGCATCATGCCATACGTTTATGATAAAGGACTTGAAATCCCACAGTGTTTAGTAAAAGTAAAGAACGGAAAAACGTTGTGTCCTATGATTAATACCACAATGAAAGGCGTTAAGATTAACCCAAAACCATTAAAAATAGAATCCTTAAATAATTACGAAATTTACGATACTACCAATACGAAAATTAATGCAAATTGTAATTTAATAAGAAAAAGAAAGGAAAATAATAAATAAGATTTTTCAAAAATAAGAACGGATCACATGAATTTAGAAGAAAAAAACGCAATTGAACAATTAGTACAAGAATATTCTGATATTTTTTATAAAGAAGGAAATGATTTAAAATTCACAAACCAGGTTAAACACATGATTAGAACTTCTGATGAAATTCCAGTTTACACTCGAAGTTACCGATATCCCGAAATTTATAAAAAAGAAATCAATACACAAATTCAAGATATGTTAAAACAAAAGATAATAATAAATTCAAATCACCATGGAACTCACCTGTCTGGATTGTACCAAAGAAAATAGATGCATCTGGAAAACAAAAGTTTAGAATGGTAATAGATTTTAGGAATTTAAACTCCAAAACAATTGATGACAAGTATCCGTTACCCAACATAACAGATATTTTGGATAAACTTGGACGATCACAATATTTCACCACATTGGACTTAGCCAATGGATTTCACCAAATAGAAATGGAACAAGATAGTATTGAAAAAACCGCTTTCTCTACCAAAAATGGACATTATGAGTTTCTATGAATGCCATTTGGACTAAAGAACAGCCCACCAACATTCCAGAGAGTAATGAATAATATTTTAAGAGGTTTACAAAATGAAATATGTCTTTTGTACTTAGATGATGTGATAATTGTGATATTATCAACAAGAAAAAAGGGTGAAGCTACTTTATTTATTAATTGCCCCACGTTGGGTGCCAATTGTGATAATTAATTGTGATATTATCAACACAAGAAAAAGAAAGGAAGAAAAAAAAAAATTTATTTGAACTTGAAGAGTTCTTACTTTTTATTTTAATTAATGAAAATTGAATTTACTAGTGGTTATTTTATAATTATTGGGCGCCAGACTATTTTAGTCATTATTTAACAAATAAAATGAATTTACTAAATTTATAATCTCTGGGGTCGTAAGCTCTTTTGAAAGTGTACTCCACAGTGAAATTTGGTAAGTAATGAAAACACTTGTAGCTGAAATATTAACATAAAGATTTATTAAACATTTCTTGAAATTAGTTTTAACATAAATCAAAAGAAAACAAATTATTAACATACATTGATTACACAAAAATGCTACGTAAAGTCTTGCTACTCTATAAATTTTATCAATTCTGAACAAGATCGATCATATATTTAACTTTAAAAATTTTAACTTTACTTTTAAAATTATATTATTTGAGAAATCAAACTTGCAAGTATTTAATCCATTAATCGAATTTAAAAATTTAGATATAAGTGTTTTACTTATTCCTTTTAATCGATTCAAGAAATATATAAAATAAAATTTAATTGTCCTTCATTGAACTGATACTTGGACTCACATAAAATATTTTATGAAATAATTGAAATTCATATCTATTACATGAACAATTTAAAGAAAATACATATAACATTTTATAAAGAGTTTATATGAAACAATAGAACCTGTGATTCACATTTCCTGAGTTTATTGTCCATTTGAGTAACATCGTAGCTGTTCTCGTAATTGTGGTAGATGTACACTGTTGAAATATGTCTGCACTCTTGAAAGATGTCGTGGTCGCTATCTCTAAAGTTCATTTTTACTAACAAATGAATATAATCGTTCATTGTTGCAATTCCGAAAACCACGCGCAAGGCACTGCATAACTATATTCAATTTAACGCGTTTTCCGGTCTTTTTGTTAAAAAGTTTGTTCATGGAAAACCACTGATCACTGTTAATTGTCTATCATAGTAACCTTCCAACTTAAGACTGTTTTTCAACATTCAAACTACATTTTGAAAAAATCTCTCTAGCCATAAAACACGTCTTACTATGTCTAACGCTGGACTCTGACTGCCTGTTGCCATGAGGCCTACCTTCCCTCCCAAAACGTTTCTACCGGTCACTGTTACTCAAATCTCACACACCCCCCGTAAAACACAAAAATTTACATGCACTATTAATTAAAAACAAATTATATTAACATTTGACATGATTATTTATTCTATTGTTTTGAAAATCTATTTTTCTTTTATAAATGAATTTACTAAATGCAAAATATTATTTAAACAGCTTCTCCCATAAGTACTCTACCGCGCATTTCAAACCTACAAACAAACTCTGATTTTTCACATTATTACAATGATATAATAATATATTCTACTAGCCTGCAAGAACACATTAACCGATTGAAAGAAGTCTTTGAGAGGTTAAGAAAAGCTAATTTCAAAATTCAAATGGATAAAACGGAGTTTTTACGGAAGGAAGTAGGATAAAAGAATTTTTTGGCCATGCTCAGAGGCCAAACTTTTGTTTAAAATAGAATCTTTGGAATCAGTGGTTCCACCTTGTCTGGAAATTCTGTATAACCAAAGTTCAACCTTGGTAAATGATTTAATTATTTTTGCTTTTTGAGTGCTTTAGAAAAATAGCTGTTCTCCACGATGTAAAAATTAATTTGTGTGAAGTTTGATGTAATACCACCACTTCACCTCTTCTCTCATACTTTATTAGTTTTGATGGTTTACCTTGTGTGTATATATATTTCATAATAGATCTATTTTGCACCATATGGCCTATTGACCAAATTCAAACATACAATTATATCGTGTATTATGGCAAACTTAATGTTATGGTAATTATGGCAAAATATCGTATATTTTTTTTTATATTTTACAACTTAGACATGCATAACATTAAATACAGATTTAGATTAACTTTGTTTTTCCCTCTCTAGGTCTGTTTACAATAAAATAAGGAGAACAATTACAGTGTTATTTGTATTCCCTGTACTTTCAATTTTCATTTAGGCCATATAGTAACACCCAATGGAGTAAAACCAAACCCAGAAAAGGTAAAAATAATAAAAAATTACCCAATTCCAAAAACTGTAAAACAAATTAAAAGTTTTTTAGGATTAATTGGATATTATAGGAAATTCATTAAGGACTTTGCAAAACTAACTAAACCGCTTATAAAATGTTTAAAAAAGAGAGAAAAAATTGATATAGAAAATCAAGAATATTTAAATTGTTTTGAACAATGTAAAAAAATATTGTGTAATGAACCAATATTACAATATCCAGATTTTAGTAAAAAATTCATTCTTACTACAGACGCGAGTAATTTTGCACTAGGCGCAATACTAAGTCAAGAAACTAACGGTAAAGATCTACCAATAAATAGCCTATGCTAACAGGACACTAAACAATAGTGAATGTAATTATTCAACAATAGAAAAAGAATTCGAAATTCATAATAGATGAGCTTGTTTACCTGGTTAATTATAGTTTAAGTTCAGGAGAATTCCCGGAAATTTTAAAAAAGGCAATGGTAATACCTGTATATAAGAAGGGTGTTAAAACAAATCCAACAAATTACCGACCGATATCACTTCTGTCAATTTTTGCAAAAATTTTAGAAAAGGTCGTAAAAGAAAGGTTAGTTTCGTTTCTAGATAAAAATAGTTTTTTTAGTAAAATGCAATTTGGGTTTAGACATAAGTTGAGCACCAATGATGCATTGATAAATTTTGTGTCTCAGGTATATAGCGGTATAAATGACGGTAAATATTGCGCTGGGTTATTTGTAGACGTAATGAAAGCATTTGATACAGTAGACCACTTAATATTGTTGTCAAGAATGTATGATGCTGGTGTTAGAGGAGTGGCTTTTGAATGGTTTCGCTCATATTTAACGGATAGAATTCAACGAACTCGTTGAACGGGTCAACGATGTCGTTAGTGATCAAGGTACATTGAAGTATGGGATTCCGCAGGGTTCAGTTCTTTCTGGACCATTATTCTTAATATATGTTAATAACTTATGTAACGGTCGATTCAAAGGGAACCTTGTCTCCTTTGCTGATGACACTGCACTTTTTTACAAGGCGGATTCATTGGAACAGTTGAGAAAAGATATGCAAGATGACGTAAATGTTTTGCGATGGTGGTTTACCAAGAGCTATATGGTAATGAGCCCTAAGACCAAATATATAATATATAATGTTGCTCGTAAGACCTATTTCTCAACAAACATAAAATATCATAGCATTAACTGTAAAGAAAGCGGAACGTGCGATTGCCTAGAAATAGAACAAGTAGACAACATTAGATATTTGGGATTATTCATGGATTCCAGACTCTCCTGGAAAACGCATATTGATAATACCAAACTGAAATTGATTAAATATATTAGGTTTTTTTACATGTTAAGGTCGGTGACTAAATTGAAATTATTAAAATCAATATACCATGCTTTGATTGGCTCAAAGTTAGAATATGGTATTGAAGTTTGGGGAGGTGCGTACTAAAGTGTCTTAAAACCAGTCATTGTACTTCAGAAGCATTTTATTCGAATTATGGCTAATAGAACTAAATTGGAACACGCTGCTCCATTATTCAAAATCTTCAAAATTTTACCGGTTAGAAATTTATATATATTTAAAGAGTTAAGATTATTCTACAATTGAAGCGGAGGGAATTATACAACAGGGGGTGGAGGGAGGACTTTACGAAATGACTTAAACGTAGTTTTTCCAAAACCAAATTTAACAATTTTAAAAAAATTTTACTTATATCTTGCTCCAAAATTTTTTAATCTGATGCCTTTAAAAATTAAAACGTGTACAAATAAAATCGAGTTTTGTAGATTCGTGAAACAATATTTATTAGAACAGGAGCAGGTCTATATGTTTTTTATCAGTAACCAGTGAGGGAGAATAAACTGGTAGTAAGTGACTGTATTTTATTCTTGAAAGCTCTCTTCTTCACCGGTAATATGAATGGTAGAAGTGTGTGTGTGAATTATGTATATGTATGTGTATGTATGTGTATAGTTTTATTATTGTATTTCTATTTTTTTAGTGTTTTATGTTGATTTGAAATGGTTTGTCATAAAAGCCAAATCCTAGTTTTCTAAATGTAATTTGTGTGTGTATATGTGGGTTGGACTGGTCGGTCACATTGTTTCTCTCCCATCGAGCTATATTGTTAGAAATGTATAGAGTATTTCATCCCAAACAGGTTTTAACCTCGGGATGAAGTGACCCTTTGCTATTTTCTTGTAATACAGCAGGAAGTATTTTTTGTTATTATTATTATTATTATTATTAATATTATTGTTTATTATGTTATTATGAATTTTATTTTATGTATTACATTTTATAATGTGAACAGTTGTCTATTTTATTATTAAGCATATAAGATTGTCAAATTTTTCCTGTTAAAATTATGTATAAAAGAGGGTCAAATAAATAAATAAATAAATTTTCATTTCAATTATTAGCCATAGTTTGGGCAACTCAATATTTTAGACCATACCTATACGGAAAAAAGTTTATGGTATATACGGATCATAAACCACTACAATGGTTATTTTCGGTGAAAGAACCCACTTCAAAATTGCTTAGATGGAGATTAAAATTAGAGGAAAATGATTATGAAGTTAAGTATAAAAAAGGAAAAAATAATCAAAATGTAGATGCATTGTCTAGAATACAATTGAATATTACAGAAAAACAACTATGTGTTAATAATAAGGAGGAAGACGAATTGAAAATAATAGAAGATTCTACTAAGTTATATTTTCCAGAATTAGATGATTTAGAAGAACCAGCATTTCAACCTTTAAACAATGGAAGACAATGAATCAATAATTGTCAATGTAGATGAAGATGACAATCAAACAATTCATTCAAACTATAATGGTAATGTACAAATTGAAATACCGATTTCAGAAGAACCCGTTAATTTTGGTAAGAATCAAATAATCCTATCACTTGTGAAAAACAATCCAAAGAAAGTTATAATTAAAAAATTATTTGGATTTACTAAGATGAGATTACTAGTAGAAATATCTGAAACCAATTTTGAAAAGGATATAATAGAATTTGTAAAAGCATACCTTGTACCAAAAGTAAGATATAATTTATATTTTGAACAGGATTTTTATGAACAATTTGTAACCTGCATGGCTAAGAATTTTATGAGATCTGAATTAAATTTAGTTAGAAATAAAAATTACTAGATGTATTAGATTCAGAAGAGATCAAAGAGATAATTAATAACTACCACATTAGCAAAACTAATCATCGTGGAATAAACGAGACTTGTAGTCAAATTAAAAGGCTATATTATTGGCCGAACATTAATAAAAGTGTGCAAGATTATATTAATGAATGTGATATTTGTTTGCAAACCAAGTATGAAAGAAACCCTTTAAGAACAGAATTATCACTTACACCTAAAGCATCAAAGTGTTAGAAATTTTATCAATAGACACAGTCACATTTGATAAGAGTAAGTTTCTTACAGTCATCGATTCATTTAGCAAACATGTTCAGCTTTATGAGATATCAAGCTCACAAGCCACTGAGATAAGTGATAAACTATTAAATCATTTTGCCACATACAAAATCCTGTCATATCTGATAAAGGATCTGAATTCAATAACAGAGTCATTAAAGAACTGATGGATTTGCATAAGATAAAAATACACTATGTTAGTACGCAACACCCACAAAGTAATGGACTATGTGAAAGAGTACATTCAATGATAATCGAACATATCAGATTATTAAATAATCAATTAGAATTTAAACAAGAATCAATATCAAGGAAAGTAAAATTTGCAATAATTGCATACAACAATTCCATACATTCTGTGACAAAGTTAACACATAATGAAGTTTTATATGGACATATTAATAATGATTCAATTTTAGAGATGAACTTGGAAAATAAAATAATTAGTGATTATGTAAACTCTCATAAAGAGAAAACAATGAAATTGTATGATCACATAAAAGAGATTAGTATCAAGAATAAAGAAAATACGGTAAATAAAAGAAATACGACAAGAGAAGTTTTACCTGAAAATATACCCCAAGAAGTATAAGTTAAGACAGTTCAAAAACAAAGCAAGACCAAAAACAAGTATAACAAAGAAAAATTAATCTCTGTTAATAGAGAAAATAAAACAGCACAAATTGAAGCTAGACATCATAATACAAAAGGAAAGATCCACCTTTCTAATATAAAACAACCTAGAAAGAAATCTAATTATAAAAATGTTGTTCCAGGTACCTCACAATCTTCGGATATGTGACAATTACAGAAGGAATAGAAATTGAAGAAATAACAAAAAATGTTGGAATCATACCAATAGATTTGGGGTTAGCCAAATTGAAAACGTTGTATCATACTTTTGTACATAATTTTAAGTTAGAAGAATTCATTAATCAATTAAATAATGTAGAACTTTATTATAACGATGTATTGTATTTTTTTTATATGAATTGTCAAAAATGTAATTTAAATTTGTATACTGATATAGGAAATGTTACTGAAAATGGAAATAAATTAAGAGACATGTTAAACTATTTTAAATTCATTAATCATACTAAAGATGTAATAAATGAAAAATTAGAAATAATAACTTTCAAAAATGTTAGAACAAAAAGAGGATTAGTTAATGGACTAGGATCTATTGTTAAATTTATTTCAGGAAATTTAGACGCATACGATGATGAAAAATATGATCAAATCTTGAATGATTTAAAGAATAACCAAAATAATATTGCACGTCAGATGGATGCACAATATTCAATAAATTATAATATTATTAAAGAATTTAATAAGACAATACAAGTTGTAGCAGATAATTTTGATGAACTTCAAGTAAAATTGTTATATGTAAGTAAACAAGTAAATAGTCATGTTAAGATAGAGCAATTCAGGAACATATTAGTTCAGTTAAATATTATATATTCTATTATGTTACAAGTAGTGACTGATGTAGAGAATTCCTTAACTTTTTGTAAACTAGGAACTTTACATCCAAGCTTAATTTCAGCACAGGAACTGTACGAAGAAATGAGTAAAATTGTACCTTATTATAAAGATAGATTACCTATTTAATTTAACTTAGGAAACATTTGGGAGATGGAAAACTTATTAGAAATTAATTAATTGTAAAATTAATTCTAGAGAAATTGTATATTTTATGAATTTACCAATAGTGGAACTATTCGATTATACTTATTATAAGATGTATTCTGTTCCAGCTTTATATGAAAACCAATATGTAACTGCAATACCTAAAGTTAGATATGTTTTAGCATGTAAGACTACCTCTAAAGAAATTGTATTAGGTTTGTTGGATAAGTGTAACAACAAAGTTCATAAAGTTACCATTTGCTCATCCACCCAAGTTTCTCACCAAGAAATAGACTGTGAAAAGACACTACTTAAATACAGTTTACCCAGTGAGTGTATTTATGTAAATGTAGAAACAGAAAATAATGTAATTAATTGGATACCTGAATTAGAACAACATTTGTTAATATTTGTAAACAAAGATATAATTAAAATTAAAAACGATGTGGAACTTAAAGAACAATCCCTAAAAGGAATTTACTTGTTGAAAATAAATAATGAAATTGTAACTTATAAAGACCAAATACTAATATCCTCAAGTAATATTAGAGCTGGTCATCCGAAGCTATTAGATGCAACCAAATTAAATTTAAAGTTTGAAAGACAACCAAATTTCACTGTTACCTTACAGAAATTAGAATTAAATGAAATAAAACTAGCAAATAGAGTGTTAGAAAAAACTGTAATTACTACATACTTAAATGCATTTGCAATAATATTATATTTGTTTGTCATAATATTAATTTGCTTTATATATTGCAAGTATGTAAAGGTGATGTGTTCGAACTTCATGTGTCGGAGGCATCCCCTTGAGGCTCCAATATCCTCTCCTACCCCTGAAGTTCTATTTAGGGATGGAGGAGTTATAATTATAACGAATTATTGTAACTGTAATGAATAATTATGCTTATGTTAGTAGCAGAAACCTTAGAATAGCAAATTAAGCATAGTTTTCTTTAGGGCTAGAGCCATGTTCAAGCATTAGTCTTAGCTTCACCTAGGTATAGTTAACATCGATGTAGCAAGCTCCATATACTATTTCAACGTACATGAATTGTATATGTAAATTTATTGTTATATGTTTTCAAAAGATTTCATGTAATAAATAAATAAAAAGGTTTTTAATAAAAAGAACATATTTTAAAAACCCAACGTTACGAAACCGTAGCGTAACTAATATATATATATATATATATATATATATTATATAACTGCAAAGGACACTATATAAAATAATTATATCTATTTTTCTTGTTCCTTAAACCAAAGTGGACTAATATTGGTAACATGAATCCATAATTTCTCAAATATAAAGTTGATTACAATATTTAATATATCAAATATAATTCTCTATCAAAAGTTAATTTGTCTGTAAACTTATATTTTTTTCTTCAAGCATTATGTAAATAAAACATGTATTATAATATTTATTTTAGCAGGAACAATTATTAATTCTAACATATAAATTTTAACGAAATTTATTAGACTATTTATTTGATTTATAACAGTTCAAAAAGGTATTATATAGTATAAATATAACAATTATAACTATTCATAAAGTATATAATTTTATAAAACCATAATTTAAATATAAACATATAAATTTACCTTTTGGAAGAATTTCCACTGATACAGTTTGTGATTTTAGTTGCAGAGAATCCATTATTTTTGTTTTATCGCCTCTGTAAATAATGTAAAACAACAATAATGCAAAAACTTATAAAATGCTAGCACATAAATGTATGGAATATTATAAAATAATAATAAATAGACAAATAGTGCAAAGTGTGTCAATTAAGTAATGAGACTGTGTTCTTAAAGAAGCAGTGAGAACTGATTGTGAGCTTTTTGGCAGAGACTTTGGACATATCTGAACCTGCATGACAAACATCATCAGTCGATTGTGAGCCATCGTCTAATGCAGATGTAATTTCTGTTGTGCGCGAAAAATACTAATTTGAACAATGTGTCAATTTAAATTTTATAGTAAAATTGAAAAAAAACAGCCCATGAAATGTTTTCAAATGCTACTGAGACTTACGGGGAAGACTGGATGTTTCATGCATGTATGTTTGAGTGGTACAAAAGATCCAGTGCAGGACATCAGTTTGTTCAAGAAGACTGGTGACTCATTGTCCAAATGATAGCTAAAGCCATGAACATTGATAAAGATAGTATGTGGAAAATTTTAGGTAATGATCTCAACATGAAAAATGTTTGTGCCAAGATGTTTGTTTGGAGTTATTTGTTAATGATGGGAGTTCAATTTTATTATTATACATTTTTCGGACATTTGCCATCATTTGTGTGTTAAAAATCAAAACACGACGTTTAAGGAATAAGAATCCATTCCCGTTAGTTTTTAGTCACTTGATAACGGGAATTGATTCTTATTCCCGAAACGTCGTGTTTTGATTTTTAACACACAAATGATGGCAAATGTCCGAAAAATGTATAATAATTAAAAAAAAGATGTTTGTGTGGGTTCCCATACTAAAGAAAAAACCCAAGGAAATTTGTGCTGACATGCTGTAGGAATTAGTTGACCCTAAACCTTTTTATTTTTTTTAAATATCTCTTGTGACGAAACTTGGATCTTCCATTATGAACCAACAGTTAATGTACTGGAAATCATAGTCATCACCAAAAATTTAAAAACTTGTTAAACCAAGTCCACATTTAAAGCCATGCTCATTATGTTCTTGAAGTCAAGTGCTTCATTATGTAAGAATAAATTCCAGAAGGCGTAATAGTGAACCAGCATTACTATAAAGAAATCTTACAAAGCATTATCAGGAAAGCTGTTTTTGACGCTCAAACACATTAGTACACTGAAAAATCTTCTATATTCGACAGATTTGGCACTTTGTGTTTTTCCTATCTGTGTTTAAAAGAGCATCCTTTGAGTCAGTTGATCCAGTAAATAAGAAAACGGCAGATGTGCTAAAACAGCTAACAGAAACTGATCTGCTTTATGCCATTCTCCAATGGAAAACAAGACAGTATCGGTGTGTAGGTGAGAATTTGATCTATGTGATATACAGGTGGGGTAGTGAAATGGGCGATTTAAAAATTACTCTAAAAAAGCATTAAAGGAAACTAGTGAACGTAATTATTATTTTTTTAAATAACGTCCAAAATTTGATGTCCATTTCGATCCAAGAATTTATCAAGGCACCACTGAAAGCCGAACAAAAAGAAATCACATGCCGAGAGGTACGGCGAATAAGTGGGTCATGGAATATTCCCATTTCTAGAGATTACTCGGTTTTAAAACAAATTCTTAATAATATTCGTAATCACTAAAGCAGTGTGGCTCTATTTTGTTGAAAGAATGTTTGCTCATTCACACCATATTGAACAAGTTCAGGAATGAAAACATTTTGCAACACCTGTCAATACTGTTCTGCAATCACGATGACAGTTTCTCCAGGTACAACTTCGAAAAAGGAGGGGCCTAAAATCTCTGATGAAGAAATTGCGTACTACTCTGTCGTTTTTACATCACTTCAGTACCTAAAGGTTTTCTTTATTCACATTACCGGAGAGATGGAAATTAACCTGTCACTCATGCATAAGTTATGCACAATATTCTCATTTTCATGAACCAATTCTAAGAACTGTTCACAAAAACGCCATTGACAGGAATAATCATTTTCATTAAAAGGGGCTCATACGACTTGATTTTATAAGGATGATGGTGAAGATCTAGGTGTAAAATTCGTCAGATGGTTTTGTTGGATAGTCCAACACAGCTTTATTGTGATGAGCCGATCGGCATCAGTTATTTATAGCACTCATTCGATATTTTTTGGAATGCGACTAGTTCCTACACTTCCATCCTTCTGTTTGTTGAACAAGTCTCTTCGAAATTTTGTACCCACAATTTTATTGTTGAAGGTACTGGGAGATTACTGTTTATGCCGAAACACCATAGAAAACATGTCTATCAACCACAAAACTGCCATTTTAGTAAAAGGATTTCACCTTGAACACACGCTGTTAGCTGGTCCAACGCTCCATTATTTTTTAATGCTTAGATGTGTAAAACACATCTGTGATATTGCATTTATCCCCATCCCACCTCCCCCCCCCCCATTATTCAAAATGGCCTGTTTCGTTACCCCACCTAGTATATTATAATTAAAGGTGAATTATTATATCAATCTTATTATCTAATAGACAAACCTCATAGTTTACTAAATTTTAAGATTTAGTAGTCAATTACTGAATATTTGTTAAATTTATTGATACATCAAATAAATAATTCCAAGTGTTTTTCGTTTGTTATAGGATGAACAATATATGGTCCTACTTTACAAAAATTTTATCTAAATAAACAGTTCAAAAGATTAAACATTCTCATACAAATAACAATTTTTGTTTCTCTCCAAAAATGTTTCTTCTACTCTTTACTTACATGTGAGGGGAGAAAATAAAGGGACAACAACATTACACAAACTTTGTCACATATTTATCTACAAAACCAAAAATAATATTCATTGGCATCTCCCAAAAATGTATATTCTATTCTACTTTACTACTGATTTTGTTAACCATATATTTCTTATGGGAGATAACTATAGAGACTATCACTGTATAAACTTTATAAATAACACAAATCTGTAAAAGATATTTAAATAGAGCTTCTTTAGCTTGTGCTACCTAATCCTAAAGGAACACTGTTTTGATAGAAACTGACTTTTTATTTAGAGCAGTCAAGGTTTATTTTAATTTTTAGATAATTGTTATTTACTTGCATTTTTGTCGGTCATTATTTGTAGGTCTTCACATTTCATCAAAATTAAATGAAATTGGTAAAGCCAATTTGCAAGAAAATATATTTATTTTTATTAAAAACAACTCTATTATTGATTGGGAGGAGGGGGAAACCTATAGCTGAATTGGCAATTTTTAAGAGATGGCGACCAATATGTTATATTTGGATCCTTATAGACTACATTTTAGACAAAACTTTATCAAAAACCATTAGTGATAATTATGAGAAAAATTGTTAATTTAAGTTTTGGTTTTATGGGAGCTACACTCAAATTTTGAGTTTTCACAAAAAGGAATAAAACTTGCTTCAAGATATGACCTATATACAAAATTTGATCAAAAGGAGTCCACTTAGGAATCTCATGTAATGATTTTTAGACACTAGGGTTTTATTACCACAGTAGATGGGTTTTAAGGGATAACTCCCAAACTGGCATTATGTTTTGTTTGGGACCTTATAACTGAGCATCTAAACTAAACTTTGCTAAACACTGAATATAATTCTTGTTAAAAGTTGGAAAATTTCAAAATAAGTTTTTGCTGTTTCAAGTGGTTTTGAGGTAGTTTCTTCTTAACGTCATCCTATATGGGCCTATAATTTACTCATGTTTACTTAGGCTTTGAGTTTATATGTAAGTATGTGAAATAGTTTGTACTCCTTTTAATTTTGATCTTTGCTAAAAGATGTTTTATAATAATAGTTTGGCAATTTCTCATTAATGCTACAATACAACCTTTATTATTGCATTAAGTTTAAAATGTACAACTTGTAATCAATTGATAACATCAATTTCCACATCAAGTAAACTCCTCAACAAGACGATAATTTCATTCGGCTACAGTAGTTGATACACCGGTAGGTAGTTGACGTCAGAGTGATTGATTCTAACCAACATATTGTAACAGTAAATTCAAAATTAAAATATCAAATCACTGTAAATAAAACTGATGAAATGTTTAACTTAACTATTTTTTTGTCTAAAAAAAATTACAAAGTATTGTTTAATGTGTGTAATGCCATTCACCTATACTGATATCTACCGGTAGCTATTCATGAGTGTGCCCGATGCACCCAATGTTTCAATGACTAAATCAGTACACTCAACTCAGGATGCAACTACCTGAGGATGACAGATTAGTTGTTGCAATGTAGTCTTGTAAAAATTGGTTTCTGCACATTGGAATATTTGCTTAACATATAATCAAGAACACAACATTTGTTTGAAATTAATAAATAACTTACTTTTTATTATCAAGTACTACGACGGCTGTTCCAGGACCTTTGAATCCCATAATTATAAAAATCACATAAAAATTTAACTCTTTAAAAAAGAGTAAAATATCCTTTCTGAGATTTCCTTTTGGAAGACCTAGAAACAAAAACATATTAGGATGCAGAGTGAGTTAATCTAAATTTAGATGAGTTTTTCCTTGTTTAAAGGTAAAAACTTTTCAGAAACCAACACCTTAAAAAGAAAAAGGAAGAAAAGAACATAAAATAAAGACACCTAGTCTTCGAATTATTAAGTTATAATGTATATTATTTAAATATTACCATATACAGTGGAAACTCGATTTTCAGTCACTCTTTTAACTGTCAGTTTCTATTAACCGTCATGTCAACGAAAAATAAATATCTTTTTATAACAATATATTTCATACAGATACACTTTCAAAAGTCCCTTACCACACTTGGGAATAAACAAAATAACAAAAAACAAAAATTTTTGTCAAAAGTAAAAGGTTTATTCCTATTAGACCCTTATAGCTATTACAACAACAAAGTTGTCATCTTCAGAGGGAATCTTAACAAAGACTAAATTAAAACTATTTACAACTAAAGTGGCTAGTTTCCCTACCCCACTCCTCTGGTGCATTGACCTAACAACAATAGGGTTGACAGTTCAAACACCTGTACTGTTACCTGGAGTGGGGAAGGCCCAATCCTCTAACATACAAAGATGTTTTATAGTTTACAACATAATCATCCCTAAACTAAATGTTACAAAAAACAAAAAAAAGAAGCCCCAAAATAATTCTTGATTGTCTACTGAATGTGCGACATGTGAAGGAAGTGAAAACATAGCATTTGAGGCAAGACCGGATGAGGATAGACCCTGCCCAAATTCCAAGACCGATTACTCATTATTCACTTTTTCTCCACTCTGGAAATGTTAATGTCATTGGTCAGTTTGGTTAGTTGTGTCATGTCTAGCTTTGCTTAACTGATCTCCTAGTCAAGTGTTTAGTTAGAGTGTTTCATACACAAGCTTTTGAACATGGTAAAACAGAAGCTTGTTGATTTGGACCTTTCACAAAAACTAGAAATTATAAAACGCTGCTTAAAGGTGAAAGTGCTACAGTATAGCACCAATATACAGTATGGGGCGTACAACCGTAAATGACATTAAACGACAGTATACCCTTTTATTTTAATTTAAAAAATGTTATTAATAGCACAAAAATGTAGAGAGTTATATACAAAAGACTTACAAACAGAGTTTATTTTTAGCACGTAAAATGCACGTCAAGCTAAAAATAGTACATCCTTATCACTGAGCTGTATGTCACTGCGCCAGATCTCAGATATTTCTGTTATCAGTCTCTTAACCGTCATCGGTGTGGTCACAAGACTGGCGGTTAATCGAGTTTCTACTGTAACTATAATTTAAACAGGAAATACGTATGTTATAAATTAAAATATTTACTATAAATACTCTGACAAAATCGTAGTAAAGACAGCCTTATAATGGTGTACATGGCATTTCCTGAATCACTTTCACAGAATGGATTTATATATTGGGGTGCCTCACCAGGTGGGAATAGTGTTTTTCATCAGAAAAATATCCAAGCATGATACACAGGCTCGATTTTGAAAAATCAATTAATGTAGACAAGTTGGCTAACGAAGAGTCAGCTACAAAATTCATAGGACTTGAGCTGTTTTGTGGCAAATTCAAGAGGCTTGGGAATGCAAGTCATTACTACTTGAGCTGAGATAGAGCATGAAAGGAAATGAAGTAGTAGCTCAGATCTAAAGATAATCAAACTCTGATTCTGTGAACCCTTTTAAGCAAATTGCATCTTGGTAACATTTCACATTTTTGGGTCTCTGAGTTGGGTTAGTCCCCCCCCCCCCTAAAACAGTATGTATTGATTAGTGTAACTAATCACTACAGTGTTATATCTTCTGTTATTAAGAAGAAGCAATATAAGAGAAGTGGTACGTTTCAATACAGGGGACTACTACATGAAGATGGGCATATTCACTAGTAAGCCTCTGTGAAGGAAATATACCTACAAAAGTAAAAATGCAGAGCACCTGATCTTTAAATGCGAAAGCTTTGACCAGAAAAGGTCTAAGACCTTTGGAGTTTTAACAAGGGAACAGACAATCCCTTAAGATAACTTTTTCAAAGATTTTGAAGTTCATGGAGGCCATGGGTCTTCCTGGGGATATTTAGGAGCATCAAACCTTCTATTTTATACCCATGGTGAATATGCGTCCAGCCACTAACGATTAAATTTCCACATGAGGTGTTTGGCATCTGCCGCAAAATTGTACTTCTTCAAATGTATCCAGACATTTCCCGAGAGACTTTTTTCTTATTTACCCCAGCATTGTGCCTTGCCAGCCCTATGAATTTTCCAACAACATCTTCATGACAACCGTTGTCTTCAATTTCACTTTCACTGTGTTGCACACTAGTTTGAACCGTAGAAGAAATCTCTGCAGTTACAGTATTTGAACCAGAGAGGGGTTGTAATTCCTTGTCGTCATCACTGCTGCTGGTACTTTTTTCATTTTAAATGCACTGCAAACCAATTTTAATTTAAATTTACCGAACGTTGAGTTTTATACAGTATATGACTACTAGTTGAGCTTAATTCAAAAATATGATTCTTATCATTATAACATCAAAAACCTATAGAAGAATAATCAATTGAAAGTTTATTATATAATTTGTTTGGTGATGATTCTGCTAATGAATTAATTCGCCCTACTTCTTTTAGTTTAGAAGATGAAAAAAAATCTATATTTTACGTATATAACCCTTCCCCCTCTCTGGATGCCCTTTGTACAGCACAATGACTGTTTGAGGAAAGCCCATTCAGGCATGACACTACATAATAAATTACGGTACTTACGTATTAACGCCACCGCAGCAGAAGTTGCGCTAATGCGCATGCGCCAATAAAGAGCAAACTGGTTTAAGGGAAGCAGAATTCCATTTTTTTCAGCTTTGAGATTGATATACTTTCATTTTATGATTTTCGCAAAAATTTTAGGCGTAGATTGGCGGCACTTCACTTTTAAAGCTCATGTTTATCCATGATCTAATTATTTCAAATTATTAACTTCAATAAACTTACGAAAGGTTTGGCCAGGTGATTATATATATATAGCTACCTGGCCAAACCTGTCGTGATATATAATTATATCGCAAAGTAAGCAAATATTGGCGCATGCGCATTAGCAACATCTGCTGCGGTGGCGTTAATACGTAAGTACCTAAATTACCTTAGGAAAAACACTTTATCTTGAATAATAAATTCTAACTTACAGTAAGTAAGATCCATTAATCTGTTCAGAATGTTCTACTACTCAGTTATACCTGGAAAGGTGAGTATAAGGTTGTGTACAATTTATTATGTAATTTTGGATTTGGATAGTTTCTTTGGATTTTTTAAATTAATGTTTTGGTGACAAAAATTGTATGAGATTTCTAAGAGCATATATAAAACCCTCTGAACATTGTAAAATATTGGTGAAGTAAAAGGAAAGTTTTATTTGTCTTTGTCATTGACACACAGTTCAATGGTTATAACAAAGACGATGCTTTTCTACTGATTATGTCATTAATGATTGTTTGGTAAATGAGTCAAACATTAAGATTCCATTTAAAATACTTTTTTAAACTAATTTAAGTTTAAAATTTGTGTAAATAACCTACTAAATCTAAATTATGTGAAGAAAGATCAGCTGACTTGGTACTATTTTATAAGAACTTGTATGGTTTTCCTTTATAAACCAGAATTTCTGCACTTAACAACAACAAAAAATAAGTGTAATCACCCAAGAGGAGATTGGTATTTGTATTTAATGTGTTATTATTTGAATTACTGTTTTGAGTCAAAGGATTAGACCTAATATTTAGACACTATGTGTGATAAAAACGTAATCAACTTAAGAACAGGTAAAATGTAATAATAATATTAGAATCTAAAAAACAAAGCATAATTTGTAAAATTAGCCTAATTTTAAGTATAGGGCTAATATTAAGTGTGAGTAGGTAGCTATAGTTTAAAGGTAAACAAATATTTGACAAAGATAATTTACATAAGATATTAAGATTTATAAATGATCATAGTTCATAACTTCTTATACTAATGTGAAGTACACAATAAGATATACTCAATATATACCTAATAAGCTGATGTGATAGCAGACCAATTAGTTTTGAAGTTACATGTCGTTAAAATTATACTATTGTGATAAGTCACGTACTTTCTATCAACAAAATTAATTTTTAAGTGGATTTTAAAGCTACTAGGGACTGTCAAGTAAAATGTTATCCTCGGAAAACAATTTTAAGAAATTTGAAATTATGCTACATTTAAAATTTATCAATAAATTTTTCAGGTTAACTTACTTGTCCAACGATTACACACACATATATGAATAATTAAATAAATATGAAAAAAGGTACTTACGTATTAACGCCACCGAGCAACTTTGCGCATATATATATAAGGTTTGGCCAGGTGTTTATGTGTGTGTATATATATATATAGCTACCTGGCCAAACCTGTCATGATATATAATTATATCGCAAAGTAAGCAAATATTGGTGCATATATATATATGCGCAAAGTTGCTGCGGTGGCGTTAATACGTAAGTACCGAAAAAACAATGCATCCACTTTCTCCCACATCAATAAAATAACTAAATAGTAACCAAACAAAATTATTTGTTGAGAAGTGTTAGTTCGGTAATTGTCATTAAAAAGAAAAAGAAAAAAAGAATAATAAACCATGGACGATGTGTTAGAGTTAAATGAATTATTAAAAATATATTTATATATTTAAATAAAGCCTACACTTACTTTGTTTGTGTCATAAATTTGTCCTATGCATAAATCAATTTTGATGACGGCGGAAAAAGTCACTTTAATTCTTTTAGAAATTATTCCAAAACTGTAGTTTCTTTTAATTGCTCTTTTGTATAGAGGTTTGGATCATTAAACTTCATATTTCATCGGAATTGGTAGAGCTTTATTGGTGAAAAATTACATGATTTATAACAGCATCATGGCCGATTGTTTAGTTTTAACCAATAACTCATGAACCAGTAGAGAGATGGCGATCAATAAGTTTTGTTTGAGTACTAAAGGGGCCATATTTTAGCAAGATTTGAACAAAGTCAATAAACTGGTTTTGAGATTTTTGTTTAATGGCAGGTACTCCAAAATTTTAAGTTATAAAAAAAAACAACCCGAGATACGGGCAAAATATGTCCACATATCAAATATGAATAAAATCATTCCATACATTTGAGTTATAAAGTACTGCACAGACAACAGATAAACAGAGACACAGACATCATTCCCAAAACCACTTTTTTTTAAACTCAAAATTGATATTTTTGTGAAAAATTTAACACTTTTTTTGTCCCGCCAATTACTTTCTCTATTTTTACCAATAACTCACGAACCGGGAATTTTTGTGAAGATGTCAGCTAATAGATTTTGTTTCATTCTTTAGAGACTACACTTGAATAAAATTTAATTATAATTGTTAAAACCAATTTTTAGAAAATCGTAATTTTGTGTTTTTCTTATATGGCAGCTACTTCCAAATTTTAAGTTATCAAAAAAAAAGTTTAGAGATATGATCAAAATATGAGATAAGCTAAATATCAAATGTGTTTAAATCAGTCCATACGTTTGGGCTGTAGACTACGGCAGAGATGACAGCCATTGCAAAAAAACACTCTTTTGAACTTATGGGACCTCGAAATAGATATCCGTAAAAAAATTGACATCGATTTTTTAAGATGCCATATAGTTTTCTATATTACATATAAGTGAGAAAGAAAAAACTAACAAGTATATGTAAGAGTCACAATAAGGGGCCAAACAACTCCAATAAAAATGATCATTAGTCAATTAATTCATAGTCTCAGGTATCATGTTTTGATCAATAATTCAGTCCTATTAATTGAAATAAATTATATACCCTCAAATTAGAGGGGCTAACTAGTGAGTGCAGACTTGGAAATCCCAAGGAATCATATCTAGATCTATATCATTTTTTTCATGTAGTCTTGGGTTAGATCCCTCTCTTTCATCTTTCCTAACATGTTTCTCTTGACCAGCTCTTGTACTATTTTGACAAGTAAAAACATAAATACTTCCCATTCTTATTTAAATGTTCACCAATCTCTTTCCATATATTTTCCCCGAGTACAGCATTTTTATAACCCGCCAACTAACATCATAAATAACTGGATGTTTGGGAGACCATTCCAACACTTTTCATCATCACACACCAAAAAAATTTGACATACTGTCAGAATCGTCTATGCCCGTTCTACCTACACGCAGCCGCTGCTAGACTGGTTCTGGCACAGCTTGGCAGCTGGACAGCTCCAGCAGCACAGCTTATTCAAGGCCGCATGTGCTGCTGCGGTGGATATCGGAAACATACCTATAATAAATTAATTGATCCAGTAGTTAGCAGCCGCTGCTACGGCAGCTGGATGAATTGGCAGTGGCAGCTTGTTGACATGGGATCGAGGATCAAAATCATACCTTAATATTCCATCCTCTAAATATCACCATATTAAGATACCAACCTCTTCATTTTTCAGTGTTTATCGGTTTATGTTCTGTGTACTTTATCACTTGTATACATTTTTTATTCCACATTTTAGGGGGATGTATCAATCCCTATTAGTGACTTGTTTAATTTACATATCTTTCCAGGTACATTATAACCTTGTGGAATTTTCATAAAGATTTAACCTTTCAACGCGGTAAGCCGTTCCGAGCGCTAGACCCTCTGGTGCGGTAGTGAAAATCGTCGACTAATATTTCCTTCTCTTGTGGATTGTCTGGCGGGACATTATACGTATTTACATTTACTGTAACTTCCTCATTATCTAAGATTATTTCGGTATCATTAGCCACATTGCATATATTTACAACTTCATCACCACTATCATGATTACCTTCAATATTTGGATCACAATGGAACTCCATTTGAGCGTAATCCAAAAAAACTCGCGTATATTATCACTTTGCGGTTCCCACATTATCACTAGCGATGTTGATACTCGGGTGAAATAGATACTCGCAATACTCGGCTTCGAATTATTTCAATACTCGTATTATTAATTCGACATCGAGTATCTGCGCAGAATGATTATGCGCATCGAACTCAGTTTTACCAATCAGAATAATCAGATCGTTTTAGATAAACTTTCACTTATGCGTTTAATATAACCGAATGTTTTTTGAAACTATAGTAGAATAACCAAGGTCAAAGATTTATTATGATACAATGTTTACAACCTGTCAATAATATGTCTGTCTCTGTTTACAGACTACAACATTAATAATTTAGTTATTATTTAAAATAAGTTAATTTACTATATTTTTTATAAAGATGGTAACCTAATAATATTTATTTAAATATAAGTACAGTAATAACAATTAAATAATAATTTAATTTACTTTTTGTTAATGTGGAAATAAATTAATATTATTGTTATTTTAAATTGAACTTGTTACCGAATCTAAATCATTATAACTCAAAATCGTAATGTTTAATTAATGTGTAGTGAAAAATCAGCTTAGAAACAAATGTAACCAAAGTAGAAACACTGAGTATTTTGTTTGGAAATTGACACAACACTAACGAATACAGTTGTCCGAGGATACTCGCCGCACACCGAGGATACTCGCAGACCGAGGATACTCGCTATGACTCGCACATTACTTCCTCCTTGTTCCTAGTTACGAGGATTTTGACCGAGTATTTTAATTCGAAACCGAGGATTTTAATACTCGGACTCTTCCGAGGATTTTGATACTCGGAATCACCGAGTATTTTAATTCGAACTCGCACATCACTAATTATCACTAAAACACAATATACACTAGAACTAATCACACGATCTACTGTCGAACTGTTAAAAATATTACACTTATAAATAAATAAGGTTATAATAACCTATAACACACGAGAGCCCTCCACGAACCCGCTACAGCTGTTTGTATATAGCCATGTGTTGTTTCCTTTTCTGAAGGTCACGGTGGTCTAGAAATAAAAATCAATAACTCAACAGATAGCATTTCTCTTGGCAATGTTCTGGGTATACGCTCAGTTCATAAAAGTTCTTTATTTAGACGCTAGAATCCAGCACGTACCGCAGCGACATTTAGTGTCTTTAGACGGGCGGCCGCGCCAGAAGGTGAAAGTTTGGCCGCGTCTATAGACGGTTCACCGCGTTGAAGGGTTAATCTTCCATTTCACCATTAAGGAAAGCTGTTTTTACATCAAATTTTATAATGGAATAGTTATTTATTGCAGCAAGTGGAAATATTGTTTTTAGAATATTTGCACTTATGATTGGACTAAATATTTCTTCAAAGTCAATATACTAATTTTGTTTGGTAAATAATCAGACAGCTTTAATGTATTAAGACGAATATAAACTAAATAACGTAAATTTAATAGGCTAACATAACAAACCTGTAGATTACTTATGTAAATTTAGGCCAAATAGTGTAAATAACAACACAATTAATCTAAACAGAACTTATCACAAAGATGTAACAATAACCACTGCACAAGTGGTGATTAGATTTTTAAATTTATTTATTTCACTGTAAACACAAGTTGATATTTCGAAACATAAATCAATTCCAATCTTAGCAAATTGTCGGGACGTAAACAAACCAGCCATCTTGAATACATGAAGTCATCAGTTAGTGACAACAGTCAAATGTTAAAAAACATTATTATTAAAATTTAATCGTAGGCGCTGGACTACGATAAAAATATGATTATTACAATTAAATTATCAGTAAATCACTATTATTTCATGTCAGAAATATTAGTATGTAATTACTAGAATGAGTCAATGTTAGAACTGTATATCAGACGACAGAACTCTGCCATATGCATTGATATCTTGAACCCAGTATTTATTCAATAGTCGGAAAATTAACAAAATTTTATAAGTAAATCATATTTCAACATTAGATAAATCAAAATAAATAAATAGAAATTTACATATTAAACAATTGTTTAACACATAAGATGAATATAAAGAAAAAAATTATAAAAATCTATTTTAATCTCGACCAGAGTCACTACTAGACAGAAATAATGGATTTTGATACTTGAAAAGGGTCTTCCCAGCTAAAGGATTATCCATTTGTTTAATAATGACATATGTAAAACATGATTTCATTAAATTTCAATATTAAATCGCAACGGGGTATGAACTAGACTTTTTTTTCCATTGTATTCTCTTATTTTGTGCAAAATCTTTTGTTTTGACTGTTAAATAAAGTATTACTACGTACAGTAGGTAAGTTAGTCCCTCACTGCCATTCTATTTTAAAGTGTTATAATTATAATTTATTTCAAGACTACTGGATAAAATACTAGCTACAGCACAATCAACTTTATTACACTCCATTCAGGTAGAATTTTGCATGGCTAAGCCTGACTTTGGTCAGACCCAGCCTCGTTGAAACAAATTAACGAATTACATGTAATTATCCTTTTTTTTTAACAAACTAATACAAGCGACACAGAGAAGGCTAAATACAGATGTTAGTAGTAGAATTAAATAGGAATTAAATCTACAATTAACATTTTAGAAAACATTGGTTCTGAAAATGAAAATTAAACTAAGGAACAGGTTTAAACCACTACAAATCACTTCACAAACTGCAATATTAATACATCTATCACTGTTCACTACAAAACTCGAACTGTAAGCATAGCTAAACAGTTTAAGCATATAATATAGCCACTGCCTTATACACCGGGTCAATACTTATGTAAACTGGCATTACACTTTAGGAGGAAAAAAAAATATCTACACCATTCAAGTCCACAGGGCTCCAAATATATTCAGAGATTTGTCTATTGCACAATAAATTCTGTCTAATACAGGTTTATACACACAGTCTCAACTGTTCGATTAAATTCTAACGTGTTTTTTATTACCATTTGCAGATGAACAAGGTGAACAATATTGTACCGGTACACTTCAAAGTAAGATATTTCAAACATCACCATTTTTTTAAAATAAATGATGTTCATAAATTTAAAAAATGTCTATAATAATAGCAAAAAAACTTTTACTTAAGCGTCTAACAAAATGATTTTGTTGCAATGGTATACATAGTATAAGAGTTGGATTAATTTCCATAACTTAAGTTCTTATAAAAATTTGAACATGTGGGTTTTTCATCCACAACTATTATTGAATTCTACCTTTATTATATAATAACATACCTCGTAAAACCAAAACCACAGTCATTGTGAATGTTGATCATACACACTCCTGTCACAGTTGATTTGGTATTTAAATATGTTTGTTAAATCTTGATTCTCACTTACCTACAAAATGTGATAATACTGTAATTTATTTATTTAAAATTCATTTAATTACAATTTAATAAAATACAATAAATTAAAAATATATGTAATTAGAGTAAACAAAATGGTTGACAGCCTAGACAAAATATTGCCTTTTCAGAATTATTTTGAATGGAACATCAAAGCTAAGCTCTTAAATGATCAAGAATTTGATCAAACTAAGCACTTAAGATTCCTTCCATTATTGAAGATCATCTTTTTCAACAAATGACCTCAATGATAAGAAGCAGATTTCAAAGGACTGAATCATGTCTAACATTCTTTTTGGCTACTTGATGTATGTAGACTGGATAAAGTGTGGGGGGTCATTTTTTGCATCTGTTTTGAATTTAATAAATTAAAATCATTATACATCATTGTCAAAATCATAGAATGTAAAAATTCTTATGTAGTAACACATTACAATTTAGGGGACTTTTTGGTGGGTATAAAATAAAAATATTATTTTTACATCTTTTATAGTATCAATTGCAGTACCAGTTTGAATGTGACATTACAAAGTTTTTGGATGGGAGTAATATATTGCCACATACAAAGATAGATTTTAAAATGAAAGATCAAAACATTATTACTCTTGAAAAAAATGGTGGATTAGACACCTCTCACTTAAATAAATCATAATAATTTATGGCTGAATGGTATTGTAAAATCCGTAGAATATGACATTTGCAAATTAGACAATGAATATTTGATATTTAGAACAAATTAGGTTAGGTACATATGTTTATTTACCATTTACAGAAGTAGTTTATTTTACAATTTTGCAGAGTTTATGTGCTAGGAATTACAGATAATTTTATAATGTAGTTTTATTTATGTACTGAGGTAGTGTTTTTGTATTGTCATTGTGGCGGATGAATACTGCTCTCTTTCGATAGTTTTGAAATAACTGAGAACATTACTTACATCAAATATCAAGTACTGTTATTCAGTTGTCAGGTTTACCATGTTTTACCATTTGGAAACAAAAATTATTGAAACATCGAGATACAACCAATCTTTCATTTTCACATAATGTTTATTTGTAGAACAAAAACTCGAACACAAGATCTCACAAAAACTATGTTTATTCAATCAAATGCGTTTCAACGAAAAGTCGCCATCCTCAATGATACATGAGCTACAATAACAAAACTATAACTGTTATTGTAGCTCATGTATCACTGAGGATGGCGACTTTGTCATTGAAACACGTTTGACTGAATAAACGTAGTTTTTGTGAGATCTTGTGTTCGAGTTTTTGTTCTACACAAGTCATTTATCTCACAAGTCAAGCTCAATGTTTATTTGACAAAAACGGCTGTTGTGCTGCCGAAAAAAATTTTTAAGAGTCTTTTGTTATTTAATAAGTTACTAATAAACCCTCAATTAAGATTTAGAGAAGCAAATACTTACAGGAAGGGATTATTTAATTTTACATCAAAGATATAATGGTCAAAGGTGGCAAGTATTTTTTTCAAAAATTTACACTATTGACCATCAGGTCCTGTCTAATATGTTGTGGGACACTGGTGTGTGACGTTTTTCTTATGATTGGTTAGTGTTTAATTTGGTGTGCAGAAAGGGTGTGTAAGATTTGAAATATATTTAGTGATGTAGGTGTTCTGATTACTGGATTCCCCCAGAGATCAGTATTGGCTGGTCCATTTCTAATATGGTGTGTGTGTGTGTGTGTGTGTGTGTGCACGGACATTTTATAGTTAAATTGACTACATTTGTGGATAGTGCAGTATTACTATATTGAACCCCATCTATTGATATATAGTGAAAGGGATACATTAGGATTAGAAAAGGTGATTTTCTAAAAACTTCATAGTTTTAAGTAAACTACTAATGGATTTCTTTTTAATTTAAGAGAAATCATAGCTATGAAGTTTAAAGTATCATTTTCTTTCATGTGGACAATTAGCCTAACTAATAATTGTATGTGGATAAATATTGATCAAGTAAATTAAATTAAATATTTAGGTTTTTTAGACTTTTGAACTCTAAACTTATATGGAAAGGATAAAAAGATCAAAATAATAAACTTTTACTCAATATAAATAAAAATTTTAATATTCTAAAAATATTTTGTCTAAAAGATTTCTTTAAAAGTTTTTACTCTACTTTGGTCCAGTCAAGAATAGAATATAGTACAGTATAACCTGTTATATATATATATATATATATATATATATATAACAAACCCTTTGAATTCTTCAAAAATTCAAAGTTAAAAAAATTTAATTTTAAATCTAGACCATCCTAAAGCTGCTGGTTCTATGCACTTGGATTTTTGGCGATGCACCGGATAGACAGGGGAAAATGGCAACATCGTCGTCTCGCACTGCCTCTATATGGCTGCATATCTTAGCAAACACCCAATCTGCACGGGTATTATCACAATTGGAATAGAGCCAATGAAGCAACATCACCAGATTGTGATATTACACAGAACGAACGAACGGCTGAAGTACAATGACTTGTTTGTTTTTTTTTATATTCTAAAAACATATTCTAAGTACAAATCCTGAAGATAAACTCAAAACAACTTTTAGCTTGACTAAGACACTGTTTATCTAATTTAGCAGAAAATTTTCAACAGGAAAAGTCAATTTAGCAAGTTTTAAGTTGTATTTATGCATAAAGGATGCAACTTGTATTTTTCATTTTTACCTTACTAAGAAAAGAAAATTTGTATGTAACTTACTACGATTTTTTTTTTTCTGTGACAAACATATTGTTATTATTTGATGTTGGTAATTGTTTAATGTGATTGCTACCTTTCTTTTTGGTGATTTAAAAAAAAATCATCTTCTACATACCTTATTTCTTAACAATAAAATAAGTTTCCAATGTGGAGCTAACTTTTTAATGGAAAAAACATAATTTCAACTTTTCTAGGTTAAGGTAGGATATAGCCACCTTACCTACAACTAAATTTGAAAAAAATTAAAAAAATTGTGTGTGGATTCCCAAGCAGCCACCCAACCAAGTAATAACCACGCTCAATGTTGCTTGGCTTCGGTGATCTACGAATGCATTGAATTGTGTAGTTTTTAAATTGTGATTTTTCAGTGAAAAAGTTAGCTCCGCATTGAAAACTTAATTTATTATTAAGAAATAAGGTGTGTAGATTTTTTTTTTTTATCGCCAAAAAGACCGGTAGCAAATCGCAGTAAACAATTATTACCTATGATGTTATTTCTAATTTATTTCCCTACCCTATAATACAAGGGTCATAGAGAGAGTTTGAAACAATGATTTAGTAAGGTTTTTAATTGAAGAAGAAAATAAGGATTGACATACAAAAAGCTTAACATGTTCAAGGGGTAGTCTATATTTTTTAATTAAACTAACTTAAAACATAACCTGTATATGGTGTCAGAGTATTTGTTACACATCCACAAATAATTTTTACAAATTCATCTTTTCTAACCAAAGCAAACATAAAAATAATAAATTTTAAAAAAAATTAATATGAACAAGATCAACATTTCCACCTAATCTAACTGACATGACTTATAATTTAGGGTAGGACTCCAATAAATGGCCTATGACTCCAATTATTAATTTCAAATTTGTTTTTCTCACACTTATTATAGTAGAAAACCACCATTTTAATTGTGAACAAGACAAGTTAGTATTAAAAATTGCTATAAGCCTATAAAACATTTGTTGAAAAGTCATTACTTTAGTATTTTTAATTTAATTACTAAAATTGTTAAATATTAGTCTATTAGTTTTTATATAATTCATCATAAACAAAGCTTCATTCATTTCAGGTGAATTGATGACAATTAGTTTGCAACTCTGTAATAAAAAAAAAACTATTTATTAACTTTCCAGATTGATTAATATTGTAACGCATCAAACTGTTCATACAAATGTTATGTGTGTAGGCGTAATGGTAGGTAATTGTTTAAAAAGAGAGTTACTGCTTTTTTGCAAATTTTTTGTTAACATGTTCTACATACCTTATTTCTTAATAATAAAATAAGTTTTTAAGGCGGAGCTAATTTTTTCACCAAAAAATTACAATTTCAAAACTACAAAATTCAATGCATTTATATGTCACCGAAGTCAAGCAACATCGAGTGTGGTTAGTACTTGGATGTGTGAAAGCTTGGGAAATAAAACACAATTTCTTTTTTTTTTACAAATTTATGTGTAGATCAGGTAATTATATAGCCACCTTACTTGAGCTTTTAAGGTAAAAATTCGCGTACATATATATTTTAACGTGTAACTCACTTAGCCAAGACCTTAATGGACCTTAACCTAGAAAAGTTGAAATTATGTTTTTTTCCGTGAAATAGTTAGCTCCGCGTTGAAAAACAATATTTTATTATTAAGAAATCAGGTATGTAGAATATGATTTGTTTTTAAATCGCAATAGAGCAGTAACTTTCTTTGTAAACAATTATCGGCGTAATAGATTGTAAACCAATTTTGCTTCATACTCATGTTAGAAAAAGGCCATACAAACTAATAACTTACCGGTATTCATAAGAAAATATTTCAAAATTATAAATGCCTAAAATATGTATTTTATAATTCCTTTATATAATGTTATAAGTATCTGTTTAGACTAGTAATTACAAAATCGACAAGATAAAAAATAATAACAGTGTAGAAATAAGAATAGCTTAGGAGTACTTACTTTTTCTTTATTCAAATGGTCTTAGGTCATCTCTTAAGTCTTAAATTACGGAATTATAATTTAAAAAATACTTTTGCTATGTTATTATAGTATTATTTTGTAATGAGATCAAAGAAAAGAGCACAACATTAAAGATATTTTAACTTTATAAACCAAAACTTGTGTGTGTCCTGCTATTCGAATTCCAGACTCATGATCACCGGCTTCAGCGCCCAGCGGTTTATCTTAAAATTATTGTGCCTTTTAGATATTATTTGTTCTATGATTTAGGGGCTCGCGGTCTACAGATGGCGATATCCTCCGTTATGAGGTGTATTTATCTACAGTTGCTGTTTACTCCTTGCCTCTAAAATTAATTTAATCTATCGTGCAATATAAGATTGTACTCGATGATCATCTGTCAAATTTCATGTTTTGAAAATACGTAAGTAGATAATGTGCACGTGTTTATTTGGTAGTTCAGTTGTATCCCAAAATACTGTAGAAGGCAATATAGCTTTAGTGGTTTATTGGCTTTATTTTAACTTTAACACTATATTTATATTTAGAAAATTTATTATATTATGGTCTTCTATTTAAATTAGTAAATTATTTGACTACCTAACCTCTAATGAAATATATACTACCCAAATTAATTAGCCTAGTTATTTATAATGTTTTTAGTATTAAAAATCAACAGTAAACTACATTTCTGACAAGATTAATCTCAGCCTATTTTTTGATTTGGATAAACTCATTATTGGTTGGCTCCAAAATCTGGACAATGTTCAATAGGCCTAGTCCTGAGTAATTATTTACAAAAAAAGTAATTATTTACTGGTATTTTTTGTAATTAAAAAAAAATTCTACATACCTTATTTATTAAAATTAAAATAAGTTTTCAACAAGAAGCTAACTTCTTCACTGAAAAATTACAATTTCAAAACTACATAATTCAATCCGATTTATACATCACCCAAGTCATGCAACATTGAGCATGGTTGGTACTTGGATGGGTGACCACTTGGGAACATCAAGTTGACACATTTTTTCTTTTTTTCAACCCAAAAATTTCATTTGGGTTACGTAACGATTTCATTAAAAAAAGGCCACCTGGCCAGACCTATCATTATCGTGCAAATACATTTTTCGGTGAAAACGTTAGCTCTGCATTAAAAACTTATTTTATTATTAAGGAATAAGATATGTAGGACATGAATTTTTTTTAATGCCAAAAATACCAGTATTTATCTTTCTAAATAATTACCATTTTTCACGTAGTGTTCTTACATCCAAGTACTGACTAACTATGCTCTATGTTGCTTGACTTCAACGATCAGATATTCTTTTTACCTTATAGTAAGGTATCTCTCTCTCTCTCTCTCTCTCTATATATATATATATATATATATATATATATATATTGTCACTATATTGTCTATATTGTAATATATATGTCACTCTCCATCTTCACTGTTTAATGGTTTGAACAACACTAATCCCAAACACATATGGTAGAAAAACTATCACTCATCCAAGTAATAACCACGCTCAATGTTGCTAGACTTCATTAATCAGTCGAAACATTGTTTGCCATATAAACTTAACCCTCAAATACGTCATTGAAATATTTCAATTTCGAAGTGAAAAAATTTTGTTACTATTCTTATAAAAAGAGATAGGCCTATGTAGTACAAAAGTAACAAATATATGTATATAAAATATATATATATATATTAAAATTGGGGTGCTACAATAAACAATTACCCTCTAATCTTGTGTTTTAATGAACCTCGGTAATATCAATAGCTGGTAGCTTCCATAAGGATAGTGTACTAAACTGTAATCGTCATTTACCTTGCAATCAATATTTTGGTGGTATTTGTAAACGTAGTTACAATATGCTTAGTGGTATTCATTCCATTGAGAGAACCTACCATAGGATATATCTTTCAAGTTGAGAAGCTCGCTTATGCAGAATCTTGGATATGAGTTAAAAAAATCATTTAAAAAAAAGCAGTTACCAGTTTTTTTAAAAAACTAGTGAGTTACCTATTCATTGCCTTACGGGGCAAACATTATTGTAAAGCTATTTTAATTATAGACCTAATAAGATAAAGTAACAATTGTTTTCATATTAAGAATATTTTATTTGAGAGTTCATAAATTATTTGGCTGTTAGTTACAATAACAAAATCCATACAGACCTGTTTCTTTTACAGAAACTTTCATAACTGCATATAATGTGATAGTTCAAATTTGATATATTTTTGTATTTGCGAATGGTTTATTTTTATTTCTATTTTTCCAGACAATGAACATCAATCAAGACAGTCGTTTTGCTCATATTATTAAGGATCCACGGTTTAAAAATATCCCAAAATCAGAAAGGAAAGTTAAGATTGACAAAAGGTTTCAATCAATATTTAGTGATAAACGGTTTCAAGTGAAATACACTGTTGATAAAAGAGGTCGTCCAGTTAATCAATCTTCTGCTGAAAATTTTAGAAAATACTATGAGATTTCATCAGATGAAGAATCCGAAATTAGCGGCAAAGAATCTGAAGAAAATGCTGAGACTTTATTGGATGATTATCATTCAAAGGAGGAAACAAAATTTAAACATGATAAGCAAACAAGTGGTGATGGCTTACAATCAAAACAAATAGAAACTTCGAAAGCAAAAGTTAGAGATAGTAAAATAGCAAAGGAAAATAGAAATAAATTAAAGAAGAAAGAAAATAGTAAAATAAAATTAGACAATTTAAAACAGATATCTAAATTTGACACTAATAAATTTAATACATCTTGGGTTGTAACAGATAACACTGTTACAAAGAACAAAGAAAAATTTAATAAAACCAATACTTGTGATAGTAATGGATTAGAAATATTAGAACCAGACGATGTGTTAAGTGATAAAAAAATTAATAAGAACTTTGAAAGTAATCTAGAAGAAAAGAATATCAATGATTCATCTGTCATTGAGGTAGTCGAAGATGACAGCATACATCGATCTAAAATGACTGAAGAAATTAAAAGAAAATTGCGAGATTTGAAAGTAGATTATGCTCGAGGCATGGGAACGTTGATGACTGACAGCTCGTCGGATGAGGAAACATCTGATGAAGGTAAGTTGTAAGTAGTTTACTGCCAAAACTTCAAATAATTTCATTGAATAGGTTACTGTTTACAATATTTAGTTTATTATTATTTTTAAGCAAATGTGAATATTATATTTTTTTACAGTAGGCTATTTCTTAAGTTAATAAAATTATTTGGAAGAGTGAAATGAAAAGAGTGGGTTGCTATCCTATCATAAATAAGGATTTACTTATTCATATTTATTAACAATAAATAATTTATTTCAAGAAATATGTAGGCCTAGTGATAATTAAAAAAGTTAGGTAAAGCTGCAGAAAGTTTCTATAATAATTTGTATATTTTCCAGAATCAGACAAAGACGATGTAGAACATGCTTGGGGAGAGATGGATGCAGATGCAGAGGAGACTGAAGAAGCAACAAACCGTATTGCTATTCTCCACATGGACTGGGACCGAATACGAGCAGCCGATCTTATGGTTCTTTGTAACTCATTTCTCCCATCAGATGGTCTGATTAAATCTGTCTCGGTAAGCTGAAGTTATTGTAGTATGTTTTGTTGAAAAAAATCTTTGAAGTATTATAACCATTATGTAATTAAAAGTTTTAACATTAATTACAGCTAAAGAGCCTAAACATAGATGAGGACATTCATTTGATGGTTAGTTATGCAAAAGGCATTAGGTACCATAATAATTCAAGAGTGTAACTCTTACAGTTTAATGGCGCATTAATTAATACTGTAAATATAGCTTAAATGTAGATGTAGTTAAAAATACTCATATTTGAACTAGTAATTGTTACAAAATTATGCAAATTATTATAAAACACTTTTGTTAAATGTTAAAGTTATTAAACATTTTTAAAAATGAACATTCTGACAATTCTTTTACATACTGTAATCAATGTAACAAACATATTACAATTGAACTATAACTGTTTAATTTATATTGCAGAGTAAACAAATAAAACACCAAAGATACGGCAACAAATGATATAGGTAACACAAAATCTAGATATGATATACTTAATAGATACTAAACAAAAAATTTAATCAGTTTATATTGGCAACAAATAGCGACAGTGGTGCTGCGCAAGACTTTCTTTTTCACCACAAATTTATTGAAATTTTTTCATTGCCAATTGCCCGAGTTTGTAAGTTCTTTGCGTGATACAGTCAGTTGATGATTGAATGCGTGAGACTCACACATTTTGCGTGAGAGTTGACATGTCTGTATAATGAATAAAAATGTCTGAAAAATTGTAGGATTAACTTATTTATAATTATAGGCCTACCTTATAAAACATCAAAATTAAAAACTAGTTTTTTATAGATCATAAATCACTTCTTAGACATGTTTCCACAACATTAATTTTTGTATATGTTTAGATTTTGTGCCCTTATTATTCTTTTCTTCCTTGTTGTTTTAAAGGTGAAAAAACCGTTTTGTCATCATCGCCTAATAAAAAAAAATTTTTTTAAACAGAAAATAAAATATAGACCTCTAGTCCTCGAATACTCATAGCGTCAAAGTCAGAAGAGAACAAGAGAGACCTGATAAAAAAGATGAAAGAGAAGGATCTACCCTAAAACTACTTAAAAAATAAAGGTTTAGGATCCAGCTAGGTTCTTCGGGTCCGCCACATCAGCAAGCACATGTATGACCCTTGAGGGTAATTGTGCCCTATTAAACTCTAAGCTATAAATATACTATCTCTCTCCCACAGTTTTCGTCGTATCGATTTCGGAATAATGATTATAGTTTTGCGTATAACTACTTATACTATGTTGTACGATGTGTTAAAATTTTTGGCTATCATCTCGAATCCACCATATTGGATTTGAGTAAAATTTTTTAATGGGAACATGGTCTTTAGATACATTATTTAAAATTGTTTTCCAACATCTACATTTCCATATTACATTTTTAAACACACTTTTTGATCTCATACAGGTTATCAATTTATAATAGGTCGCCAATCTTTCTTCCTTATCTTCTTCTTGATCACATTCATTTTCTTTTACTGTTTTTTTTTTCTTTTCTTTTCTTAATTTAAATGATGTCTTCGTCATTTTATTCCTCAACAATGAAATTACGTTGTCCATGTGCACATAATCTTCAAAAGTTAGAAAATTATCTGGTGAATTACCATTAATGTTCTCCCAGTCCTGTTGTGTGATTTCTGATTATTCTCCACATATTTTCATTTGTTGGCCATCTTCTTCAGAATTTTCAAGCCAAAAACATTCCAGCTTTTCGGAAAACATTTTGCTACAGTGTTTCTCGTTACACTGTATCAAGTCTTCCTGGCAGATCTCATTGCCATTAGGAAGTTCATTTCATTATTTGTGCCTTCTTCTATAGCATTAAGAATATGCTGGACTTCCTTTCTATAAAACATTTTGATTTTTTATTATGCTTTTGTCAAATGGCTGCAGTTTACTTGTTGTATTGGCAGGCACAAAATCTTCTCAGTTTATCATATCCCTCTGCACATTGAAGCTGAATCTTTTCATTATTTTTTAATATCCGGGATAAAGTTGACTTGGTGCTTCAAACTCCTTATTTCATCCTTTGACTTTTCATTGATTATTCTTAGTTTGTCACTAACCAAGAAACACTTTAACTTGCTGATTCTAAACATATCACTTCTGAAACTAACACCAAAACAGGTTTTTGAAAGTCACTATTGCAACCACCGTACTTATGTAGTTGCTTTGGAAGATTGACTGATTCATTCCTCTTCCAATTCCGCTAACACAGCATGATATGCTTTTTAACTCCCTTTCCCACACACTCCCCTTTTCTTGCCACATGTACTGTACTTGTACCATGTCTAGTGTAATATGTAGGAAAATTTAAATTCCACTTATAGAGGTAGGGGAATTCCACTTATAGAAGGACTTCAACTTTTGTTCCAGTTACAGAGGGATTCCACTTATCCAGGGTTCGACTGTATTTTAATTCTATAGGTATATGCTTTTCTTTTTATCAAATTATTTGAGATAACACTAATTTTAAAATAAATCCTGATAATTTTGCATTTTATGTTTTGCAATCTCTAAATATTCTCAGTATAGTAAAAAATTATGAGATAAAAATGTGGAAATTTCGTTATCAACTGTTTCATTTGTAGGTAGTCTTCTGATCATATCATTGTTAATATTAATAACAACTAACTATGTGTTTTTACACTGTTATACTGATAGCTCTGGTTAACATCCTCCTATGTTTGTCATTTGTTGTTTACTTTTTTTCTATAAAATCACATGACAATAATTATTGACAAACTTAGGGGTTGATGACCGAGAGGTTTTCACATTTAAACAAGGAAAAAGTATTGATAAATATAAGACATAGATTCCTGTATAAATTAACTGTAAACATTTGTATCATTTGGTTGATAGAATTTGTCATTGTAACTGATTGCAGCTGTATGATTTGTCTTTAGATATATCCTTCTGAGTTTGGGCTTGAAAGATTAAAAGAAGAAGAGCTAAAAGGTCCAATAGAATTAGTTGAAGCAGCTAAAGAAGATGCAGAAATAGATGAAACTGTGGATGATGATGATGAAGTAAGATGACTATTTTATATATTTGATTAGGCTTAATTATTTCTATTAGAATTTTTTTAAATTACATGTTTACACTTGGCTCAAAAAGATGACTGTAAATTAAAAGAGATAAGATTATTTAATTTTGTTTTTTGTTGGCAAAAGTAAATTTGGGGTACCTGCTATAAGACCAAAACAATTCTGGTTTTAAAGTTATTTGATAATGATGGATTGTTCATATTATTAATATGGTTCAATGAGACATTTGTATATATAAAAACTAATACACAATATTTCGAGAATAAAATCAACTCTTGTTATCAAGTGTAACAGTATTTAATCTGTCGTACTGAGACGGTTTCAATTTATTCAATAAGCGCTCAAATATCAAAAAAAAATTAATAAATTGAAAAATATATATAGTCATAATTCAGAGTACGTCAAAGGGACGGGTCATGGTTATATTCAAGCCTAAAATCTAGTCCTATATGGACAGGTAAGGTTTTAAGCAATAGTGTGTAATGCTAACCACTCTCAACAAAGCACAAATGTCTGGACAGGACAAATCGTGTATGAACTGGTAGTTATTTTTAAAAAATATTAAAATGTTAAAATATTTTTTACTCATTATATCTAGCAGGTCTAATGACCAAAGAATACGCAAAAAAGAAATTTAATAACTGTAATAGTTAAGGTTATGGCTTAAAAAACTCCAAGTCGAAAATCTAAATAGCTTGATTATTTGAAAATTGTAAATTTTGTAATAGTTATAGGTTAAGCTGATCTATATGTATATTTTAAAACTAAAAGAAGGAGATATATATTAATTAATGGGGAGGGGGATTTTTAATTAATAAAGTTAAGGAGAAAATCAGTAAACTTTTATAACAAATAACTTTGCTAAGAGGCAACAAAAATAAAAATAAAAAAATGAAAAAATTCTAAAAGGATCAAAAGATGGTTAAGAGAAAAATATGAAAATCTTTAAACAGGAATAACTCAGAAAGTTGTCCTAGAATAATTTCAATTCAAGTTTCTATGGAATCTACAAGTCATTAAAAAATAGGATGGTACTTTCACGTTCCGAAATCTTGAGCCAATCAAAAGATATGGAAATTTGAAGAAAATAAGTAGTAAAATTAACTTAACTCTTTAAATGCTCCCAGACGTCCTTATATACAGACGCGGCGGGTATCTGCGTAGAATCCCAATGTCCATTTTTTCGGACATTTAGAAAGTTAATGTTATTTTATGTAATAGAAAGACAATGGTAGATTTTAAATATATCAAAATGATCGGGAAAAAGCAAGCTTTCCATATATGATAAAATATTACATATTCAATAGGCATTTAGTTGTTTGTGAAATGTAATTATGTTGGCGTTGTCAAACTCAGTTGTTTTTCTCTGAATTGATGTCAGCTGTTGTTTGTATATAACCTTGAGTTTAGAATTTGATCGTATAAATAAGTTTTTAGTATAAATAATTTTATAGTTTATAGTTTTTTTATATAAAAAATCAACCTTTATATGTACAAAGAGCAAACAAGTTCTGCATACAAAGTGTTATCCAGAACACAAATACTAGTATTATTTTTCTTCCAACATTTTTGTTCCATTTAGGCTAGTTATTTTAGATACCCTAATATTTAGGTTAGGTGTTTTTGTATTCAAATAAAACTCTTGATGTAATTGAAAAACTTGTGTGTTGTGTAAATATTTGTAAATAGTGCTAAAAACTGTGTTGGGTTGTAAATTACATTCTAATATAAGTTGATGAAGGCCTCAGCGAAAAATTGGAAATATGTTAATATACTAAAAACATTCTTACTGTGTTGTTTATCAAAATAATTCAATGAAATTTATTGTGTGTGTTAATTTTTAAATGTATTTATAATGGCCCCAGGATTTTCTTGCCATCTCTTTCTTTTGCACTTAAATAAAAAAATTTTAAAAAAAATTTTTGGGCAAGTCATTTTTTATTTTACAATATATATATATATTTTTTGAATTTTATATATTTATACAATACTTGATGTTTTAGAGTAGTTAATTACAAACTAAACAACAACAAAATCATAAGAATTGATTCATAAATAAATGAGTTATGGGTTTTTTAACAAAACGCTGCAAAAGTTCTAAATTAGGCCTGGGATTCTATGCAGATACTACAATAATAAGGCTACAATAATAAGGGATTCTATATCTAGATAGCTGAAAAAAAAAAAGTCTGGGACAGATAAAAACACGAAGAGCTATCCCTCCAGGGCAGAGGAAGGTTCCATAGTAAGGGCAGGAGCCAAATGTATGATTACAAATGCATTAAATCAGAATGGAAAATGTTAATTCACGAAAAAAATAGTTATCATGAATGAAAAACAAGATAAAACTGTCAAAGGGTTAATACAATAACTGTTAAAAAGAAAACTTGGCAAATTAGACCAAAATAAAAAGGAAAAAATCAAAGGGAAATTTCTGACAGAAATTGGCAGGAGCACTACACAAACATTTCAAGCTTTGAGAAGATATTTGGTGTTTAAATCAGTTAGGAAAGAGTTGATTCACCACCAGCTAGGAAAGAGTTGATTCACCACCACCACTGAGGAAGGTCTTCTTAAATACTCCAAAAAATATGTTATATACAATTGGAAAGTTTAACTTCAAGAACAGTTTAAGAAGTAGTAAATAGTGAAAATTCATTGTAGATTTAACATAAACATTTTAAAAACGAAAAATAAATAATGTGAGGAAAATAAAATAGGTTTTGATAGTTTTATGGTTATGGTAGAAATTTTTTTTAATGTTAAAAAGATGAAATTTTTTAAAAGAATAATTAATTGTTAAATGGTGGGATTAAAATAAAACTAACAAACTCTGATTTAAATTAATTACTACAAATAAAATTAAAACATTCAATTACAATAATTAAAATCTTTTCAGTATGATGAGTGATTAAATCAACCAACATAATTCAACTTAAAATCGTGAGGAAAGAACAACATCAAGAGAGCAACATTCATTATGTCATACCAGCATAATTCAACAATGACAACGATAACCACAACAATGACAACTCCATAACTAACAACAACAATCGCAATGATGACAACCACAACAATGACAGTAACAACAATAATAACAACTACAACAATGAGGACGACAAACGGAAAAATGAGAACAACTCCTGGACCAACAACAACAAACACGATGATTTCAATAATGATGACGATAACCACAACCATGACAACAACTCCACGACCAACAACAACAACCACAAAGATGATGATGATGATGACAAACAACAATGATGATTATGATGACGACAGCCACAACAATAATGATGACAACTACAACAATGATGATGACAAACACAACAATGACAACAACAAATATCTTGACCATGTCAACCACAATAATGACAACAATAATGAATAACAACAACTACAAAATTTACAACGACAAACACAACAATTACATGAACTCCATGAACATCAACATATACCACCATGACAAACACAACAATGACGACAACAACCACAACAAAGACAACAACTCCACAACCAAAAACACATACCATGATGGCAACCACAACAATGACAACAATAACGATGATGACAATGATAATAATGATGATGCCAAACACATAAATGGCAATGACAACAATTATGACGACAAACACAACAATGGCAATGACAACAATGATGATGACAACCACAACAATGAAAACAAAAACCACAACAATGACAAAGGTATTTCACAGATAGGTATTTTAATACACATAACATAATGACAGTTTATATATGATTTGAAGTTCCGTTCATTAAAATACATATCTGTAGAGTGTTTGTCATTGTTGTTGTGAGTCATTGTCTTTGTGGTTGTTGCCTACTTTGGCATTGTTATGGTTTTTGTTTTCATTGTTGTGGTTGTAGACATCATTGTTATAGTTGTTGTTACTGTATATAATATGTTTATATATATATATATATATATATATATATATATATATATATATATATATAATTAAACCATATTAATATCCAAAACAATATTTTGATATTTCTCCAAACTATCTTACTTACCTTTAACAGGGTTCTTACAGTACTTAATGGTCACCTCCCGCATCCCAAACACCAGGTATCTATCCAAAGCATCTTCCTCCCAGAAAACAACGCATGGGATCCTCAACATCTTGCCTTCATGTCACATAGAGTTGCCCTCACTTTCTCCCAGTAAGTTGCCGGTACAGCAACAATCTCTTAGGCCACCTGTAGTTACTCATACTGTCCATAACATTGCAACTGGCGCATCTCAATACTATCAGTTATCGTCTCCCAACTCTTACATATACCCGTGTTCGCACATCCACATTTCATACTCTATCCTGCATAGAAACTTTTCATGATCTTCTAAACAATTCCATCTCCAAGGCTAACAGCCTCTTCCTGTTCCTCCCAATTATCTGGCAGCACTCTGTATATAGCAATGGGCTCAACAATAGTTTTATAAAGACATGTTAACATTAGGTCGAATTTTACTAGACCAAAGCAGAGTTATGTTTATTTATGGTCACTCTACCCTGAACTGTCCTTGTGCTGAATGTCTCTTACACAATCTATCCCTAGTAAAAATACACTCCAAGTATTTAAACTGTCATATTCCCGTGTAAAGGCATTCTCCATCCTAATATCCTCTGCTCTTTCTGCAACCACCAAATACTCTATTTTGTCACAGTTCACTCTTAAACTCCACTTCTCATATTTCTCCAACAATTTCTGATCATAAATGAAGCATTATAATCATGAATCACAACAACTTGATTGTCCCCGAAAAAGGGTGCATATACAAACCTAATCAATTTCAATTCCCATCTGCATACAAATCCTTAAAGCTTCTCTAATGAAAATTCTAAACAAAGTCAGTGACAAACCACAACCCTGTTTTAAGCCTTTCGAAACTGCAAAAGCTGTAGACATTATCTTTTCGTTCTTCACACAACAATTGCAACTTTTATACATTACTCCAAACAGTCTAATGATTTTAATGAATTTGTCCTTACATTGTACTCTACAACAACCCAAATAAAACATATTGGTTGCCACCTTACTATAAAATGGAGATTTACGAACAATCATCTGAATATTAACCATGGTCCTGAAGGCCAAATATTTCAAAGTTAACCATATCAATTTTAGCGAACTTTGAAAATGTATTATCCAGACTAATATATTAAACTGCTCGTTCATTTGTAAAATATCAAATTTCGACATCAGGGTTTATTTTACTAATTTCTAAATTACACACGAACTGTTATTTTCATTTATTTGTAGACATTGATTTAGGTCATAAATCTTTACATTTAATAAAATTTTTGATTAATATCATTTCTGTCAATTTTGAGATATTGGAACTTTTATAAAATCAAGCCTGATACAGGTTTTTAAGACTTCTGGTCCTCATAGATGGATTCTCCTTTTTTCTTTCAATGGGCTACTCTAGGTGGGGACATTACAAAACTGGTGTCAAGAAGCAGTATAGGAAATTTTTAAAACAATTTTAAATAAATTCTTACAACTCCATGAAAAGCCTTGTTTACATGATTAGCCAAAAGATGGTTACTCGGAACATGATGGGAGAACAACTGCCTAACTCATGGCGTTTTGAACTATAAATATATTTTAACATGATGTAAAACTGTTTTTATTGTGTAAATCTTCTTTCTGTTGTGTGTCACATCTAAACATTTTTTATACCAAATCATGTAATTATTATTTTTATTTTTAAATTTATTTTTCAAGCTTGTTATGTTTTATCTGGTACAGATAAATATCTCTTTATATAATACTAATCTAATAGTTTATTTCGTTTGTTTGTATTTGCAGGCCAAAGAAGGAAGGAAATATCATATGGAGCGATTGCGCCAATATCAGTTAAATAGACTAAAATATTACTACGCCGTTGTTGAATTTGATTCACCAGAAACAGCTAATAAAATATACACAGAATGTGATGGTATGGAGTATGAAAGTAGTTCTACCAAACTGGATCTTAGGTTTATTCCTGATGATCTAACCTTTGATCATGTAAGCAATTTTAAGTATTGTATTAGTGAATTTATATTATAAATGTTTTAAATAATCTGTAGAGAAGTGAAAACTATATGAGTTGCAATTATTGTCCAATATTATTCAAATTTGAAACATTTATGAATCATTTTTAAGTTCTTTAATCAGAAAAATTGGTTAGTAAATTTTTAAACAGCCGCTAATTGTCAAATTTTAATACTTCTTAACTGTACATCATGCAATGTCGCACTGTGTCAGTATGCAGTCTGTTGATTTGTATTTTTTCTGATCTATATAGTCTCAGTTGTTTTGACTACTCAAGCCTTGTTTTATCCATCGGTTTTTTTCTTAGGTCGCTTGTTTCAGTTTAATTTCCAACATAGTCCTAGAATACTAGACTATGTTGGCTCTTTTCGTGTTTGTCGTGTGTTCTAGATTTTTCCACCAGATAACAAGAATTAATCCAGATCCTCGAAAAATCATTAATAATAACTTATTTTGTACAGTTTAACGATGCTCATATATTTCATATCATTTCTTATTCAAGGGCTATTAAGAAAATGATGATTTATTATTGAAGTTCAGTAAGAAACCTTGGAAATTAACATCATGGATATAGGTTATATTAGGTGTACATATAATCTGGTATGTTATGTTATGTTTTGGATTATTTTTTTTGTTTTGCTTATATTTATTTATGTGTTTATTTATTAAATTAATTGTATGTGTTATATAAAAGTGAAAACGTTTTAAAAATAGTTATTTCCTGTTTAAATGATTGAAATTACTTTATGAACAGGAACCACGAGAAGTAATTACAAGTTTACCTGATCCTTCCAAATACAAGCCCAGGTATTTTACAAACACAGCATTACAGCAAGGTAAAGTCCACTTAACATGGGATGAAACTGATCCTGATCGTAAAGAATTTACACAAAAAATACTTACAAATGCTGATAATGTAACAGATGAAGATTTGCAGGCTTATCTTGCATACTCTAGTGGTGAGGACGAAGAAGAAGATACTGAAAAGAACGATCGTAAAAAGGATGGAGGTAATTTTTAAGTTTAAAAAATTTTCTTTTGGTTTTTCATATATACATTAACAGTAACACATTAACTAAACAATCTGAATCTGTAACCTAGACAAATCTACCATTCACATAGAATATGTCAACCACAATGAAAACTTTCTTCTAGACTTAAACGGGCTCAAGGACAAGTTGTAAGGCTTTAGATAAAACTGTCTTAATTCGACAAATCCGAAGATTAACAATGAAAAAAGATTTGACTTCTACTTCTTCAATTGAGTGGTCTTTTGTATATTTGCCTCAAAGGGTTATTGCGTTTCCAAATGGAAAATAGATGGTTTTATGCCCCTAGAAATCTACGGAAGACCATGAATCTCGGAATCTTTCTGAGAAAATTGTCTTGTTGGTCCTTCAGTCAAAGATACAATATGGTCTCTGTCATTTCCAAATTGAGGCTTTTGCAGTTTCCTCTTGTAGCCCACATTTCCTACACCTAAGCTCCTCTGTGTATTCAACTTATACTATGTTTATCATGTGATAGAAATCTGTACTGTACCCTACCACTTTCCTTATATTGTAGAGAGAACAAAGTAAGAGTATATTTATCTTTAGACCAGGCTACTCCTCCACCTCCTTGTGTGATCCTTCTGAACCCAAGTGCTGTTGACTTGCATCACCAGCCTCATGTGTGTACCATGTAATGACTCAGGTCCTATGAGTTTTGTTGCTGACCTTTGTTAGTTGCCTGCAAATTCATTCCACTAATCTCAGTAAAGTGTATCATTGTTGTGCCTCCCTACCAGTGATTCTGAATCAATCTCGGACTAACTATGACCTGAATTCATTAGTAGAATCCAAGACTTTCAAAGACACCTGTGTAAATGATATGATATGATATGATATTTATTGCTCCTTATCTTTACACATACAAGTATATACACAACCTTACATATAAGGGAAACAACAATAACATCCCTAGGTTAAAACCTGTTTGGGATGTATATAAAAAAAGGAAAGCACTTAAACATAACAACTTAAAATACACTCGGAATGAAAGAAAAACCCGGCAACCAACCGCACTCCTCCGAATCTTACACACTACATCAGTCTTAGCGTGAAGTTACAATAATGGCTTCCAAATTAAATACAAATATAAACTTACAAACTACCACAAGAAATTTGAATAGAAATCACACATTACATCACTTTTATATATACATTTCCAGCTTTAACTTAAACAATCTAATAAGGAATGGAATTTGGAATAAAGTCATATATATTTATGCAAACGCATACATACACCAACCACTACATATACATATATAAACATATACATGCACATACATACTCATATATACACATATATATACATACATACATACATACATACACACATACACATCATACATACATACATTTCTCCTCTTCAAACACAAAACAATGCAATACATTTCCAAAATTATACTTTATTGTAATGTGCTAAAGTCAGCAACACATCAACTTGGTTAATCAGAATTTCCCTAACGAACCTACAAAATCTCTTTTTATTCCTACAACCTTTAATATAATCTGGCATTGCGTTAAAAAACTTAGGAGCGAGATATGAGTAAAATTTCTTAAAACTGTTAGATTCGGTTTAGGTATAAACACATTTAAGTAATTACGTAATTTTCCTCTTTTTGGTCCTAAATGATTTTTGCTTTCCCCACTTTTATCAAAAAAAATTCTCAAAACTTTATAAATGTATAAACTTTTAAGTGGTAAAATATTTAAAGTTCTGAATAAAGGTGCAGCATGTATCATTCTGGACTTGTTTAGCATAATGCGGATAAAATGTTTTTGCAAAGAAATAACTGGCCTTAGAGTAGTGTGATATGCACCTCCCCAAACTGCAATACCATATTCCAGCTTGGAGTTTATTAAAGCAAAATAAATAGATTTCAAAAATTGAAGTTTACATACTGATTTCAATAGATAAAAGGTTCTGATATATATGATTAGCTTACTCTTCAAATAATGAATGTGTACCCTCCATGTTAATCCAGAATCCAAAAACAAACCCAAATATTTAATGTCCCTTACCTGCTCAATTTCTGGGCATTTTAAATAGAAATCAATATAAGATTATCCTTGTATCCAAGTCTCTGGGCTTCCTTCGTTCTAGGTCAGGCATTACCGCTGAAAATGGATATGAGACGGAATACTGCACTTTCATATGTTGGAGATTAACGTGTGATTATATTAATAGTTGTTCCACTAAACTGTTGATAGCTGAGGTGAATTTTTGAAACATCCTGTACACAGTAATATATGAGTGTGTTTTTGGTTTAACATTTCAATTGTAAATATTACTGTAATAATCAATTAGGTAATAATGAATTATATATTAGAATTATTTTATTTTCTTCCTATTCAAATTTTGTTGTTTTTAAATTACTTAAATTCTAAATTCAGATGATGGTGATTCTGAGGAAAGTGCTGACGTAGATAAAGGCGATGATGATAAAATAGCAACTTACCGTGCACTGTTGGCAAATATTGAGTCCGCCGAAGAGAAAAAGAAAGAGCGTGATGTAGAAATGGAGATTACGTGGGGTGTTGGTCTCAAAGAAAAAACACAGCAGCTTGTTGATGAAAAACTTAAAGCTCCACAAACACCATTTGAAGCATTACTTGAGAAGAAACGGGAGAAAAAGAAGATGAAAAAAGAAGAAAAATTGAAAAAGAAAAAAGAAGAAAATAAAGTAAATATGTTTATTTAGTTTTTAATTAACATGCTTTATAACAAAAGTTTCGTATTATGTCCATAGAGTGGAGTCTAAAACTGTTTCCAACATAACTTATATTTTGTTGCAAAAATTTACTATAATGTTAAAAAAGGCCCTGGCTCATAATGCAAGTCCCCCTCCTCCAATTATATATAAACAGAATTATACTGATATATCTGTCATTTTAACCATAGTGTTTTAACAGTGTAAAATATCATTTTTTCATTAAGTAATCAATTTAAGATCGTTTCACCTACACTTTGAGAATCATCAGTCAATCAAATCGCTTGCATTGCTTGCTCCTAATTCCTTCTCATTTTACAGTGACCTCCATTTGATCATCATAATATTGTCTTTAGAGATTGACTGATTAAATAAATTTAATATCTATTAAACGGCAAATGATGTTGAGAAATTTTGTATGCTACTTAATCTATAAAGACCCAGTTTGAGAAAAATTTTCAACCAATTTCCTTTACTCATTTCAAAATGGTGCCCATTAAAAAAAAAATGTAATTTTTTTACAAGAGACATAAGAGAGTGGGTACTTTGTAGCACTAAGTTGTGTGTAAAATTTCAACTGTTATCATTTGCCGTTTAAAAGATGATTTTTCAACTGACCATTTTAGAACATATGTTCACATGAACTGTTTTTCATTATTTTCACCAGTAGAATACATAGTTTAAATCACTTAACATGTCAATTAAGAATATTAAGAGACAATGATTGCAATGGCAGAAACTGAATCCTAGCAGAAACATAATAATATCAACACAAGTTCTTCTTGAAATACATCTGTGTCTTGTGTCTAGTAAAGTAACTTTGATTATTGGTTGCAGGAGGAAGATAGCAGTGACAACCTTTACTCTGATGATGACATCCCTTCAGACATTGATATGAATGATCCATATTTCAAAGAAGAACTGGAAAATATGCCTAAACGAAAGAAAAAGAATAAAAAACAAGTTGATGAAGAGGAAAATGAAGAAGAAATGCAGAGAAAGGTAAATTTTACATGTATTTATTAATAATAAGAATAATTCTCCTAATTGTAATTACAAAAACCATAACTAAAAGATAATAGTTGTAATAATTATTATTTAGTTTTATTCTGTTACCCTGGTATACATTTTGGTATCATTGTTAACTTTTTCAGAGTTCTACAACTAAACTAAAACTAACTTATAAAATTACACTAACATGTGGCCTACCACCCTTCCCACTCAGATGATTCGGCCAACCAGAGTGAGACAATATCAGAGACATGTTATTGATCTTTATTTATTAATGTACTAGTCAAAAATAATGTGTTGTGATTTCTCTTTAACTCCCTGGTAGAATCTTTGCCATTCATGTATGTATTTTAGCCAATATCCATATTTTAAATATAGCTTTTGAAGCTGCCGTTATAGCTCAAAAGCAGCTATAAATTGTTCTCACTATGAACTGTGCACCAATTGTGGTATTTAGAACACATTTTAATGCTCTACCTTTGCTATTATTTTTTAAATATTTTTTTGTACCATATTTGTTTACCACATTGTGTTTTTTATATGTTTTTACTAGTTCTTTAGCCAGAAAAATAACTAATTTGGAAGAATGGCTTCATTGGATTTTTTGTACAATTAATTGTTGTGTGTTTAAATAGAAAAAAAAACCTGATAATATTAAATTTACCTGAAGAAGGAAATTCAACACTCAATTAAGTTCTTAGGAGTTTACATACAACCTAATTTTAAATTTGATATTCACATAGAATACTTATGAAAAAAGTTGTAAAGAGATATCTTTCTATTGAGGAAATTAAAATTCTGTATTGATCAAAGTGTCTTAAAACTTGTATATTGTAACATTTACAATTTTGATATCTTTATGTTAAGATACATTTGATTGAGAGAAATAAAGTTGTCAGAAATTGAATGTGCTGTATAGACCATTCAAAAGATAGATAGAAGTTGTGGGGGAATGCACAAGCTATTCTAACAAGTAACAAAGGAACTAAAAATATAGGGATGAGAGACGTTGCCATTAGAAGTGTGTCACGCAGACTGCTCGATCAACATCAAGGCTGATCGCCTGAATATCTAGAGCAACGATCAGTGCATTATTCTATGGACTGATACTGTTATTTAACTTTGAATCTAAAACTAAATTCAGTGCAAATTTACGCCTTGGTTTAGGGTAAAAAAGAACATTATAATTGGTAATTTATGTCTTAAAAAAAGTAGAAGCAATCAGTTTAAATAATGGCGTCATAATGTAATAAAAAACATTGGCTAATTAATAGCTAACTGAATTGTATGAATTTTGATTTTGAATTCGATCGTTAAGAATACTTGTATAACATGAACTATTGAACATTTAATTTGAATTTGATCGTTATGAATACTCGTAACATGAACTAATGTTTAATATTTATGAAACTAATGTCTAATAATTTGTCATGTTATTCACTGTACGTATTTCAGAGAAAGTTAACCAAAACTGCTTGACTAGATTTTGTATGTTTCAAATATAAATAGAACTTGTTAATAAATATATGTTTTATTTTAGAGGTTTTCATGATCATTTAGCGTATCTAGTACATTTTCCCGTAATTTACGACCCAAGAAAATAAAAGAATAGAATTAACAAGTGTTTGTACTTTTATCACAAAAATGGCACTCGACAAGTAACAGTAAATTCATCCCAAGTAAAAAATGTTAAATTTTTGTTTTTTTTTTAATGTAATAATAACATATTTTCTTTACGAAATTTTTACATTATTATAATATTTTGTATAAATACCCAGTTATTTAATCTATGGGGTAATTAAATGGGGAAATTACTCTAATATAAAAATTTAAAAAAACTACTGTTTCTACAAAGAGGGCAATCAGAGTAAACAATAATACTCATTGTAAGCTTTTATTTTGAAAAAAAAAAATATATGTATTTTCTGATCTCCTTTGTTTGTATTGAATTGTTTATTGTATATGAAAACAAATATCAATTATTTCCCAATCCATGCCTCTACAAATATGTACCTTACGAGGCTTAGGCAAAAATCTTAAAAGTAATCAATGTAACTTCAGCACAACGACCAATAGTAGTTTTATTGAAATATTTTATTTGGTATATGTTTATTTACATACAGTATATTTTTTTAATGTTTAAATTATTATTGTAGTGTTTTATTGTGTTATTTATTCATTTTTACAATTATACATTCATATGTTGGGTTTATTTATGTTTATGTCAGCTTGTTAAATTTATCTGGTAATTTGAAAAAGTAAGTTAAAAGATGACACTGACATACATACAATAATAAAGATGTTTATTTATTAATTTTCCAATCTTAATTTTTGCCCGATATGAACTCAATTTGATTTAATTCTAGAACAACTGGCCAGTGTTGAAAATCAATTATTATAACGTTACAAACAAGAATTTATTTTTGATAGTTTGAAATTTCTTCAATTACATTGAAATCGGGTTCATTAGCAAGACTATGTACACTTTAGTTTTTCATAGAAAGTAAGATTTTTGTGTTACTATTGACTTTCTGGTGAACACATGAAATGAGACATTCTATCCATTAAGCAGAAACATTTGTTTATTTCAACCTTCCGTGGTACAAAAGTAAATGTGTTAATATGTACTTCTAATAAGTTTTTTGAAATATAGTAGAAATTGTAAATGTGTTTTAATGATATTATAAAGTGATTATTGATTGTACTTAATTTTTTAATGAATGTGATGATAAATATTCATAAAAATAGCACAGGCTTAGCAATTTTGAGCTATTTGGAAATTTTATTTTATTTTGTGTTTTGTTTTTAGTAATATGGCTGAAAAAATTTCATTATTCTTGTAATTTTTATATATTATTGGGTTATGTTACTTATATGTGTTTGCCAATTTTTTTCATTACAACCATGTCACATTATGCAAATTTCACGATTAATCGCCCATTTTCAGTTTTTTGCTGTATAAGCCGTCTTAACCACTTCCGGTTTAACCGGCTGGCTACCTGCTTCACTGTAACTCACATTTCAGCTCTTTCCATGCTTCTCACTGACACCAGATATTCGACATAAATTGATTGTTTTTACAACTAATGTACAATATCAATATTAATCTCTTGGTTGATTAATTTTAGTGAAGACTTGCCCTCTGTTCTAAGATAATATTTTTTACAAATTTAATGTGTAATCATGTGTATTGTATTTATTGTTTTGTATTAACCATTTTGTAATTAACATTTTGTACAAAAATTGACTAATGTTTATAAAAAATTGTGCATGACTGCTTTAAAAAACTGTACAGAATAAATAACAAAAATCAATCAAGGACTTCTTTAAGTAATTATTTTACAAGTTTTATTTTATTTTATTTTATTACTTTAGCAAATATGTGTATTTTTTCATAACTACTTACTGTATCTACACCAAAAAAAAATATTTTTTTTAGTTAAACAGTGCTTTATTGTGATTTGTGTTTGTCAAAAGCCTACACAGTACAACAATAGGTAATCAGTTTTTATATTTTAAAATTAGTTGTAAGTACATACACATTTTTATTCCATAAAACTATACTGCATGTTCTTTGCAATGTATTTACCTTTTTCACATATTTAAAAATATTACAGTACTAGTATTTTAATACACCTGTACAGTTTAAAGTTAATTTTAAGTATTTTTGGTTTAACCTGTCATTATGCCAACCAGCCTTGCGACCGGTCCCATGCTGGACGGTTAGAAGGGCTTCTACTCTACATACATTTCTAATAAAAAATAATCCCTACAACTATACATTTTTGATGTGCGTAAAATTTGGGACAATATAGCTAACTCAAAATGTTTATTTTCTGACTAACAGTTTTTACTAGTACCATGGCATTACCATAATTGTCTTTTTGTTGTTATTTTTTAACCATATTTTAAAAAATAGGTTCTTGAATCATATAAATTTTATTTGTCTAGTATAATCGGCTGATTTTTATGAATAAAATGATATATTGCAACATGTTCTTTGATTAAATGATATATTTCATATGAATTATTAAAACATTTATTTGCAAAACACCGAAAAGTGTTTGCCACTTAATGTTGTTTCAACTGCCAGTTGTAGGGTTTTAATAGAGAAAACTTTTGTCCAGGCTGAACTCGAATTGTTACTTTTAGAAGAAGGAAACGATGATGTTGGAAAAAGCCATTTTAGTTTGAAAAGTATTCAAGACCAAGAAAGTGGAAATAAGAAGAAAAAGAGGAGAAAACAACTGAAGAAGAAGAAGATAACAAAGGAAATTGATAATAAGGAAGATGATTTTCAGGTATTCTTATGAATAATATATTTTAAAATATTAAAAATTCTAAAATACTAGATATGGAATTGGTCCCTTTTTTAGTTTATGTCTTCATTAAAAACCTTTGTTATTTATTATTGAAATGTTTCAGACATATGTCTTTTCTATGTCATTTGATCTAGTGGTTTGAAATTTAGTTTACAGTTTTAGTTCCAAGTTTCAGATATACAACACAAAAATACTGAAAATTTAAACTAAAATATAGAAGAAGAATTTGGAGAGGGGAGAATCCGCATTCCTCATTACGATTATGTGGACCGTCCCCAACTTCTTTTGGTCAGCCGGGAACCCCTGGTAAAAATCCAGAAACTCTCAGCTGGCTGGAGACTGCATCCACGTGGGCCGAAATTAGTCAGGATGGAGCCAAGGACGCGGTCTCGGGCGATAATTAAACAACACGCAATTCAGTGTTTAAAATGATTTTGAGTTTTACTTCAGAATTATTATAGAATTACAATGTTTCAAAAATTGGAAAAGACATGACGATTACAGCGGCCGCGCGTTGCCTAAAATGGCCCGACTCTGCTCTCTCGCGAAGCGAGCTGTATCTTGGGGTATCTCGAGCCGGACTGGCGTACCCAAGCCGCACAGCTTCGGACTGCGTTCCCCCCCCTTATTAAGTGATTACGCTAACTCAACAGAATTGGTCTACCTCTTCTTGTCTATTCATTTGGCAATTATTATTATTAATTTTTTTTTTTTTTTATGGTGTGCCCCTTGGCTGGGCCACAATTGCGATTACGATTATTAATGTTCTGTACAGCAGATTAATATAAATTAGATAATATACTGTAACAAATTTTGATAGTTGTGAAATAGTTAGAGGGAGGGGGAGAGAGAGACCAATATATATGGAATAATGCAATTCATGTGCTTTACTTTACATAAATATAAATTAATTAAAGACATGAGAATTTTATGACCTTGTAACGAAGAGTGTTAAAGTTGTTCATAACATAAACAGTTCTCATTTAGAATGAATATCATAGTGAGGGCTTTGATAAAATAAATAGTCAAAAAACATTAAACCCATAATAAATAAATAAAAATAGAACATTTATAATACATTAATGAAGAAATTATAAGGATATAGTACGTAACTATTCTTGGAATTCCAAACTAAATAGTGAATTTTAATTATAAATTGTTTTCAAGAATAGATGATCCACAGATGAGAAATTTTTTTACTACCGTCATGAAATTGTCTTGGCATCATAATTCTACTGTGCACAAGCTCTTACTTTTTCCAACCATGATTCCCAACATAACATTCCCATAACCTCCCTAATCATAGTAAAAAAATAGATATAATTGAGGAAATGTGTGTTGTTGGTTAAGGTATTGTTGTAATCAAATTATGGAACATAAATCATGTAGCTTTAAAATTTGTTGCATCAAATGATACTGAAACTTATTTTCTGTGACATAAAATTATAAGAGATTTTGCTAAAAAACCAAATTGATGATATAACAACCATTTATTTTCTGTGACATAAAATTATAAGAGTTTTTCCTAAAAAACCAAATTGTTGACATAACAACCATTTATAAAATATATCTAATTAGCAATAATAGATCTTGTAAATAGAATGTCATCAGATTTAACACATAAGCTTGGTTACATTATTCAATATATGATGTTTAATGTTTTTTAATAGTTGGAAAATTTGAAGTGGCAGATGGTTAAAATGATGTCAAACCTAATTATGTAGGTTCTATGTTAGCCCAAAATAACTTATTTTGTGTAACTTAGAGATTTTCATATAATAATACAAAAATCAAAATCAACCTACTAACGGATCCACACAAAAATATCGTTTGAAATTTGTGTTTTATCATGTTCTCTGCATGACAAATATTTGCCATTTTATTTTATAGTTTATGTGTACCTACTTTTAGACTGTGGGGTGTTTTATTCCTAGATAATCTATATCACCTTGTGTTATTTGTATTTTGTGGATTAAGAAATGTTGTTGAATGTGTTTGTTAGGTGAATGTGGCTGATGAAAGATTTGGTGCTTTGTACTCGTCACACCATTTCAACATTGATCCTGCTGATCCACAGTTTCGTAAAACTAAGGCCATGGAGGCTATTATTACAGAAAAACTTAACAGAAGAAAAAGAAAAGACGGTGAAGAAACCATTGTAAGGATTTCATTAGGTTTCAGAACAGTATAAAGTGTAAAGATTTATCCCTCCTTGTTATTTGTTTTGGGCTTTTGCTTTTAGTATTATTTATGGTAATGTCAAAACAACAATTGTAAGGATTTCATTAGGTCTCAGAACAGTATATAGTGTAAAGATTTATCCATTCTTGTTATCTGTTTTAAGCTTTTGTGCTAGTATTATTTATGGTAATGTCACAACAACAATTGTAATGATTTCATTAAGTTTCAGAACAGTAAAGACTTATCCATTCTTGTTATCTGTTTTGGGCTTTTGCTATATATATTATGAGCCGTCCGCAGCTCTTAAATCTTGTTCTGAAAAATTAAATATTGTAGTGGATGTGGAACAACCTTTTCTAAACCCAAACTGAGCCTCAGATAGAATGCAGTTATCCTCCAAAAATAAAGTTAACTGATGGTGTACTACTCTTTCATATACTTTTGAAAAAACTGATAAAAGAGAAATGGGTCTGTAATTTCCCATTTCAGATTTCTTACCCTTTTTTATAAATTGTACTTTAATTTAGATGGGGGAAAACCTGTCTTCATTGATAGATTTATGATAAATGCCAGCAGTTTACTCACGACCAGTGCAACTGTTTTCAGGACACTATCTGATATTTTATCCCACTCACATGATTTGTTTTTTATTTATTTTTAAAATTATTTCAGTTTCATCAGTAGGTGATAATTATTATTCATTTTATTGTTCAACTGTATGAGTACCATAGCCTTTGATTTATCTTGACCTCCTTTTAATTAAGCCTTTTGTAACATTAACAAAAATGTTATTAAAAGAATCTGCTATACCTTTAGAATCAACAACCTTTCTTCTTTGATCAATAATTTCTGTAATACAACCATTTGGAGCGAATTCATCTGTTTCTTTACGTACAACACCCCAAGTAGCTTTTGCTGTATGTGAAGCTTGAGCTATGTATCTATCATTGTGCAATTTTTTAGCTGCAATTATAAGTTTGTGCAGTATTTTACAATAGAGCTATATTATTAATAGAGTATTATTGATGGTCATATCATTTTTTCGTATGTACTACTTTTTGAAGGAAATAAGGTCATAATAAATGTAACCGAATATAATCTATTGATGGAACTAAAATTTATAATAAAAGATATAAATGAAATTTTTATTTGACTTCTCTTAACATAACTTTACAAATATATAATAATTAAAAACAAGACATATATCATAATTCTCTTTTCTTTTTTTTTTTTTAAACAACTATTATTTTGTTAAACAAACAATGTTAAGCAACACTTGAGAAATGTTAAATCAATTAAATGAAAAAATGTTTATTAGTGCAACAGCTTTATTTTTTTTAAACATTCATCATCATTCTTAAGTGTTCTCAACCTTAACGAGATTGGTTGATTAGCTCTGTTACCTTGAATATACTATAATGTTTGCTTAATTTAATATTTTTAAAGGAAACAAGATAAGATTATGTATTGTCTAACCTAACCTGTTGGAGATATTTTAAATTAACAGTATTACAAATCTTTAAAATAGACCTATATCACAAATCCTATCCTTCTAAGCTTTTTACCTTATATACACACTTTTATCTTAATTACATCTATTTCAAGAAAATTACTGATAACCTTTAAATTGGTAAACTTTAATTATATTTTGAAGGGAATTAATATTTCCGCAGATTTTTTTCAACGGTTGGTTTTGTCATTGCCACACTCCAGACTATTAGTTTGTATTATATCAATTTCCTGATTAGTTAAATTTCACTACATGAGAGTAATAAAACACTATAAACAGCAATATCATTTAATTACTTTTTGTTCAAGTAAATATTAGGTAATATAATATTAACTTGAATTTTTAAAATTAAAGAATGTTTAGTATTCTAAATTATTTATATATAAAACATACAAGGTGTGTCATATAATAACGAGACTGATACAATATCTCACCTTTATTTATATCGCTCACAATTCTAATTCTTGTTCCCATTCACACTTATATACCAATACAGTCTTGTTTACACTAGTCGAATGTGCGGAGCAGATCAGTTTTTGTCAACTGTTTAACACATCTTCGTTTTCTTCTTTACTGGATTAACTGACTCAAAATATATTCCTTTAAGTACAGATTTCACTTTAAGTCTTCTTCCATACAGAAAAGAAAAAGTGTGGTAAATATAGAATATAGATTTTTCATGTAGTAATATGTTTGGCGGCTATAAACAGCTTCACAGAAAGTGCTGTGTGAGCAGCCGTATTGTCCTACTAAAGAATGAAACCATTTTTTTACAGTTGTGGTCGTTTTTGTCAAATTCTTTCATTCAGCTTTCTCAAAACTTGTAACAATTACAGTCCACTGCTGTGCTTTCTAGAACCCATTCTTCCAAAATTGCAACAATCCCACCAAAAACCCCAATGACTATGATTTTGAATTGGATGTGCTTTTTAAATTTACTGTTAATATGGTTTTTCCTGTGCATTGACTGTTGTTTCGTCTGTGATCATATTGAAGGAACCAAGTTTTGTTACAAATGATTATTTTTTGGAAAAGGGTGGGGTCGACCTGTTTTGGAAAAGGGTGGAAAAGTTCCTGCAACAAGTCAGCTTAAATTTCCTTGTGGCTTTGTTTTTGCTCCTCACATAAGATTTGACGTGCATTGTCTTAGTCAATGTTCATGACTTCAGCTATGATTGAGGCACAGAGTCGGCGACCTTCTCAAACAATCTGGCTAATTTTTTCTACACCCTACTTCAGTTCTTGAATTGGAACATTGTCCAGGACATTCATTGTCTTCCAGGTTATGATATCTTTCACTGAATCTTTGGTGCCACTCCTAAAAGAGACGTCCACAAGACATGCATTCTTCCCAATAATCATTTAAAAACATTTCTTTGGCATTTTGTTTAATTTTATTAAAAATTTCAAATTGACACATTGCTCAACTTTTGAACTTGGTATTATTACGGTACACACAAATGTACGTAACTATGACTCACAATGCAATCAACTGAATGGCCTAGAGTGTTGACATTTGTTATGTAGGTTTCTGCTACACATCCAAGGTTTCTGCCAAATATGTCACTGCTTTCTCTAAGAGTTTTCATTATTTAATACACACACCTATTCCTATTATTGTGTACTTCATTTTATATGAGCACTACATATATCATAATGAGGAAAAACTTTGACGTTTGTAAAAATTACTTTAAATAATTTGCTTGATCCCTCATGTTATTTTAGGCAACTCAACCACCCAAATTCATATTGCTTCTGTATTCAATTCCTCTACTATATATATATATATATATATATATATATATATATATATATATATATATATATATATATATATATATATTTGATGGCTAATGTTCAACAAAGTTACGTTTCTGCAGTCTATAGAATATATAAATAAAGTTAATGGTTACTGTCATTACTGTTTGTATATCCTGAATAATATCATCTCTTTTGTCAGTCTGCAAGGGCTCTCTTTCTATTTCTAATTGAAAATAATACATTACAATGTCTCTAAATCTTTTATAAAGGGAATGTAGTACGTAGAATCTGCAAGAAGGAAATGGTGAAGATACTTTCGATGACAAACATAGGTCATTCAGTAAAGGTTTCTGTTTTCCTACTGAGTCTGCTATACAGTTTTCTTTATGTTAAGGTGTTTATCCAGATATCCAACTACTTCTAAACTATTCTCTTTAAGTATTCATTGCATTTGTGATGAATTTATGTTGATTATAAATGAGCCACAATGCATATTTTCATTACTTTAGTTCTTGACAGGGTTCTAGAACTAGTTTTGTACTGAAAGTATTCAACCAATTATATATCTCATGAACGATTTGCTTGACAATGTAACTTGTCAGCTAATCAAAGGTGACCTTCTACTCAAGCGTTAACAGCTATTAATCTATTGGACTATTCAGTTGGCCGCTATATGCTGTTGAATAATCATATGTACTGTGTGGCCATCCATTCAATGACAGAGCATGAAATCAATGAATCAGCATCAAACTTTTCCTAAAACGGGATCATTCATTTGCTGAAACTATTCAAATGATGAAGGCTTTTAGGAATGATTCAATGTGGGAAGCTCAGATAAAATTGTAGTATAGGTGCTTCAAATTTGGGTTAAATCTGTTGAAAGATTGTGGGCTGCAATCTATGAACGTAGCGACTGACAGTGATGAAATGAGAAGATGATCTGGAGATATAAAAAGGTTTCCACAGATTTAAATAAATGATCTTGGTATGAATTGTAACACTAAAATTAATTCCATGAGAGGAGAAGAAATCCGTCATGAAATAAAAAAGAAATTTCATACCTCAGTTGCTGAGAACTTGCTTGAAACTGCTAACCATGACCTACATTTCCTAAAATAGGTCAAAACTGGAAACAACACTTTTTTTTTTAATGATTCTGAAACAAAAGTCCATCAATGGAAGTCGCTTGCTTCTCCATGTCCAAAGAAGATGCATCAAAGTCGAAACAATATGAAAACCATTTTTACAGTATTTTAGGAGTGGAAGATGTTATTTGTTTATATCTGTTTCACCCCCAAACTTGACAACCATAAGTCAATTTTGGTGTAGTTTGACACATTGATATTTCTTTAAATTATCTGCAGTACCTTTAATCAAAAATACAACTTGGTCTAGTGTTTTTTTTTCTGTCTAAACAACATTTAATTGAATAAATAATTAAGAATACTTTATTTTTATTCGACCAATTTTTCTCATGTTGTATTATTAACTTATTTAAAGAATAGTGAATCATTAAGCTTCTCTTTTTTTTTCAGGTGTCAGAGAGGCCTAGTAAAGTGACGAAGTTGAACCCAGAGCTTAGTACACTAGTTAAATCTGTGAAAAACAAAATGCAGCGAATACCTCGATGAGATATTGTAAATATATTTTGTACAGCTTGTAGACAATATGTTTCTTTAGTCGTCTCAGATGCCTTCCTATCATCCTTCTCTGGTATTATATTATTTTCACCATATCATCATTAGTGAAAATAATACAATCTCATCAGATCAATTTATATATATATATATATATATATATTTTAAAGGCAAGAACCTCTTGGTTATTATCGTCTTATACAAAAAATAAAGAACCCTAGTCCTCGAATACTCTAATACCATCAGGGTCGGGAAAGAACAAGTGTTGTTCAAGTGAGAGGAGATACGAAGTTAAAAAAAGGGACCTAACCCAAGACTACATGAAAATAGATGTAGATCCAGCTAAGTTACCTAACCGTACTTACTAAATGAGCCCTTGTAGGTTCGACTTCTACAAACCAACATGATCTAAACACTGACAAATTCCTAGTTGTGATGTATTTTTAAGTAATTGAAAGTGACATCTTCTATTTTTTCTTACCCAGTATAATAACCATGGAGTAAGTTTGGTAAATGCAAAAATTTTGACCTATGTTTTTTTATTGATCTTCTCGTTTTATAACCTCAGGAAGCACAAAAAGTGATTTTCAACATGCTGTTCATCTGCCAACACCATCATTGCTCTTGTCGTCTGTACTTAAGCACAATAGCAACCACAAAAATAACAATCAGAACATGAAATTTGGTATAGGGTACTCATATAGAACCATATTAAAATTCAGAAAAATCAGAATTGAAAATGTCAAATAGTTTTTTGTTAATATCTAGTGTGTTATTCAATTTATAACACAATAATTTAAAACATTTCCATATTTATTAATTCTGCATGTAATGATACCAACCCCATCTCTCTACGATGACAAATAGTGAAATTATTGTCAAAAAAAATTTCGGACCCTAACCTCCCAAGGAAATATGATATTCATATAGTTACGAGATCTGCCAAGGACGAGTCACCGACACAAGCTAGTTAAGACTTTTTAATATATACAAATCTACAAGGGACCTGTTACGGCCTAACTGATGTCAATAAAGTAGTGACATACACAATTACATGTTTCAGAAAACATGTGTAACAACGATTTTGAATAAACTTACTCTACTGGGTAAGACCCTTTGATCTAACAATACAGTTTAAAATTTTAAAATACTGAGAACTCTTACAAAACACATCCGAGAGGGAGTAAACATATAAAAAATGAATTTAATTAGAAACAAGTTAAGGTTATCATTGGCTATATGCAATGAACATTGTGTTGGTGATTGAAGAGTCAAGGTTAACCTAACTGAAATGTTTTCAATCAGCTGAGAGAATTATTTATTTTCAAAGTAAATATACACTTAAGTTAGATATGTACTCTGACAACGAGAGTAATACGTGAAACCTAACCGAGTTGTCCAGGTTATTCCAAGTTTATTGTACTGTGAAATATTAGCTAGCTCTCTCTTTTATGAAAATTAATTAAAACTCTCTTGCTAAAAATTGACTTTTGAGATTTTTATAACAAAAGTTTTAATCCCTTTGTAAAAATTGGTTTCCACCAAAATCAGTAAAAGTCAAAAGAAGTTTTATGTTCTGCCATAATTAAAGAACCACCCAATCTTCTGTTCTATTCTTTTCAACAATGAACTCAGGTCACTATACAAAATTTCTCTCATTCACAAGGACACAATCATATTGTAAAAGAATTCAAAGGTTGTACATATTACAATAAAGTATTGATGTTTATTAGTCATCCAATAATTAAGTACTTACTCTAATAAACTTTACAAAAATATTATAACAAGTTTATTCATATACACTAATACGAAAATTCTGTGCATTCACAAAATCTCTCCATTGTGAGTAGTTAGGTTCTATTAAAATCAAACAATTTAATTAGTTTACAATTATATATCTGGTTTAACAATGACAATATGGTACATAAATTGACTAACTAAGTTGTGAACAGTAAAGTAAAACAAGAATGGAATGGTATGCAATGCTGGATCTAGGAAATTTCTCGGGGGCAAGTCGGCCCCATCCCAGCCCCCTAGTTATTTACCTGTATTAGGCCTGGGTTCTTGATTAACAAATAAAATAATCATC